>JARBIX010000024.1:0-66907 GCA_029850275.1 Chrysosporium keratinophilum
TATCTGGCTTGGTTGTCTGTTTCGTCTTCGGAGATTTGGTTCTTTTGGGGGAAACTGGCGATGATTTTGGCAATGGAATTTTTGCTGAGGGGAGCGGTGGTGGTGGGGTCGATGTCATGCATTTCTGGCGTTTTTGGCGTTTTTGTATTAGTAGGAGATAATGAGCGGTTGTAAAGATTTGATGCAGTTGTTGCTCGTGCCATAGCTTCTTGCTTGACAAGCGCGTGCCGGAGCACAGGGATCGTCTTTCGAATATGCCCTGGTGCAAAGCACGCAAGGAGTACATCGAATGACTTTGTGGACCATCGAGATTTATTGGATTTTGAGCCAACTGGCGAATGTTCGTGTCCCGAATCCCGTTCCGTTAGTTTCCATGAGTACCAACGGTGGAAATATCGGGCTCGAAGTTCTGACTGTCTAATCGCCGTAATATCTTCCTGCGTTATAGGTTCCATTGTGATCGGGATGGTATCACCTTGGTTGTATATGTGCGCCTTGGGGATTGTACCCCTTTTCAGCGTGTGGGGCTTGTTTTGCCTGGTTGCCCGAAGACGGACCCAGTATCTCCCATCCCACAGCTTCCATTCTGTCCATTCTCCGCTGCTTGTTCCCTCACACCCGGCCTTCCTGATTTGCTCAGCCTTTGGGGCTGGAAGAGGTACTTCAAAGTGGGTAACGATTCGTGAAAGAAAGCGGCGGAAAGGCTCCCGCGCAAGCAGCCAGATGTTTATGTCAATAGGATTGTTATCCGCATTTTTTGCAAGAATCACACTTGCATTCTGATGCGGCACAATAAGTGAAGTACTTAGGGCGGACTGGCTACGTTTCTTGTAGCTATATGGGAAAATCTCGGACCTGTCCCCTATCCTTTTCCGTTTCTGCGGCTGAAAATGGACACCACCAAGCGTGAAGACATCTGGTGTCGCGGTGTCCTTTGGTGAGTTTGGCCAAAGCATCTTCACAGTAGCAGCTAGACCCTTCTGTGAAATTTGAGAATTTGACTCCGGGGTCACGAGGTCAATCAAAGTCCGTATGATCTTTAAGCGGACGTCGAACGGGTTTATATACGGATAGCCTCCATCGGAGTTGTTATATGTTTCTTCAAAGAGCTTCAATTCTTCTGGAAAGGGCAGTTTAACCAGTAAAGCCCCCGTTCTGAAGTCGAAATCAATAACACGGATCAATTTGAAGAAACCATCAGCCAGGTCCTGTAAACGTTCCTTGGCACTTTGATTCTTTTTAATCAAGGCTAGGATTGACGGACGTTGTAAAGCGCGAGGCAAATCACCAGATGCCAATAAATGGCGCACTGTATTTCGGATTGTAAGAGTATGATCCGCATTGGTAGGATCCACGACAAAGGGAGCTCTGGTAGCGTGGCAAGTAGCTTCTAGTCGAGCCTTTTGAAATGACTGGAACGGACGGAATATAGACACTCCGCCCGTTGTTGTAAAGTGATTGATATCTTGTTGCAGCGAAGGGATCTGGGTCGGGGGTTTCAATGCTAGGTTTGGAGTCTCATTAGCAGAAATGGCTTCAAGAGTAGTAATGTCACCACTTTGCGACACGCCCCATAAGTCCTGGCATTCCGGGATCGGAGACACGCTGTCAAATCCTGCAAGCCCAAAACGCCGATGGCCTTGGGACAGTCTAATCAGTGCAGTTTCAACGTTATCATCACTGTGATGACCCAGGAATAGTGTCCGTATATCTTCCGCTCTGCATGCCTTCCCAAGAGCTCGATATCGGAGTTTCCTGGCTAGAGTTTCAAAGTTGGATAGTTTCGACGGGTCTTTAGCCCCTTTAGGCCAATGTAGTGTGAGAACTTCAGATTCAAGTCCTACATGTTTCTGGTTAACTATAGCTCGCTTGCAAAAAGCCAGCGATTGGTACTGGCTCACCCATGTTCTTGATCCATCCTGCAACTTTTAGTGCCTCCTCAGTGCTTTCAGCTCGAGCCTTATGGTCTACTATAAATGCTTTCACTTGTAGATCCGGAACAAGCTCTTCTATCATCAACCCTCTGCACAGATGGGCCAAAGCCATAGAGTCTGGCCCACCGCTAACGGCAAGCGCTAACCAAGAGGGTTAGTATAAGCCAGCCAAGTTCAATACACACAAAGCAATAAACGAGCCTGATCATACCAATTTTGTTTGGAAGGGCATTGTTTCTTCCTGCCCAGTGCTCCCAGATTCTCTTGACTGCTTGATAGAACTCAGCTGCGAGTATTGGGCGGATTAGAGCATCATTGAGGGGTTTCAACGTCATGGCCAAGTGATCCCCTCTGTGCAATTGACACGCGCATCCTGTCTCTAACCAACAACGCTTCCTTTTATCAGAGTGGCTGAATATGAAATTTCGTTTCGTCTCTCGCTTCCCCTTTTGCACTGTTGAGGTTATCCGACCAATGAAATCGCGGCATCGAGTGCTTATCACGTGCCAAATTAGTAATATTAGTAAGCGCATCGGAGAATTATATTATCGGACCGAAGCTCGGTGAGACGCGGCAGAATGTGCCAATTGTGGCTTCGTCCAGAAATCGCGGAGCTTCAAGAAGAAAGTGATAACTCTTTTAAAGCTATCAGAGGATGGTTTGAGGATCCGCATTTGCAGACATTTTATGCTGGCATTCAAGACGGCCTGTGAAGTGTGTGAGCATTGTCGACGGGGAAGAAGCGGGCTCGGTTTACCGATGACGCTCGAAGCTTGAGAACCTAAATTTCTTCAATCCCGACTCCGAATTATCCAAAGAGCCTCAGAACGGGCCACGAGAGCCTTCGTAAGCTGTTAAGCACTCGTTTGGCTCTATGGAGTAGGCAGCATGCTCATCTGTAGTATATCTACCTAGAATCTACTCGTTGCCGCCAATGGAGGCCGTTGATCACCCCCGGGAGGATGCGTCACAAGCATTAGTCCCCTCTCTCTGGACGAGGTCTCTCCTAGTACGTGCAGTGCAACATCGCAGACGCATTTGTCTTCTACTCTCTTGAAAATCTGGAATATAAACACTAACCATTCTATGCTAGGCGGGGGCAGTTGCCGGCCTTACAGTCGATGTCTCGCTATTTCCTCTCGATACCATCAAAACAAGACTACAGCAAGTCCGAAGCCGTCCAGGAAACTCCAACCAAACGGCGTCGGCCAAGGCTAACATACCTTCTCTCCGTCATACCATTCGAGGCATCTATGCAGGCCTGCCATCTGTACTCCTTGGGTCCGCACCGTCCGCTGCGAGCTTTTTTGTCGTTTACGATGGAGTGAAACGTTCGCTTCTTCCTTCTCCACACTCTAATACACATTCACCGGTCCCATGGCAACACGCTGTTCTTACGCACTCTCTTGCTTCGTCTCTAGGCGAGATAGCAGCTTGTGCGGTCCGAGTGCCCACCGAAGTCATCAAACAACGCGCGCAGGCTGGACTCTTTGGTGGCTCGACTCTGCTAGCACTTAAGGATATTCTCTCTCTACGCCATACCAATCTACCAGGTGGAGGGACAGGAAGCTGGGCACTGGTGGTCCGGGAACTATATCGCGGGACGGCAATAACCATCTCGCGTGAAATCCCGTTTACAATCCTACAATTTACCATGTGGGAGCGTATGAAAGATACATATGCATCGTGGCAGCGTCAATCTGACCCTACGGCTCCTGTTTCCGCTACTTCGAGTGCGGTCTTTGGCAGCATTGCAGGAGCGATTTCTGCTGGTTTAACTACTCCGCTTGACGTAGTCAAAACTCGGGTTATGCTGGCCAGAAGAGGTGAAGGCAACGATGGTATGGGCAAAGTCAGGGTCAGAGACGTTGTAAGGGGAATCTGGAGAGACGAGGGGCTTGGCGCGTTCTGGAGAGGAATTGGTCCTCGTGTCGCATGGATCGGAATTGGTGGTGCAGTGTTCCTCGGAAGTTATCAACGGGCATGGAATCTACTTGAAGGCAGAAAGCTTCAGAAGGAGCTTGCTGCAGCAGACCTGTGAGAGTGTGTTGATTCTATCTGGAAAAGGGATACCCGGATTATTGTCTTTTTTATTCTGTATTCGTACTGTACAACCAATTGCATATACTGATAGACTGTTTACTAGATTTAGGAAAAGGAATTCGGGTTTTGGATGAATACGTATCACACTCTTCATATTTCAATTCCAGCAAGAATGACTACGTGGGTTTGTATAGACATTCTAATGCTTGGCCCCGTACAATCCCTCCTAGTCCTCGAACCACCGAGTAACAGCGCTTCTAAGCAGGCTGTCTGTTCTATATATCAGCATACGAAATTATACCCGAACAATATATCGCGGAAAGCCATAGTTACCCTTTGTCCGGGCAGCAGCTGCCAAACCTCTCACAGCAAATCCGAGGTAAGCCACATGGGCACCCTGCAGCGCCTCCGCTCTCCATTCTGGCAACAAGAGCGGGATTGGGGCCGGGGTTGGGAGCCGCGAGCAATCCAGGAGCCAGGAGGAGGAAGACAATGGAGAAGATGTACTTCATTTTGCTGAACTTTAGAGTCTGGTTGCAAGGGTGGTATTGCTGAGGGAAGAAGTTGCTCTGTATCAAGACATTAGAAAATGTGGGTTGGTATAGCAAAAGAAAAAAAGACGCCGATCCTAGATATACTAGTTACCTTGTACTGTAACTCTTTACTCCACTTTGGTGATTCGTGAGCAATATTCGTATTTGTCTCTGAGGATGATTGTAAATTTCTAGGATGGTAATCAAGCTTTATATAGACGAAAGAAGACCGATTAATCCAACGTCGTTGCGCGGATCTTCCACAAGTCCTGACGGAACCTGAAAGAGGCATTCTCGTTTATTTTCCCAAACAGACCCTCCGATGAGCTGTACCATTCGCACTACCCTAGACTTTGTTACCTTGTAATGAGAAAGATAAGCACAGGACCCATGCACGTTCCTAATAACGATGTCGGACAAACTTTTATACCATGCAGTCATCAGAATCTCGCCCGCGGACTTGCTCAATGGCGCTTTCCTTCTCATCAGGTATTTACCAGTATTGGTAGGTCCCAATTCTTTGAGAGACGAAGAATCTTCAAAGATGGAGCTAGCTGTGCAGGACAAGGTAGAATGTTTGGAACCTTTCAACTTAGAACTCCAGGTTTACCCCAAATGTCCACCTCCAGGCGCGGCTCGAGGTCTCGATGCAACTGGAGCGATGAGAGTTGTACAGTTAAACTGCAGTGTCACAAGCCATTACCAAAACCGCTTTATGAACTACAAAAAGGCTCAAGAAGCGAGGGATGCATAAGCTCGGTGTATATACAGAGTTGTTATATAAGTACTCCGTAGTAACTAACTACTCCAGAAGGTGACACACAAATCACTTCTTTGTCGAAAAAAGACATAGCCTCATCAACGCTTAAAGAGATATCGATCATCATAATCAACTCTTAGCTTTTAAATGCCTTCATGCCAGTATGCTTGGGCCATTTTCCAGCTTTGGTATCGGTGTGGTTCATCAATGTGATGTGTCCGGGGCAAAGAAACAGAGGTTGTGCCACATGCGGTGGACAAAATTTGCATGGGTATTTAGTTGATGGGAGATCCAATCCCTGGAGATCGTTCGGTTGACCAGGATCCTTATCTCAAGGGAGCCCGACAGGTCGCGGCAAAGCCCATCACACATCAGTGATGCTTGGATGTGCATAGAATTCAGGTGGGCTAAGCAATGCAGAAACAGTGATAAAGCATGAAGTGCCATTGATCGCCGCAGATACATCATTCCATTGTTATATTACTGCAAATGCGCGGCAGTTATGACGATCAGGTGACAATGGAGCTGCGGCGGGACCTCATGAAGCTGTTGTTCCCAAATTGATGGATGACGAGATGGTCGGGCCTGCCCTTCCGAGCTGGCGGCTCTGGCCGTAAGAAATGTAAGATATAATATGGTAATTAACAAGATCAATCGCATAATATACTGTAATCTATGCGTATTACGCATACAGTACCAGAAAACTTTACAAACTCAATGTATGCTTAAATAAGGTTGCCCCGGTCCCCATAAGGTTCATGCGACGACCGACCATCCAACGGCCGTCAACGAACCATCTCCCCCTCAATTGTCCATGGCGTCTGGCATCTCGTTCGACACCGCCACACTCACGCCTCGCCTACAACGCATTGATTGCGGGCTTGTTTGTCCCTTTCTTCATCGCAAGTAATAAATCAATTCCCCACGCTCTCACCGCCCACTTGGATGGCGCGGAAGGTCACTCATCGAGTCAGCTACGGTAGGTGAACATGCACACGGAATACTGATCGTGATTCTGTCAATTCATGAATTCGCATCACGGACAGATAATTGATCTCTTTGTTCAGAGCTGCCTATGCCTGATGGCTCGGGCGGCCATCGTCTCGGAGTCAATGGCCTCGCCGTCGACTCAGAGCGTTCCCTTCTGTGAGTCCCCTTTTCAAGGACCATCTTTTGGTAGCGTATCGGCCCAACACAGGAGGAAATTTTAGCTAATATCCATTAAGCTACTCAGGAGGTCGCGACGGTGCCATATGTGTTTGGGACCTACATCTTGATAACCGTTGTCGAAACAACCCGTTAAATCTTTCCTCAGATAAAACGTTGGTGCCGGAACCGACGACATTTCGCCGCCAAGTTCAGGCTCATACTCATTGGATCAATGACATTCTGCTCGCTCAAAGCAATTCTGCCCTCGTATCCGGCTCGTCAGACACTACGGTCAGAGTGTGGCGGAGAGATTCAGAAGACTCAAGAATACCGTCGTCCATTGGCAGGCATGCTGATTATGTTAAGTGTCTGGCAACTCCTCGGTCCCATAATGATTGGGTTGCCTCCGGTGGACTGGATCACAAAATATATGTTTGGGATTTGAATGGTGGAGGGGAGAAACTGAAGATTGAAGCTTCGCCGGATGCAAAAAAGCCGAAGGGCTCAGTATATGCCCTTGCCGCTAAGGGATCGATCTTAGCCAGCGGCGGGACTGACAACGTTGTCCGCGTTTGGGATTCTAGCTCTGGGAAATTGGCCACCAAATTTGTGGGACATACTGACAACATTCGCAGTATCCTGATCAACGAAGATGCAAACACTATCCTTACTGCTTCTTCAGATCAAACCATCAAGGTGTGGTCGATCACCGCAGGCAGATGTTTGCATACGTTTACTATGCACAATGCCAGTGTCTGGTCATTATATTCGGACCATCCGCAACTCTCTGTATTCTACTCAAGTGACCGGTCCGGCCTGGTGGTCAAAACGGATAGTACGAGAAATCCAGATTTGGACCAGTCCATTTGTGTAGCTGTTCTGCGAGAAAATGAAGGGATCTTCAAGGTCATCGCCGCTAACGATTATATTTGGACTGCTACCCCAAAGTCTAGTATAAATCGCTGGAGCGATGTCGACACGTCAGAGCTCAAGTTCGCCACTTTACCACAGCAGCTACACCGTCATACTGCCAGCTCCGCTTCCAGGCATAGTGAAACTCTGGAAACTGGTGCCAACAGGCCAAGGATTCCTCATTCCTCTATATTGGCGCTTTCTAACATGTCTTCAAATGAGCAATCTGACGAATGTACGCCTGTCCAACCTCAGCCAGAAGAAACGATTGAAGGTCAGCATGGTTTAATCAAGCATATGATGCTTAACGACCGAACACGTGTCCTTACTCAAGACACAGCTGGCGAAGTTATATTATGGGATCTTTTACGAGTAAGATCCAGGAATCATTAGTGATCTACGTGAAGGCTGCTAACCTATCCGCAGGGTGTTCCAATTGAGTCATTTGGAAAAGGCCATCTGGATGACATTGCCCTCAGATTAAACACCCCTAAGACAATTGCGAACTGGTGTTCGTTGCATACTCAGACAGGGAAATTGTCCGTTGTTCTAGAGCGACAGCGGTGCTTCGACGGGGAAATGTATGCGGACGAGGCTGGCCTGTCCGATCTGAGTCAACTTCGAGACGATCAAAGGAGTACGTCTTCATCTTGTACTGCGAAGCTTTCTAAACCCAGCAGTTAACATCTTTTTCTTCCCATTAAGTTAATTTGGGAAAGTGGGTTCTCCGATATCTATTTGCTGGCCTTGTCGAAGAACAAAAACGGAGAGACTTCGAGTACCGGGCCTCACTGCAAGCGAAGGCCAACGATTCCATGCATATACGCCGGCCAGAAGCTCCTAATTCCATCGAGATCCCGCCTGTCGCAATTCGACTTGAAGGCACAACTACAACTGGACAGTCTGTTGTCGGGTTTCATTCCATCGCCGAGTCTCATTTGTCGGCAACGACTCCTGGAATGTCAATCGGCGTGGCGACTCCTGGGCCTCTTTCGTCCACTCTACCTGAAAACTCCGGCCTAGGTCCCGGGAGCCCTTTGGCCGACAGCCATCCTGGGACTAGAATTGACCGCCCTGGTATGGATGACTACTTTTTGGCCAATCCAACCCGCCAATCCGCAGAGTCATCGAGCCACGCTCGAACATTAGAGGCAGGCGAGGAAGCGACCATACCACGAGATCCATCTCTTCCCTCACCATCAGAGCCAGAAAAAGAAGAAAAAGGGAAACGTAGTGGTTCCCGTTTTGGCAAGAAATTTCAGATGTCTTTTCCAAAGAAACTGGGACGAACATCTACTGAGACAAAGCCGATTGCGGAAGAGAATTTGAAGGTGGAAGAATCGGATAATTCATCGGAAAAGGAAAAGGAGAAAGTACCCGACGATACCTTCTATGGAGTCATCAGCGAAATCAGATCCAAATACGAGGGAGATTTGGTTACGCAACCGGACAAAGAATTACAATCGAGGATCACACCAAGCCCTATAAATGAGACACCGATTATATCACTCCCGCCAAATACGGCAATTATTATCCAGGAAGACCGACCAAGTGATTCAACGCCACATGATATCTACCGAGGAACCGTTTCTACCGTCGAGCGGGACGCGGACGAGCTGGAAAAGACTGCACCAGCTTGGCTAGCCCGCTTCCTATTGATGGTTAGTGAAACTGGCTCGGAGATAACAAGGAGGCCCAAGGGTACTCCGAATTAGTCCGTGCTAACAATGAAACAGAATCAGGTTGAGGCAGAAATCGTCAAAATCACCTTCTCGGTCAAACCATTCCAAGACCTCTTACCTGAAGCTATTGATCCGTAAGACTGTTTATGCTTTTTGCCCCTAACTTATCCATTAATATACGCTTCCGGACCTCTCCCTTTGTTCCTCTCCTAATCTTACTGTTGCCCTTCCATTTTGTACCTTTTTTCATGTCATTGAAACGCCACCCCCTTAACTCCCTACGGCAAGCCGCCAGCAATGGGTGGACCCAAAAGCTGATTGCCGTCTAATTTAAAGGAACTCCAACAACAACTCACGCTTAAGCGCCAACCGGATGCTTCGCACAAAAAAGATTCTTGCTTATGTTGCAGAGCGCATCGACCCTCAATATTCGGCTAATGACCCGGATAACAACTCAATGAAGCCGGAAGAATATCTAGAGTTGTACTGCCAAAATACGGTATGTGAGAAATTAAACACCTAAGGCCATCCTTTTCTCCAACGAGTTTAACATTGCGACAGTTGATACCTCCTGATATGACGCTTTTAACTATGCGCACGCATATATGGCGAACAGGGAATGATATGATTCTCTATTATAAAGCAAATGGAAAACGCGAGATTCCCTTCCCTCAAGATAAAAGTGTTGCGGTTGTTACCGGCAATGCTGTGACTGCAGGCGACCAAAGTGATGTCCAGCAGCAGCAGCAAATCAGTGACGACGGTGCAAATGTTAGGAGCTCCACCAATGTCCTTGACGAATCGACTGGCTCGGTGTCTGCGAAAAACAGCAGTCTTGGCGTGAATAAAGAGGGTGCTGGAGTAAGCGCTGACACTGCAGGATCAACACCAGCCTCTCACTCACGAGCAGGTTCTTCCAAGGACCTTTTATATGAGGAGTTTAGGAACTGATACGGAATACAGGGTACTAGTGTGGAGTATTCATGTTCATGTCGTGCATATCTTAGCTTGGCTGGATTGAATTCGAGCTTGGAGGACGTGTGGAGTGCTCGTATTCTCTTTAATACTAATAGGTTAATAGCACTTAAATAGTATGTATCCATAGTCCATACAATCACTTCATTATCATTTTCAATTTGTTTTGGTGCTATTTACAAGAGCTCAGATTAAATATATAATGCCTGGGTGTCGGGAAAACATGTGAAAGGCCTTGTGTATATGCAGAGGCGGCCACTTTTTAATAGTCAGCAAGGCCAAAACGCAATCGCCCGGAAAACAAAAAAAGAAAACAAGGTATAAACCGAATGCTTGCTGTAAACGAGAATAAATCCCCCATCTTTCCATTTAGACAACGCCCCACCAGGCCCCTACTACCCATCCCGTGTCTACATGCCTCACCAAAAGAAGAAGGGGGGGGAAGCTTGGATGACGATCGATAGCAAAAAAACAAGAGAAAATAAAAAGGGATATCCAAAAACGAGCTCATAAATGACGTGCTCTCGTCACACGGAAGTACTACTTTTTAGGGTTGTTTGTATTCGGCGGCGGGGGCGCGCCCGAGGGCGGTTCCAGAACATGCGTATGGCTCGGCGCATTGATGACCTCGCCGGACTCTTCCTGTCTGCACACGTCGCTGGTGCGAACCCACTCGTCCGAGAGGACTTCTTCGAGCGTTGCTCGTTCGCGTGGGTTGACTTTGAGCATGCGGCCGATGATCTGTCTGGATTCTCGGGGGAGAAGACGGAGGAGTTTCCATGGTCCTTTGATGACTTCTTGCCGTTGTCCGGTGACGGGGCCGGTGCCAGTGCCACGGCCGGTGGATTGGGTTTGAGTGTGGGAGTGAGGTTTGGCCTGAGATGCGGGTTGGGGTGGCGGTGGGTTAATGGGTTTTAGAGTAGCCGTTGGTTCTTCGCATAATGCGGTTGATTTAGGAGTGGGAGAGTGGTTCTCGTTAAATCTGGAGTCACGCGTGGCGGTATCGGAATGAGGATAGACCGCACTTCCGTGTCGGTGGTGATGTCGAGCAGTTGGTGAACGCCCTCGGCCATTTGCCTGTTCTTTCGCCGTGGAAGCCAAATCTGCTGCAGACTTCGGTCGCTGTCGACCGGTTTCTCTTGAGACTGGTTCAGGAAGAGGAGTTCCTGGAGTGGGTGTTGACACAAAGAGCCTGTAGGAGTTGTCGGTTTCTTTCGGCACCTTCCATGGGAATCGTCGTAAAGACATGCAGCAGAATATAATCGCTAGGGACCATATATCCGTTGCACGAGGATCATATCTCTTTTTCTCTTCGTACACTTCTGGGGCTAGATATGGGTCTGATCCAACGATACCTAAATTGTCAAGGTTAGTAAAAGTTTCCCAACCACCCAAGTTCAGACAAAGAAGGCAGTATACCAGAAGCGAGGACGATGCTATTTTCAAACGGATATCTGAAAACAACTGCACTGCCGAAGTCAATCAACTTCATGATTCCGCGGTCATTAACGACCACGTTGTCAAGTTTGAGATCCCGATGTGCAAGGCCCATGCTGTGAAGATAGGTCACACCATTGACAATCTGCAGGAACGAGCATGTAATCTCTTCTCGCGTCATTTTGCCGGTCATCACACAAGCAAACAGGTCGTATGGAGCGTACTCCATGACCTGATACCAGTGATCGTTCTCGTGGAGAATATCAAGAGTCTCAATGATATTCCCGTGGTGCAATGTAGATCCGATGCAAAATTCAGCCGTCACTTTCTTTGCATAGGCCTTCTCTGTTTCCCACTTGTAACGATCCCGAAATTGCTTGACAGCAAAGGTGACGCCGTCCGTATTCCGTTTGAGCAGTCTAACAGAACCACCGGCTCCTGATCCGAGAACTCTGCCTAATTTTCCATATCTAGATTCAAGTCCATGATCATCGGCAAAAGGAACACTAGGACCAGGGGACCGGAATGGATCAACTTTGCTTGAGGAACGCGGGGAGCGTTTCTTATGAATAGAAGCAGGAGATTCGGCGCGTTTTTGTTTGCCGCCAATCCGGAAAAAACGTTTCAATTCGGACATGGAACCGTGGGGCTTATGTTTTTCCAGATGAGTATCCTGCTGGCGATCCTTTTTGCCAAACAATCTTTTGTCTTGAAATTTATCAGGGAAAGGCGAAGAGTGAATAGACGAATACGGCTTATTGGGACGGCGTTTAGAATCAAGGCCCCCGAAAATGAATCTCTGATCCAATTGCGCAAGATTTGTTTGTGGGGGTGGCATATTGTTTCTTGAGTACGGATCATTCTCATCCCCAACTGGCATAGGCGCTGCTGAGCCGATGAGTGAAGCAGCCGACGAGCCAATATCGTATCTTGGAGTCGAAGGGGGGCTCTCTTCCGATGGCCCAGGGAAAAATTTCGCCCTCCGCTGAGTTTCCCTTGGGTGTGCAGAAATCTCGATCATAGAGGATGGTCGGGTTGACACTGGCTCTGATGAAGAGGAGGGCCTTGAGCCGTAACCCGCTGGCGATCGTGAAGCGTAACTCCTGCCCGAAGCGTCATTTGACGAGGACGACTGCGGTGTCACCTCCGGGTGGTTTATAATCCCACGATTGACTCTGCCTCCCATCCGTTCTGCATCTTGGGCGCCTAACACAGGAGAGTGCGATCCGGAAGGAGGTGGCGACGGAATCTCTCGATTGCTACGCGGACTCGAGTCTCTTGAAGGGACCTAAAATGTATGTTAGTATAAGAGTGAAAAACCTTTCTGTGGATTGGGGAGGCAAGCAAATGCTACGCAAGCCTAATCCCCAAAACAGACCAAACCGAAACCAAAGGTTCACATACTCTTGTAGGTGGAAGAGAAACAGGCTCAAAAGCAAAATTTTGCATCCTGGTTTCCTGGAGCCTTGATCTTTGTAGTCTGATTGCGAGATCGCGCATTTCGCCTCTGGTTTCAGAAGAAAAAGGATCGACAGAATCGGGTTCCACAGGAGGTAGCTGGTCGGTGGAGCTGGTCGACGTATGCAGGCTTCGAGAGGGCTCAATTTCTTGGTTTTTCGAAGCAAAGCGGACAGTCTGTTGACCTGCATCTGGATGTGAGGGTTCCCCGACGTTTGCCATGACGGGCTTTAGATGCCGAGAATCCGTTTCGGTAGCAGACATACTTGGGGCTGAAGTCTAGTCAGTATTGTAATGGTCCCAATTTCGATATGAAAAGTAGAGAGCGAAAAAAAAAGGTGAATATACCCGGAAAAGGTGCTTTATATCAGTAGTTCAATGTGAACTTCGAAACGCAGGGCACTTGGACAAAGTAGCAGTGGATGGCCTAAGATTTGTTGACACATCCCCGTATCTTCTGACGCCTATGGGGAGCAGCTATTTAGAGCAGGCAGTGCGCGAGGGATCGATATATGCCAGAGAGAAGCAATCCAGTTGTGGCAGCAGGAGTATATTCTCAGGCCAGGGTAATTCAGGATGGCTTTTCGAATTGGCTTTTCATTCAAAGGGCCATTCGAAAATCAGAAGCTCGTAGCAGCAGTTGAGCAGTATGCGTCAAATCGTACGGAGGAGAAATCTTTCTGGTGACTGTTGTCAAAATATTAGAAGCAGGGTGTAAGTGACGCGGCGAGAAACGCTGGAGAAGGCGGACAAGGGAGCGGGGAGAAGGTTGACGTTGGAAGGGTCAGGATTGTTCGCAACGCTGAATTTTTGCATGAATATGACTAACAAGAAAACGGGCCCTAGTGCGATGATCGGCCAGCGCAGCAACACAGCAGCCGAGTCCAGGCCGAGTTGTCCTCGAGTTGTTCTTTTCCAGGCCCAAACAGCAGCGCGGAGAAGCAGAGACGATAACCTCGATCTCGCTCGGTTCGTCGGCGCAAAATTCATCGAAAATTCCGTATTTTTTGCAGTATTTCTATGACATAATGACGTATTGAGACACTTCCCATACACAGCCGAATCGGAGATAAAATGTACCACTTCCACTCGAGCCCCCTGAGATTTGCGGATCCAGCTCGGAGAAGTACACGGCTGCGGCTGATTGGCAGTATTTTTACAGTGGCGTTACCCTGCCAGGGTGCTGGCCAATTGTCTTTTCTTCACGTGCAAAAGGTAAATGAGTCAGCAGCATTCTAGAACATTTCCCAAACAGGATAAACTTGTGGTCTCGCAACCGGGTTAATGCCATGGAAAAGATAACGCATCTCACTGATCGAAACAAACATGCGATACCATGATAAGACCTTTTGTTGCGGAACAAGCGGGATGGATTGCGACATATCCACCTCGATGACTCTGCTTTCCTGTCTCAGAGACCAAACCTTCCACTTGACCCACAGAAACCGCGTAAGCAGGCGCTGAAAGAAGAGCCATTTGCATGTTCAGTAGTCGGAGTACGGAGTAGTATACATCGACCAGACACTATTTATAAGTTACAACGTGCATCGGTCCCATGCTTTACATCCCTTTTTTATATCGTACAGCACAGTCCCAGTTTTACCCAGACGACTATATCAGGTACCCTCACGCTTCTCCTTGTGATGCCGAGTAGTGGAAATGGTGTAGGTTTCTCAGATATTATGGTATGTACTGTACAACCCGAAGATCAATCAAGTCTCTGACTGTTTGATCTCCACAATCGCATAAATGTTTCGTAACGACACTATGCCGATGATCTCGTAATTGGCCTTTCCATCACCTTGCAAAAGGCCGCCGTGCTTTTCAATTTTGGCAGTGTGAATCAGAAGCCACGCTGTTGCTGAGGTTCGTAGGCCAAAGGTGAAAGAGCGGTCAGGGCGCACGGTTAGGCGCGTGGGTATAGGTACGACGGTGTTGATGTGCGCTGTATGTACGGACGTTGAATTCTTGTTGACAGGTAAACGGCAAGCTTCAGAAACTGGGACGGATTGACTATCTCTTATTCCACAGAATTCGATGCTCTTGACACTTTTGCCGTCGAGGGCTGGCCGAAGCAGCGCTGATAGTCCGTTTGAAAGTTGACTATTTGATCTTTCATGACGATCTTCAATGCAGTTGATTGCGTCTCGGTACGCTGGAAAGTCATTGGATTTCTAAGCCAAAGAGCAAGGCCCAGAGCTCGGGGCACTTGATAATGCGGGGAGGTGTAGGTAGCAATTCCGATTGACGTCGTCTATCGGTTGACTTTGCAATACGGAGTAAGTTTTGATGTTCGGCGGTGAGCGCGCTTATTCCGTCCAATCCTGAGCGCAAGCCCACCTGAGTGAAATTGCCGGAACAGAGTTGATCCGTGTTCCAGTCGACATCATCGTTCGAAGTCGTAACATCCTCCGTTTGTCGCTGCCCAACTCTCTGCCCCTCACTCGCATTTTTCTCTTTACTCCAGACCATTATAGCATTACACGATCTCCAGTTGATTCGACATGAATTGGTTAAAGTCTACGTGAGTACATCCTTCAGACTAAAGTGCTATTTTGTTCATATTTTCTCGGCAACTGACCGCCCATGTGATCACTAGTTTGGCCACTGTCGCCGGCACCCAAGAGCCCATCTATGGGCCAACAGCGATCCAGTCGGTTGCTGAACAAGCAAAGATCACTCCATATACTGAGTTAACAAAGGATGATCTAAAATGGAAGGCTATGCAGTCTACTTGTGTAGAAACACAGACCTTTTACATTGTAACTGAGAAAGGTGATCTGGCCATGATCCAGGTGATCTACAGCAATGTCGCGTGAGAATCTTCAAGAAGTAACCAAGGCTTCGATTCAAATTATACTGAACAGCTTGTCTTCTTGCAGTGGCCTCCACACGACTTGCGCTTTCAATACCAAAATCTACTCGACGGACCCGCAAAAGCCCCACAAATGGCATTCCGATCCCGTCTACAACCACCTCTTTGACGAAGACATGCTTTCATTCGGCGGTGACAATGTTGCCATAACTCTTAGCGAAGACGGCACTTCCTACACTATCAAATCTGCTTTGAATGAGAAGAGCCTGGTCAATGTCACTGTCACTCGTGTGGTGCCTGGTGTTGTCATTGGGAAGAATGGCACCTCAAATTATGGAACTGACCCCGCGAACCCCTGGGGTAGCATGCGCCACGCATTCTGGCCTCAGTGCAAGGTTGAGGGCTCCATCATAACTCCAGATGGGGAGATTGATTGCACTGGAAAGGGATTTTTTGTGTACGCCCTGCAGGGAATGAAGCCTCACCATCTTGGTACGCACTCACTCCTTCCCGTTCTCTGTGAATCTTATACTTATTCAACGTCTAGCTTCGAGATGGAACTTTGCCAGTTTCCATGGCCCTACGTATTCTGCCTTCATTATGGAATATATAACTCCCCCATCTTACGGGTCAACTATCGTCAATGTTGGAGGCATCGTAAAAAACGGGGAAATTATTTACGCCGGGTCTTCAAACACAGTGTCGCACGAGGAGTCCGTCCCCGACTCGGATAATGACTGGCCAGAGCCCAAAGCAATCAAATATACATGGTCAGGCCAAACCAAGGACAGTAAAGATGTGAACGCCACTCTTGAAGCGCCTCTTGGCCGAAGGCTTGATCGAGTCGATGTTATGGCCGAAGTCCCAGGTGTCATCAAGTCCATCGTTGGAAGCGTTGCGGGAACAAGACCATACATCTACCAGGTTTGTCTCACAACTTCTGGCCTTTGTGGTGATCGTCAATTACTAACGTATGTCATGTAGTACTCGCCTCAGGACAAAATGAGCTTGAAGCTCCGAATTGGAGATGATGAGCTTACTGAAGAAGGAACCCTCTATTCGGAAGCAACTTTTATCTCCTAGGGGCCTTAGACGACAACTCGGCCCGACCTCTTTTTGCTGGTTTGATTGGCGGCGTTGGAATTGTATTTTGGCATGCTCTCACGAACAATTCGTTCGCTTTCTATCGTTCATAGAACATTTTTAATCCTAGTGAAGATCAATATCTCCTAGCGAAGGGGATATTTTTACGCTTCAATGATACACAAATTTTTCGAACAGAGATTGGCTCCCTTTTCTAGTTCTTCCCAACGTGCTTCCAGCCAACCTTTGCAATCGTGTTGCTGATTAACAGAGATACTACAATTTTTGACCAAGTTCCTACCCATTCCCCTGAGAAGGAACACATCGCTTTCTCAATAACACAATTACGAATCTCGTCGTCCCTCTCCCAGCCACTCTCTTCTTATTCTTTCTCTCTTCTTGTTCCACTTTCCTTCTCTTCCTTCTGCCCTCTTTTTAACCACTTCCAAACCAAATCATATTGGCCATACTTTCCTACCTATTACCCAATACCCATTACCCAATACCCATTACAGCTTCAAAACATCTTTGAGAATGGAGATATCACTTAAGATGAAACATCTCCCAAGGGAAATGGCGGTGTTTGTGCGACGCCGGTAAGTTGAGAGAGCCGTCGAGCCACTCTACTCTAGTCCATACTCTTCGGCCCTGTATCGTCTTCTATCTGGATGGGAGAATATGCATCCCTTAAGACTCTCTTATCGTCGAGCGAATGGCGATGAACATTTCAGCTAATTTCTCTACCTGCGAGACAGTGGACGGAAGCTCCATCGCGATAATATCAGGGGCATCAGTAAGTACACTCATTCTTGGTTCTCCCGCTTTGATATCAGAGATCTAACATGCTCTTGTGACCGCAGCTCGACCCGCCATTCGGTATGTCAATAGAAACATGCATCTAATCATACAACTTCTCCTGCCGCTATATTCTGGTTTCCCAGAGCCAGTTTTCTCCCTATCCTGTTCCTTTTGATATCTACCAATAACCCCCTTTGAAACCTTTCAAATCACCGTCTCGGGAATCGTTTTCTGCTTACTGATATCCTGTCGATCTAGTCGTCTTGCCCGGCGGGCCGGGATCCGAAGAATTTCCGGGGAATTCTATGCCACTGCCCGCGAGGTGGTCCATGATCGGTTGAAACTGGTAGGTTTCCATGACTTGATCCCATAATACACCGTGTCTGTTTGATTTGATAAGAAGGCTGAATCTCCCCCGTGGCGCAGATCGTTGGGCGACTGGCGATCTTACTCGAGGGCAAAGGCACCAAGTCCCAAGAAAAAAAGGTAAGTGGCTCTCATCATGGTATGAACGTTTAAGTTGAGTTGAATGCATCTATAACGGCCCATTTTTCATATTAGACGGTTACGACTAAAGATGTAAGTTTACCTCGGGCATACAAAAGATTTTGGGGTTATAAACATAAATCGTTACTAATGGTTTCCCTCGTGATGGAAAGTAATGGGGCGGATGGATGATGCTTGATATTGGAGCTATCTAGGCGATCGGACCTCTAATATGTGTGTGGGTCACGTGGAGGGTAGCTGGATTACCTAACACCCCCCCATGCGGCGCACCGCAACGGCACCACAACGATACAAAAAAGTACTTGACATGAGTCCCCGAGTCCCCCAGCACGTAGCTCCGAATAATAAACGTAGCTCCTGACCACGCTTGTATCCTCCCAAATTGACTTCAAGTTTTCGATATTTTTGATAGTACCCCCAGCGTAGGGGTCCGTGGTTGACAGCTTCTCCCGTTTGTCATCGGTATCGGTTGACTTCTTGTCCCATTTGTCATCGGGTTGGTCACAATCACGTTCGCATGTAATGATTAATCCAAGGTTCGAAGTTCTTGTTCCAT
This sequence comes from Chrysosporium keratinophilum, assembly GCA_029850275.1. Classification (NCBI taxonomy): domain Eukaryota; kingdom Fungi; phylum Ascomycota; class Eurotiomycetes; order Onygenales; family Onygenaceae; genus Chrysosporium; species Chrysosporium keratinophilum. Next base: position 18,643 of record JARBIX010000024.1, read on the forward strand.
AGTAGTTATCCTCCCAAATATCACTAGCCCTAGCTTTGGCATCCCGGCCCTGGCCCATTGGCACTGGCATCCTGGCACTAGCATTGGCTATGAAAAACATTGGTTCACCGGCTCTTCACCGTTATGCGATCCCAATACCCATCGTAATCGATATCCCGTCGTGGATCTCACGCGTATAACATTATCGAAAGGTTGAGGATTTACTAATTCTTTATTCATCTTGAACGCCTCCATTTTTCTTTTAGAAAGAATTTATTTATTTTTGCTGTGTTGCAAAGCCACTGCAACAAGTCGTCGAGAGCGTGTGCAAGGGTTCTAGCAATAAAAGTTTTTCGACTGGCGTAGCCATAAAGAAAAAGTTTTATGCCCCTTGCATGAGCGATTAGACTTGTTAAAAGCACCATCTTTGATGGTGCGTGTGAGCGTGCCAACACTAAAAAATAAATCTTTCTAAAAAAACGGAACGGATAAAAGCAAAGTGATTTATCACTTTGCCTCCGTTCTGTGTTTTTTTAATGTGAATGAGATGAGTGAGCGTTATGCTCATCTCATTCACTCCTTACTTTGTACTATTTGTAAATTATTCAATTTCTATTGTCATGAAGAAACTTTCAAAACGGGCTATGTAACCATAGGGATTAAATTTTGCTATAGAAGTATCTTTAGGATGAACACCTATACTTCGATCTTCTCCTGCCTTGTTGATTCCAAATTTGCCGCCTTCATGTTTAATTTGTTTTAAATTATTAATCAATTTCTGTTTATCAAAAATAATTTTAAAATCATTAATATGGCTAATTTCATCTGTAAAAGATGTTGTAATGATGATGTTATATGGTTCTCTTGCGCGTCTTGGTTCCGTCGTTTCATCTAGCCCTAAACCTATAACATCATTAATTTCTAATTCTTTTCTTTTGAAATATACATTGCCATTTTTTTGATTAGTATATACATCTTTAACTTCTAATATAACTGTTTGCTTATTTTGGTTTACATCTTGAATTGCTTTATCTATATCCTCAATTAAATCTCTAATTCTTTTAGGTATTTTGACATTTCTAAAGTCTGATTTGTTATTCGGATTAAGATCTATTTCAGAAGATTTTTCAATGTAATAATTATATAAGCATTCTACTGTATAGTATTTAGCGTTTGAAATACTTTGTTCACCTGAACTGAGTTTCTTTAATATACTTTCTGATATACCTGTATTTTCACTTATTTCTTTGAGCGTGATGTCACTTCGTAACAATTTTTCTACTTTTTCTTCAATACCATTGAGCTTATTATATGATAACATTATTACCCCTCCAAAAGTTCGTTTATTAAATATTAACATATTAATTAAACGAACTAAAAGGAATCATAATTGAATAAAGAGAACATATGTTCTATAGTGTTGATGAGGTGATAATGATGATACCTAAAAAATATGAAATGGAAACTGACTACAGAAAAATACCTAGAGAATATTTAAATAAAAATATTCCGCAAGGTAGAAGTATGATTAAGTGGAGACCTTTTGCTACAATACCTGAACAATATGAAAAGCTAGATGAATACATGGAGAGCCAAAATAAAATAGATATGCCTATTCTATCTGAAGAACAAATTGAAAATATAAATGATAAGATGGTTTCTTATTACCATAATAAGAAGTTAGCAACTATATATTATTGGAATAATGGCTATATAACTGAATTAGTAGGATATATTCTTAATATCAATACCATAGATCGATATATTTCTGTTAAGAATAATTTGAACATCACTTGCAATGTTTCGTTTTCCACACTATATAATATAAATTAAAAGGTGCTACTTAAAAAGTAGCACCTTTTAATTTATTTTTTCATTCATTTTTAAACCACTCACTCAATTTATTCTTTAAATCGTCTAATTTTTTATTGACGCTGTCTAATTCACTTTGCATTTTGCTCATATCCCCATTATCTTTTGCATTTTTTGCATTTTGTAACTTATCAATACTTGTTTCATACTTCTCAATCATTTTATTACGTTGTTCAGTATTTTCAGCACTTTGTTTTAAACTATCAACTTGATTTTGTAAGTCTTGAATTTGTGTGTTTGCGTCAGTATCTTGGTCGTCTTTTTTGATATTGCTTTCTGTATTTTTAATTTGTTCTTGAATTGCTTTGTCTTGTTCAGCAGTTTGTTCCGTATTGTTATCTTGATTGTCATTAGTACATGATTTAACAATGAAGATAATGGCAATTACTAATAAAGCAATAATTCCAAACATTAACCAACGTTTAATTTTCTTATTTTTTTTATTTTCTTCCTCTAGTTGTTTTTCACGCATATAATCTCTTTCGTTGTAATATCTACTAGGATCATCTTGTCTTTTTAGAAGAATACCACCAAATACTTCATGTTGTTGTTCATCAGTCAATGTATGTGTATTTAAATCTGTATTTAGTTTATTATATTTATCTAATGCAATAATACGCCCATCTTCTTTAATTTCTATTATTCTAGGATAATCTTTCTTAGACATAAGTAACACAACTCCCTATAAAATCTATTTTCATTGCAATACAAAGCGTTTCTCAGCGTCATTATTAAAGACTTTCTGTATATTTACAAGTAGGGTAGTTATCACAACCAATAAATTGATTCCCTGTTTTACTTGTTCTAACTTTTAATCTTCCTCTACGTTATATTATTTAGGTACATAAATTTTTAATGGCTCATTAGATAATCCTAAATTTCCTTTAAATTTAAAATTCAATTTATCAAAGTAATTTTTTTTAGTATTTAAATCATAAAGCCAGATTGGTATGTGAGCTTTTTTAGATAATTTAATTAATTGTTTAATCAATCTCAAACCTGCATTTTTTTTATAAGAATCAATATTTACTAATTCAATCATAAAACCATATTTAGATAACATTTTTTTAACATATGGATTAGGATTATTAATATTCATGAAATCTGCACTAATTCTAATTCTTCCAACCACATCAAATTCTTTTCCAATTAAATCAAAGCAATCACTTTCATATAATCCCTTTGTCACATAGTAATCTGAAAAAATAGTTTTCAGTTCTAGATAATAATATGTTGTTCTTTGATTAACTGTTAAATCCTGAATATCATTTTTGTTTTTTATATCAAAATTGCTATACTCTGGGTTATTAATTATTGGGTCAAATATCTTTTCTAATTTTACGTGTTCATCACGCACTTTTTCTTTAAAATTATCATCTTGTAACTGATTTCTTATTATTTCATGTAACTTCAATAAGTCGTTTCTCATCTAATCAATCCCTTACGATTTATTTTTATTTTCTAATTTATGAAGATACCTATAAATAGTAGTTCGTGAGACTTGCCATTGTTCTGCAATAGTTTTAATTGGTGTTCCACTATCATAAAGTGTTTTGAGTAATTTAAGGTCTTTATCAGTTAATTTTTCTGGTCTACCTCCATAGCGTCCTCTTGCACGAGCTGAAATACGTCCAGCTGTTGATCTTTCTAATATCAAATTTCTTTCAAATTCAGCAAAAGCTGCGAATAAATGAAATAGTAATTGCCCTGTAGAGCTAGACTTATCCATTGTTATATTTTCTTCTATACTATAAAAACTAACACCTCTTTTATTTAGTTCATTAACTAAATTAATTAAGTCTTGCATATTTCTTCCGAGTCTATCCAGTCGCCAAACAACTACAGAATCTCCATTTCTAGCAAATTCTATGACATTATCTAAACCGGGGCGTTTACTTTTAGAACCACTAACGTTGTCAGTAAAAATTTTTTCACAACCATATTCTTTTAGACTATCCATTTGCAAATCTAAGTTTTGTAGTCCAGTTGATACTCTTGCATAACCTATTTTCAAAATAGCACCTCCTATAATCAACTTTACTGTATCATAACATAAAACATAGGGGTATTTATTGAACATAGATTTTGTTATGAGTTTCTGAACGCTATAATTAATATCTTTCTTGCTTAATAGAATATAAATATTAAGTGTTCAATAAATGGTTATTTTCTGAACACTATTTACTTCTTCTTTCTGAGATACCAATCTATAGTGATAAATTAAAATTTTTCTACTTAACAAATCAGTATGAAAACATATTCTTTAATATATCCCAAGAATAGTAATTAAGAATTAACATTAATATAATTACATAAATTATAATAAAAGCCATTACTACATTTTCTATACATTGTTTTTTCTTGTCAGACATACTAAAACTCCTTTTCAATTATGCTTAAAATGTCAAAATTGCCATTAATGGTTGCATTATATTTTCAAATATATCCATTATGATTCTCCTTTCTATTCATAATGAGACCAAGCTGCTAATATGAATATTTCTTTATTTTCTTCATCAACTGTATAAACAACTCTATGTTGATGATTAATACGTCTTGAATATCGACCTAAATGTTTAGGTTGCAATTTTTCAAATGACTGACTTTGTTGATATGGATCATCTTTCAATATTTTTATGATTTGTAAAAATTGATCTTGTAAACGAGAACGCTTTAATTTTTTTAAATCGATCTTTGCTGAATTTTTTATTTTAATTTTGTAATTAGTCATTAAAAAGTATCCCAATCAATATCATCTATATTTGTATAACCACTGTTATCTTTTTCACGTTCTCTAACCTTGTCCATTGTACCTGTAGCCTCAAGATATATCGTTTCTTTAATGCTACGCCAATCTTCCATACCTATAATCACAGCATTACTCTCATCATTTTTGCCTTCAATATATACTGGTTTATGGTCGCTATTCACACGTCTTAATAATTGATAAAAATCTTTACGAGCCTCTGTTGGTGTTTTACTTTTCAAACAAGAAACCTCCTTTATTTATTATATCTATATTATAGCGTACGTTATTAGCGTACGTCAATAAATATATCAAAAAACACCCAACTTTTTAGTTGAGTGTTTAATACATTCATATGAGAACTAGACCTGCCACACCTGTAATAAACATAACTACAGATAACACTAACTGTAATCGGTCTAATGGTGCTGGTTTCAAGTTTATTTTAACTTTATCAAACTCACGTCTGTATATATCTTTAAGTTTTTTATATTTAATAATAATTGTAGAAGTAACCAAGATACTTAATGACATTACAAATACACTTTTGAAAGCATTTGATACAAATCCCATGCTATATAATAATATAATGATGAATTGTACAACTAAAATAATCGCAATAAGACTTGCTATTTTTTGAGATTTTTCTTCAAATATAGATAACTTATGTTTAAATGTATCACTTTTTTTAATTGAATTATCTATACCTTTAATGTCATATTCAGCTATTTCAGGATTACTTGTCATATAACGTTGAAAGAGAGAATGTTTTTGCTGTAATTTGGGTGATAATATGTCTCTTACATCTTCATTATATCCAGCATTCATCAAACAAGCCATAAGTGTTAGTATTTCATCAAGTGATAAATCTATTTTTTCATTGGTTTGTTTCATTAATTTATGGTATTTGATAATTTCTGATTGTTCCTTATTCGCAATTGCGTGTCTTAAGTTGTTACTTACAGTATTCTTTCTTAATGATATATATAACATTAGTTTTTTAAAAAAGCGATATATAGATTTAAACGAAATAACAGTTAAAGCTGAAACAATAACTGCAAATGTTATGAAAATCATGTAAAGTAATAAATCATTGCTATCTTCTTGAGTTGGAAAGTTTAATTTAGTTTCTTTAAATGCATGAAAGATAATACCTGTTATAACAAAGGTTAATATCAATTTCACACTAGTTAATATGCCATCTATTATAATCGTTTTAATGTTTACATATATAGAACTGCACTTCTTTTTGGGTAATAGCATCGCTTTGTAAGAAAAGAAAAATATACAATAAATTAGTAGTATAGTCAAAATCATTTGATACAACATATTTTCATAGATATTCATTTTATTCCTCCTTTATTATCAAAATTCACTTTAATATCAATGAAAGAAGTTTCATACTTGAATATTTCATCTTGCGTCGTATCAATATAAACACCAGTTCCGTGAACACTTGGTTTAATTAATTTAACCTTAGCTCCTTTATAAATTAATTGTTTTAACATTAATTCTAATTCGTTATGATTAAAGACTATTTCAAAATCCTTTATTTCATCATTAATATTTATATTATATTCAATAGGCGTTAAAATCGTTAATTGATATGCGTATATATCATATTTAAATTTTAGTGGAATTGTCTCGTCAACTTGCCAATAAGGTTTAATAAAATTATTAGATTGTTTAGATTTATTCATATTAAATATTTGTTTAAAAGCAATCTCATTTATACCGTTGTTAGTATCAGAATCGTTGATATTATCTATACTTTTTTTCAAACTTGATATGAATTGTTGAATGTCTTTAGGTATTTGGGTTTTCAATATATTTTCGTCAATATCTTTACTAGCCTCTATATACTCTCTTTTTTCTAAATAGTATTGAAATAGCTTTTCTACAACTTCATATGACGCTTTAGTAATATTACGGTTACCATTCCTTAAATTCGTTATGTAACCTTTACTTATACCTGTTTCTTTTGAGATTTTAGATGTCTGTATATCACTTTGAAGCAAAGTATTAACTGATCCTATCACATCGTAATTTTCCATAATGCACCTCCGATTTCTTTACAATATTATTATAACAAAAAAAATCCTACAGAAAACAGTTAAATATAATAAAGTTTCCTGTAGGATTGGATATATTTTTCTTGCTGTATTTGTCCTGTGTATTATAGGTTATTCAATTTGGTTTTTAACACCTTTTTGTACTTTTTCAAAAATACTTATTTCTTTCTTAAAAAGTAAAATTAAAAATACACTAGGTATAATGATTATAGTTGTTGATAATAGTATATCTGCAATAACATTATGTGAGCCAATTGTTAATTCATCTATAGATTTGATGAAGATAGGTAATACAACCATTGCTAAAAGCATTTTCATAATCAACAATTTTACGTTAATTTCACTAAAGAAATTCATTTTTAATTGATAAAGTTGTTCATTACTTAGTTTTTTCATCTATATTTCCTCCTATAATTCAAAATCATCCTCTACTAATAGAGTTCCACCTAACATGAGAATAACTAAACAAAATATTGCTATAATGATTTGCATTAGTAATCATTCCTTATATAATATGCTTACCAATCTTGAATGATTTTATGAATTATATCCATATGTTTTATTACATTATGAGTTATTTCTACATCAGTGTATAATGCATCAGCCTCTTTAATAGCATCAACTATCTGTCTTTTGTATATTTCAATTGATGGAAACGATGTTTCTCCATCTAACATATACATTATATTCTCTAATTGAGCCATAATATTTGATAAGTATAAAAGGGTATGACCATAAATGTTAGTTTTCTTTTTGTGGATTATAACCTCGTTACCAGAACGTGACCAAAACTCTCTAAAACATGTATTTAATTGTCCTAACACTTTATTAACTTTGTCTACCTCTTTAATATAATCTTTCGACCACGATGATAATGCACCATTAACATACTGATTTCTGTATTCATCAAAATATATTTCTTTACCTTCTCCTGATGAACCAATAACTACATTATGATTCATTTCTTCGTTCGATAAATCATATAATAAAGGGATCTTTTCGTTTTCACCTAATTTATTTTTTTCTAATTTATAACCCATTAAGTTTTCACTTTCTTTATTCACACTATCCATATTCGTTCTAAAATCCTTAGTCATAATTATCTCTCCTTTTTTATTTACATAATGACCGTTATCATCATTTATTGTTTTAGTGATTTCATTTAAGCTTCTCACTTCTATAATTACAAAAATTGTTCGTTATTGGTTTTTTATAAAATATAATTTTTTAATATACATTTATAATGAATCTTCCAGTAACAAACAGATAGTGAAAACAATAAAACCAATAAATCCAATCGTCAACATGGGTAATAGTGATGTGCTTAGTATGTGAAATGATTCAATAAATGAATCTGATCCTGTTTTTGATTTAATAATATACGAACCACTAACTAAACATAAAAGAACAACTATTATTCCCCAAGCTAGAGATGGAACTATATTTTTTCTCATTCTATGAAGTTGTTCTCCTACTATTTCATTTCTTATATTTTTCATAGGTATACACCCTCTATCGTTATTTATATTACTTTTTATTTTGATATAAAGGATCAAAAAAATTATCATCATTAACAGGAGATAATTCTTCTTTTTCTTTACTATTTAACTCTTTAATGATCTCATTCAATTTTCTGTTATTTTGTTTACTTAAATAAGATTCTCTTGCTTCTATTTCGTCTAAAGAAAACCCTAATTTATTCAACTTCGCTATTATAAACGCTATTCTGTTATGTTTAATTTGGTCTTTAACTAAAACCGTACCACCTAAAATGCCAATAATTATACATAATGTCGATATAATACCATTCATTAGCAATCACTCCTTATATATTTTTTAAAGTTATATTGAAGTATAATATTCAATTCCGAAATACTGTTTGACTGCTTCTTTTTTACTACTATTACGGTAAGTCTCTCCATCAAAAATTCTAATATAACTATTACCTTCAACATCTTTAAAAGTAACGATTAAGTGTGCAGGTACTTGGCGTAAAATTCCATTGTCATCAGATATTACTCCACCACTTTTTTTTATATCTATTTTGCCAGTTTCAAATGCTTGTTTTACTTTACGTTTAACTAACTCATCATACCAATATTCAATATCATATTTACTACCAATTGATTTTTCACAAGCATTTGCATATAGAAGTTGTTCAAATGGTGTAAAAAGCTCATTTACTATCTTTAAATAGTTTTCAGCTTTAATGTTATATACGTCTTTGTTGAAAAAATCGTTAATTGTTGCGTACCCAACCCCTGTAATATCTTTCAATCTATTTTTGCTAATACCTACTATTTCCATTTGTCTTTTAATAAATTCTTTATTCATCATAATAAGTTACCTCCTTAATTGGTATATACTTATTATACTATCGACTTACCGACATGTCGATACATATTATCATCTAGTCGATACATAAAAACATTTAATTTTTTTAGTAATCTATCTTATTGTATTTTTAGAAAAGTATTCAAAAGTATATAATTTAAAACACGCTTCTACTTCTACTGTTGACAAGCGATCATTTATGGCTTCTTTTACACAACCATATGCTTCTAAAAACTTACTTGCTTGCCTATACAAATTTACACTAGGGTTAGTTTTAACTTTTTTATAAAGAAATGGAATTATCGTTGTTGTATATTCTTCATGAGGTACAAATAACTCGTATTTCATCTTTAAGTTCTCGATTTTTCTTAAAGAATTAGTTCTGTTATATGCTTTTTTTAGAAGTTTACTTTGAGATTTATAACTATTCTCACAAAGATTGTTAAATTCTACGTTCGTTATTTTTATAAGACTATTAAGTAGCAATTCTTTATTTTGTTCACTCGCTTTTACGTTTCCTGATTCTTTCTCATGAAGTTCCATCACTATCTACTCCCTTATATTTGACATCATTTAAGTAACCTTGTCCATTCCAATATTTTTGAACCGCTCGGTTATAGGCTTTTGCACATTCTATTTCGTCAGTAAATCGGCCTAAAAATATAGTCTTTCCTTTAACACAAATACTCGCAATCCACTTCTTACTTTGCTGGTTATATGAGACACCCTTAAATTTTGAACTACTATTCTTTTGAGGTTTACGATATCTAAACGAATATTTGTCTGTAGACAAATTTGATTTTCTAAAATCATGATTTTTTTCTTTTTGATACGCATATTCATCATTAAGTATGAATGATGGTAGTGATATTTTTCGTCCTACTACCTGCGCTAAAAATCGTTGTGTTTCATGAGCGAACGACTTATGCCATTGATAGAAATCTACTCTTTCAAAATCGTCATCATCTACTAAAATGAAATCATTTATATTTTTAATATGAATCTTTTTCAATAAAAAACTCTCCTATAGTTCATGGTTTTAAAAAAAGTCTTACAACCTATTCATTTTCATCAGTGTATTAGCTAAAACTGATGAAGTTTTTACATTCTTATTTTCTATAAAGAAAATAACGTCGTCTTTTGCGATTAAATAATCAATAATATTATGCTTTTTAAACTCTCTGTAATTAATTACTTTAGAGTCAAAAATATCTTCAAAATCATTCTCCTCTAAATCTTTAAGTAATCTATTCCTAGTTTTAATTGCTAAATCGCATTGTGCTACGCTTGCGTCCTCAAATAAAAGTTTTCTAGACATGACTTCCTACCTCTTTTCGCTATATCTAATTCATCGGTTTTTTCTTGAAGAGCCATTTTATATTTAAATCTAACTTTTCTAATATCATCATTATCTAAACGTTTTCTTTCTAGGTCGCTTAATCCTACCATCATTTCTATCCATTCAATATAAGTTTCACGTTGAACATTTTCATTACACATCATAAATGCCTCCTATTGATTACTAAGCATTTATAAAATAAAATAGAATTGGGTGTTTTATAAATGCTCTAAAGTCGTAGGGTCTGCCAAGATTACTGCGACTTTTTATTATCAGTACAAAAGTATACTAGTTTATTTGTATATTAGTTAACTAGTATATTAATAGACTAGTATATTAGTTTGTTAGTATATAACTAGAAACTACCTTACTCTTGTTCTGAAAAATAAGATTTTAAAATCGAGCCAACCATTTCTCTCATAGTTGTATTATTTTTTAAAGCTTCTAGCTTTAACTTTGCATGAACATCTGGATCAACTTTAATTAATTTATATTCATCCTTTTTATTGATTTTATTATCAAATGGCGTTGACTTTACTTCGTTCTTTTTTTCTTTTTTTGCACTATATTTATCTATATTACTGTCCATCAAATAGTCCCCTTTCATACAATCTATATAACATTTCCCAGAATACCTTTTTATATTTATCTAAAGTTTTCTTGTCGTAAGGTTTATTTTCTGTAATGCCATCTGCTCCCCATGTCATTACACGCTTAGATCTCGTAATAATATTTTTAAATACAATATCCTCATACTCTTCACGATATTTATTTACATACTTACTATTAGTTTTATTATTTTCTTCTGTCAGATAAATAATAATACCTAAAACATCAAGCGAGTTATTGTACTTTTTCATTTGTGAAAGATATGTCATATAATCTATCGAATTATCAAAGCAATCCTCTTCAGATTCGACTGGCACTAAAACATAATCACTAGCTACTATACAATTATGAGTTAGTGTTGTGGTAGTTGGTACAGAATCAAAAATGATAAAATCGTAATCTTTTTTTAAATCTTCTATAAGGTTGCTATATACATAGAATTCATCTTTTATATTTAATGATCTTCTAGAAAATCTATCAAACCACGCTAGGTTCCAGTCTCCTTTTATGATATCAATACTACCACTTAAATTAGAAATCGATTTTTTTAATGTACCAATCTTTATTCCGTCCATAAAACTCAATTCTGCTTCTTTTTTAGTATCGAAGTTTTTTTCCAACTTTTTGGTTAGTGTTCTTTGAGGATCAGTATCGACAAATAAAATCTTTAGATTATATCTATTAGATATATATCCAAGCAAATTAGATAATGTGGATTTTCCAACCCCTCCTTTAAACATATTTATTGTGAAAACAATTGCTTCATCTTTACTTTTCAAATTATTTAACAATACTGTATTGCTTTCATTATTACTCCAGAAATCATTATCTATACCCATCATAGTCACCTCTTTTTGATTTATATTTGTATTATAACATAGAGTAAACTAGTAAACAAGTATACTAATCTACTAATAAACAAATACACTGGTAAACTAATATACTTGTTTACTAATCTTTTTTGTAGTACAATCTAACTAAAGATATCTACACACGTTAGATATTTAAAAAATCAAATTTTACATTTAACTACAAGATGTTATTATTATATTATAAAAAAAGAGCAACTACGGTAATAGTTGCTCTTTGAAAAGGTAATAAAACGCTGTGAACGTTTATTTATATAATTGATACTTGTATTATATAATGATTATCTACTTAGTGCAAGCACCTAGACTATTAAATAAACGTAAATGATTGTAACCGTTTTATTACCTCTATCCAAAAAATTACTGGAAAGAGGTTTTTATTATGTCAATTATTAAAAATATCAATAGTGAGAAACCATTTGAAGTTTTGCCTAGAGAATTATTACAACAATGTGATAAAAAACGCAGTAATACCGAAAATAAACCTTTATCATTACAAGCAATAGGTTTGTTGTGTAATTTACAAAGTTATCCAGAAAATTGGGAAATTCACAAAACAGAATTATATAATCGCTATGAAAAAAATGGGCGTCGTCAAATAGAAAATGCTTGGAATGAACTTGTAGACGCAAAATACATTGTTCAATTCAAAGTACATAATGGCAATAAATTGGACTATTATTATTATTTTGATGTCACTCCAATAACTAACGATCAAATAAAACAATTAGAAGAATATCATAATAGCAAAAGTTTAGAAAGATTTGATTTAAAACAAAAAAATCCTACTGTACAAAGTGAACAATGCAGTCATGACGGGATTTCTCCTACTGTACAAAATGAACAGTTCAAAATGAACAGTTCAGAAGTGAACAGTTCAAAACGTACAGATAATATAATACACAATCAACATAATACACATGAACATAATACACATGAACATAATACACACAACAACAAAAAAGAGAGTGGTAGTAGTTACAATGAATTAATTAATAAAGTTAAAATTGAATTGGGTGTAAACATTACTCCAGCATATAAAAATGAATTATTGAAAATATTCTCAAACTTTGATGATGATATTATCAATTATGCTATTGAATATGCGTCTATTAATGGATCTAGTCCAAAACAATTTTTATTGAAAGTTTTAAGTAACTGGCAAAACGCTAATATTACAACATTAGAACAAGCAAAAAATTTCAAAATAAGTAGTAAAAAAAATAACATTGTTCATTTTTCTAAAGAGAAAACGCCTAAATGGTTACAAGATAGAAATAATAATAATAGCCAAGAAATGACAGAAGAAGAAAAAGCTAAATTTGAAGAAGAAAGAAAAGCATTTTTACAACAGTTGCAAAAAGATTGGGAAGAGTAATTGCTTATTCTTCTTTATCTGTTATATCTTTAAGTAAACGCTTACTAAACGAGGAGTGATATTATGATTGAACGCTTAAATAATGTAGAACCTCAACAAGCATTAGGTATATTAGTATTAGCACCTATAATTGCAATAGCAAGTATGGACTGGCGTTATGTCATTCCGTTAGGTTTGTTAACAATTGTAGTAGCAATAGGAACACTCTATAAAATGTTTACGAGTTGGGAATGGACTAAAGGTTTTATAGCTTACTCAATAGCTGGTGTTACAGCTATAATAACTTTTGTTATATGGGGAAGTATCATAGTTGTATTAGTTATTCTATCAGCTTGTTTTTTCATAGGTATGCCAGATTAAAAAAAGGCGTATACTATACGCCTTTAAATGAAATTCTTAAAGCAATTTTAAGAGTAGTAAAATATAATTATAATATATTAATATTTATTGCAAAACTGAGCGTATATTGATAATTTTATATATGTAAAATTATTAATTAGTGTCGCTATCGAAATAACAATGCAATAAATGATTTAACACTATAGAATACTTGATATTATGCTCATTAGAGAAATTTTCAATTTTTTTAATATTATGATCATCTAATCTATATACAACTTGTACATTTTCTTTACTCAACTTAGGTTGTTGAGCCATTAGATCTATATCTAAACAATTCATATCAAAGTTTTCAATTATATTGTTAACGAAATCTGAATTATTAATATTTTCATCTATACTCTTATGAGATATTAAATTTTTAAAATAAGGTTTTATTCTAAAGACTTTTTGTTTTCTCAATTTTTTCTTGCTCCTTGCCTTGAAATGTTAATAAGAGTTTGATAAAATAAAAGTAACTTAAATTTATACATTTAAGTTAGCTCTTTGACTTTTTCATTATGCGTGCCCCTAGATGAATGAAATACCATCTAGATAAGGTATACGAGTACTGGTTAAACGGGTAAGCCAAAACCTGTGTATTTCATTATAGAATTTAATTCACCTAAAGGATCTTTATATTGAATATGTGAGGGGCAGTTCCGACGAAGCACTAATACAATATAAAAAATCTGGTGACGCGAGCAGGAAGTCGAAAGAACTGCAGATTCAGGTAGTGAAAAGTGCTACAAACTGAATCAACATTTATCTTATAATTAATGGTATCACATAATTTTGCTTTATATATACTATGTATTATGACTTTATCTAAAAAAGTGATTGAGGAGGTATACAGTGAACAGGTTAACCTTTAAAAAGTACGACAACTTAACATACAAAGGATTTGTAGTTTACGCTGATGAAATTAGAACATTTGATGGAAAAAGATATAAAATCAAAGGTGTTAGGGCTTTAAGAATGTATAATAAAAAATGTACTTTAAAAGATAAACATGACTTTATACCTTTAAATCATATTATGTATGAAAGCAAAACAGTTTATAATTATCAATATGGCTTGATTGCTAATCGTAAAAATAGATATAGTGAAATAAAGTGCTTGAAAGACTTAACAGCTTAAATATAAATTCTATAATGAAATATAAATAAATGTGATTACCAAGATAAATTGAATTAGAAATAGCCTATTGTTAACGATACAATAGGCTATTGTTTTTATTAAGGGAGGTTAAATGATGACAGCTAAAGTCACACAACAAGATAACAACAAATTAAAAAAACAAGTACAACAAATTATGGAAGTAAACAACGAAGATTATCAAGAATGGCTATTTCAAAAGCACCAAGAATATTTATCTGAAAATAATGATATAATTACAAAAGCATTAAAACTTTTAAGTCAAAGTAATCAAGACAATACTTATGAAAATTAAGGAGTGATAGAATGGGCGATAATATAAGACAAGCAATTACTAGCTTTATCGAAGATATTCAACCAGCTCTTATACCTATGTTAGCTTTATGTTTCTTGGTAGCAGGTATCACTATGATGTTCGGAGATATGGGGCGAAGATGGGCGAAAATGACTTTAATTTTTTCTATTATTGGGTTTGTTTTAGCAGCTGGTGCGCTAGTATTCGCACGTAGTGTTGACGATACAGTTGATGTTGGTACGATTTACCCAGCAATTCAATATACTGTAAATGTAATTAATCCAATCAATCAAATACTGATTAATTAGGCAAGAGGCTCAAATTTGAGCCTCTTTTTTATTTATAGAAAGGAGTAACTCATGTTAAAAGTACGTACACCTAATTACAGGATCAATAATAAAAGTGACTTTACATTTCAAGAAATGATTAAAATCACTGATGGTTTAGAAAAAAATAAATATCCTAATGCACAAAATGAGTTCACTTATGTTCTATATGATGATGGAGACAATCAAGATATTTTAGAAGCTGAATATAAAGCGTTTGTTGGTAATAAGAATATTTATACACATGCCAAACAAACAATGAGTGAAATAGAAGTTTCAGATAAAGAAATGAAAAGAATGAAACAACAAATACTTAAACAGCTAGATAGTGAAGCAACGACATATAGAAAAACAGAAGAACAAAAACTAAAAAAACAATCAAGAAATGAGAAGAAACCTAAATATACGCCCCAAACACAGTATAAAAAAGGTAATAGCCCTACTTTCTCTAAAGAAAATATTCTTTCTTTTGTAAAATCAAAAAAAGGTATAGGTGTTATAGTTCTTATAATTATTACAATCGCTATGATGTTCTATTTATTTTCAACAATGGACGGTAGCAATAAAAAACATCAAAAAATTACAAAAGAAGATATTTATAAGCAAGCACTACTTGGTAATGAAGAACAAGCCATAAAGAATTTTTCTAAATTAAAAAATGAAGATATGGACAAAAAAGATAAACTTATTTATGCAAATTTATTAATAGACAAGGGCGACTACAAAAAAGCTCAAAATGTAGAAAGTGCAAAATACGTAGAAAATAGATTGTTTGAAAATGAAAAAGCTGATGAATTGAAAAAATTCAATGAAAAATATCCAACAAACAATGGTAAATTCGATGATAAGTATTTTGATAAAAAATATAATGACGCAATCAAATTAATAGATGGTATTGATAAAACTGATAAAAGAAAATATGCAATGGCAAAAGCATATATTGAAACTGATGATTTAAACAAAGCTAAAAAATTATCAACGACTACAAACGATAAAGATATTACAAAATTAATTACTGATAAAGAATCTGAATTAGCAAAATCGAAAGAAAAAGAATTGGATAAAAAAGAAAAACAGTACAAAAAAGTAGAGAATGATAAGAAGAAGAAAAAAGAAGCAAAAGAATTAAAAGATGAGATAAGCAATCTTAAAAAAGAAATTAAAGACTTAAAAAATGAAAATGACTAGAGGTGTATATAATGATAAACAATGTTTTTCTATTAGGAAGAATTGCACATGATCTTAAATATACAGTTGATGAAAATGATTTAGAACGCTGTACTTTTAAAATAGCTGTCAATAGTTATAATAATTTAACAAATTATCCAACAGTAACAGTTTTTGGTAAAGACGCAGTAAATTTAACTAAATATAACAGTAAAGGCGATTTAATACACGTAACTGGTTATATAAGTACAAAAAGACGTGAAAAAGATGATGGAGGATATCAATACTTTGAAAATGTCATTGCTCAAAGTATTAAATATTTATCTTTTAAAAACAACAGTACAGATAATGAAAAAGAAAATATCAACAACGAAAGTAGTCAATCACAATCTAAGCAGGATTTAAATTTTGATAAACAAGCACAAAGCGATTCACATATTTATACTAATCAACAAAAAGCAAATGGATTTCAAGATGAAGATTTACCATTTTAGCTAAGTAAGAAAGGAATGAGCATATTGAAACGTAACAATTTAGGACATCAAAAAAAATGGTATTCAATATCTCAAAACAAGCATATTCTAGCCCACCCATTTACGCTCATTGCATTATTTGTGGTGGGCTTTGTATTTGCTTGTTTTGTTGTAAACTTTGTATTTAATTATATATCGGCTTTATTCTTATCTGGTGGGAGTTTGCTAGACAATATTAAGCAATCTAATGAACAATTCTTTACTTATTTTTTTAAGATGAATAGTTTATCTTTCCCCTTTTATATACTTGCTTGTCTTATTCTTGGAGGTTTGTGGGGGAAGCAAATATATAAAATACGTCAAAAATTCAAAAAACTAGATAATGCAGAACATGCTTCTGGACGCTGGGCTACTAAAAGAGAAATTATAAATCAATACAAAGCTATTCCACAAAGAGAAATGGACTTTGAGGGAGAGGGTGGCTTACCAGTAGCTATGTTTCAAACATTCGGCTGGAAAGTCAAGTTAGATAGCTATAGAGATCAAGTGCGATCAGCGAAAGAAAGAATATATGAAGATGACACAATTCATAACAAGAAAGAAAGAATTAAAGAAAGTAAACAATATCTTAGAAAAGAGTTTTTAGAATCACTTACTAAACGACAAAATTATACATTCATTGATGAATCAGCAGTTAATAATATTTTTGTTGGTACATCTCGTTCTGGTAAAGGCGAGATTTATGTGTTGCCGATGATTGAAAATTACACACGTTCATCTCATAAACCATCACTAATAGTGAATGACACTAAAGGAGAATTAGGATCGGCTTCTATTCCTATGTTAGAAGAACGAGGTTATCATTGGGAAGTATTTAATTTAGATCAACCAATGGAATCTACAATGTCATTTAACCTTTTACAACTTGTGATAGACGAGTATATTAAAGGGGATTTAGGGGAAGCCCAAGAAATGACTAAACAAATAACATACACATTGACTAACAATGAGGGCGTTGAAGATAACGAATGGAACGTAATGTCTGGGGCATTAATTAACGCAATGATATTAGCGTTATGTAGTGAATGTTTACCAGACCACCCCGAAAAAGTGACGTTATATAGTGTGTCTAATATGCTACAAACGTTAAGTACAAAAACATTTTATAAAGGTGTTCAGATAGGGCAACAAATGAAAGTTATTGAAGTATCTGCACTAGATGAATACATGCACCAATTTCCTACACATAATCCAGCAAGAACACAATATGCAACAGTAGAAGCAGCGCCAGATAAAATGCGTTCAAGTATTATCGGTACTGCACTAAAAGCTCTACAACCATTTACAACTGATACAATCGCAAAATTAACAAGTCATACGTCAATGGATTTAAATAAAATAGGATTTCCAAATATTATTGATGGATATGCAGAAGTTGATTCAAGTTTTGAAATAGGAGTTCAAAAATTCAATGAACATAAGCAACAATATGAAGAAGTTGAAGGAATAATCACTCACGTTAACGAATACGGTTATTGGCAATATCCATTTGAAAACATTCTTAAAGAAAATGACAGAATAGAGTTAAAGCAATTCAAAGGATCGAATGAAGTATTGACTTATCTTTATGTAAAAAGTAAAGATGAAAAAGGAAATGTAACGTTCAAAACAGAAAGTCAAAATAATAATCCAGATATTAGAATTAGAAAATTCAATAGTTTTGAAAAACCAATAGCATTATTTATGGTTGTTCCAGATTATAACAGTGCCAATCATGGTATAGCTTCAATTTTAGTCAATCAAGTTGTATTCCAATTAGCAAAGAATGCACAGTTATATACAGAACATCAAAAAACGCATAGACGAGTTGTATTCCATTTAGATGAGGCAGGACAAATGCCTCAAATACCAAACCTCTCACAAAAAGTAAACGTCATGCTAGGACGAGGTATAAGATTTAATTTCTTTGTTCAAGCTTTTTCTCAAATCAAAGATATTTATGGAGATTCTTATGACGCAATTATGGACGCTTGTCAAAACAAGGTATATATCATGGCAACACAAATGGATACGTTAAAAGAATTTAGTGAAATGTTAGGAGATGAACAGATAGTTAAAAGGTCTAGATCAGGACAAGCTAACTCATTAACAACAAATTTCACTGAAGATTCTATGGAACGTGCTTTATTGCGACCAGATGAATTAGAACGTTTACAAGAGGGAGAAACAGTCGTTGTAAGAAATTTAAAGCGTCAAGATAAGAAAAGAAAAAAAGTTACTCCATATCCCATATTCAATCATGGTAAAAGAGCAATGAAATATAGATACCAATATTTAGGAGATATTGTTGATACCAATAAAAGTATAATTCACTATAAAGGACGCTTTAAGGAACTATGTGAACATAGAGATTTAAACTTAGAAACAACATTAGTCGATTGGCAAAGTAAAATTGATGAAATGCAAAAAGAATATAATAATCCTAGTAAAGATGAACAAAATGTAGAAAGTAATAAACAAGATAGTGTAAATAATATTAATCATTATCAAAATAACAACACAGCTAATATAGTAAAAGCACAAAAATTTTATTCTAAAGAAGTAGGAGAAAGGGCGTTTACTGTTATATGCAGAAGATTGAAACATATTATTAACTTTGATTCTTTTGATAAGCCAAAAGAAAAATTAACTCTTCCAGAACTTAGAAATGCAATTAAGCAAGCAAATAGAAATAACGAAATTAACGATCAACAATGTAATCAAGCAATTCAATTTTTACAAAGTTTTAAGGAGGAAGTTTAGAATATGAAAAAACTTTTATTAATAAGTGTTTTATTTCTTACAGCTATAGTTTTAACAAGTTGTGGAAACAAAGGATTAGAGAAAATAACTTTGAATGATTCAAAAGACAAAATAACCAACACAAAGGGCGAATACATCGCATATATTCAAAAAGATGGAGACAATTATGAGGAGTATAAGAAAATACTTAATGAGGTTTCTCAAGATAAGAAAATATATGTAGTAGAACTAAGTGAGAAAATCACTACTAATGAAGATTATCAAAAAAAATACACAGCAAAATATTCTAATATGAAAAATGGAATAATTAAAACTAACAAAGGTAAAGAAGTTTCTGATAATAATAAATTTGATTTTTCTACAGAAACAAATATAGATTCGCAAGTAACAGACGAGAAAGAAACGAACAGAGGAATAGAAAAAGCAAGAAACTTTGTAAATAAATAGAGAGGAGGAAAAAATGTGAATTACAATATACTAATAGCATTAGTATTTGGAGCAAATGTTAGTGATAATGAAGTGCTTAAGACACTTAAAGATTATAAACATCATCTTGATATTGCTGGACCAGCCAAAGATATATTTAGAAGTATGGGCTGGGGTATTTTAAAGTTTTTAGTAGAGTTTACAGACTGGATGTCTAATGCTAGTCATGAGGCATTATCTTTATTTGGTCTATTAGATAAAGGTCATGTTGTTCAGTTTATTCAAGATTCAAAACCAGCACTAATGGCATTATTCGCTCTTACACTCTTGTATTTGGGAATAAAAATGATATTAGGTGCGAGAATAAAATTACATGATAAGTTTATAGCAGTAGTTATAGCATTAATTTTCTTATCAAGTTTATCAAATTCTACAGAAACAGCTACAGATATAACTAAGAAAGCTACCGAAGATGTCGACAATTATACTAGTGAGCAGAGTAATGCAAAAATAGGTACTAATATCTTAAAGAATAGTGTTGTTGATTTAAAGTATATGGACGAGGAGCAGAAATGGAAGAAACCAGAATCTGATGTTAAAGATGGAAGATATAACAAATTAAGTAACTCTAGTGTTGAATATATAGATATTAATGAAACAATTAAACAAGGAAAAGCAGAAACAGATTTAGGAAAAGAAGTAACTAAAAAACAGATAAGTATGAAATCTGGAGGAAAAGAAGAAGTAAAAGACTTAGATGGTGGCTTCTGGGGGATTGGAGAAAAAGAGTATTATAGATATTCGGTATACTGGGCAAGAGGTATGACTGGTTTATTGTGTGCTGGATTAGGATACTTCTTTGCAGGTCTTGCGATTGCTAGTATTATTTTAGAAACAATAGTAGGACTATTCATTGCTTCATTTGGAGCATCTACTTTACAAAGCGATAAATTGAAATCTACTATTGTTGATATGCTAAATGGATTAGTAGCCATAGTATTTGTATTTATTTGTATGTTTATATTCAAAGAATTACTAGGATTTATAATGAATAAAAATATTACGGTTTATATAATCGGAATGATTGCAGGTCTGAAATTCATGTTCGATGGACCAAGAATAATAGAAAGGAAATTTGGTTACGACGCAGGCTTACAGTCACCAATAAAAAGCCTTATGGCTGGATATGGTTTAGCCAAAGCAGGAGCAAGTGTTTCGAAAGCTGGGGTTAATAAGTTTAAATCGACTGTTGATAATGCGAAAAAATCATTTAATAGTAATACTAGCAACAGTACCAATAATCCAGTAAATACAAGTCAAAATAGCACGAACAAAAATCAAGATAGTAGTAACGTTAATGATATTAATGAAAAAAATGACAATAATACACAAGGTAATAATGATAACAAGAATTTGGGAGAACAAGCACAGCAAAACTCTGATAATCAAGGGTATGTAGATTCCCCACATACGAGTGATCTAGAAAGTGAAAAAAATCAAGCTGATTCAAATGCTAAAGCTTCTGGTGGTTCACAACATGATCAATTATGGGCGAATAAACCAGAGGGAAGTGTTCTTGGACGAAGTAGCTCTCAAAATCTAACGACACAATCATTTAATAATAATAACGGAAAAGAAGCTAGTATAAATAATAAAGTTGGAAATGATGTAGTTAAGCAAGGAGCTAATAATACATCAGTAAATGCACAAAATACGACAGCACCAAGTAATTCAAGTGTAGGTGGTTATAACACTCCTAAAGAATCTTCAAGTGGTGGTTCAAGATATGGTAACTCAAACAAAACAGTAAATGGATTTAATAGTAAACCGTCTGCACAACCATATTCATCTGGTAAATCTAATATACCTAAATCACATCAATCAGCGCGTTCTAGTATGAGTTATACACCTAAAACACAGCCAGTTAGAACAGCAAAACAGCCTACTACTCACAATATGCCAAAGAATAAGTCACAAGGTTATCAACGACCATTAGCAAGAAACAATCAAGCAAGTAATAAGATTAAACCAAAAAGGTAGGGTAAGATAATATGGCTAATAGAATACCAGAGAATACTAATGTTGAAGCTAAACTATTTAAGTTTCTATATATGAAAGACTTAGGTATTGGGTTAAGTGTTTTAGTAATTGTTTATTTCTTATCATTACTAAATATCATTCCTGCTCAATATACAGGGTACGCATACTTATTCGCACTTGTATATGGTGTTATTTTAGTAGTAAGACCTTTCGCTACTAATCCTAAACGACGCAATTATAGAGCGTTAGCAATAACAATGAAAAAAGATAGAAATACTTATGAGGAAATACCACAACAATGGGTTGATAAGTATAAGGAGGATAAAAAGCATGGCAATGTTCAATCAAAAAGAACTTACAAAGACGTCATCAACGAACAACGAAAAAATGAAGAACGAGCAAATCAATAACGAAGAACAGAAAGCATTATCAGATAATGATAATGCTTTTTCTAATTCTTTATTTAAAGCTTCGAAAGAAAAATCAAAAGAACAAAATAAATCGACAAACAAAGAAAAGCCACAAGATAAGAAAAATAATGAATATCTTTTTGATTCGGATAAGAAAAAGAAAACTAAAAATCCTTTGAAAAAAGTAAAGTATAAAAATACACGAGTTAGAAAGCCGAAAGAATTTTCATTTGGTAAACATAAAGTGAAAAAAACATTTTTAGATGACACTACAATTAAAAGACCAGTTAGATATGGTGGAGATATTTACTATGAATTAAGAGATGAAACATACATGAAATTTGTACAAGTATACCCCAAAGACATCATGAGTAGAAATAATAATGAACAAATATTAGATATGGGTGTAGTAATGAATATGCTTAAACAATATGGTAAAGACAATAAATTGATTTCATTAAATATGCCTATTGATACAGAAACACAGCGTACACATCTTATTAAGAAATTAGATAAAACTTCAAATGATGTACACAGACATTTCTTAGAAGAAAAAATTGAAAAATTAGCTTTTTTAGAGCAATCATCACGTATGGAAAGATCGTTTTTAGCGATGTTATTCGGAGAAAACCTACAACAAATTCAATATCATGTTGAGTTGTTTACAAGGTCAATGATAAATGGTTTCCCAATTAAGAAGATGACCTTTGAAGAAGAGAAAAAAATACTATATAAATTTCATAATCTTAACGAAGAAATTAAATAGGAGGTAGTTATCATGGCTAGTCTATATGAACAATTAAAAGAACGTAAGAAACGAAAAAATATGAATAAAGAGAACGGAAGTTTTGAAGATTATGACTTAGAGTTTTTAAGAGAAATTCAACCAAGAGGGGGATATTCCTATAAAGAAGATTTTTATGTAAGAACAGGTACAGGTTACGAAACATGCATAACAATTTATGAAACTCCTACAGATGTTGATGATTTTTGGTTAGGGCAACTGATGACATTAGATAAAACAATTGTAACTATTGATATGAGGACTAAAGATAAACAAGAAATAAAAAGCAACTTGAGTAAAGGTATCACAGAATATATAGATAGAATGCACAACGATAGAGACGCTGTAGCACGTGGAGAAGCACAAGAAGGATTCCAAGAATTATCAGAGTTGCTTACTGATATACGAAATGGTGGGGAAGCTATTAAGGAAACTGTTATTCGTATTTTTGTAAATGGGAGAACTACTGATGAAGTAGATCACCAAATAAGAGATATAATGAACTTCTTAAATTCCACAGACTTTAAAGGTGCAGTGTATATGAATGAGCAAAAATACGAATTAAAGTCATTAACTATGAGTTTATCACAACAAAAAGCTAGCTTACCTAGAATTACAAAAGATATACCTTCTTCAACAATCGCAGCAGGTGTTCCATTCCATAGTGTATCAGCTAATGATCCGAACGGAACATATTATGGAACTTCTGACACTAAAGGTAATATAATTCTAGACTTATTCCATAAAGATAAGCGAAGAACTTCATATGATGGTGTATTAGTTGGGTCGAAAGGTGCAGGTAAGTCACATACACTTAAAAAAATTGTATTGGAAGAAGCGATACAAGGAAATAGAGTTAGAACAATAGATTCGACGGGTGAATTTATCACACTAATTGAAGCACTAGGTGGAAAAACAATATCACTAGACGGTACAGACGGAATGATAAACCCTTTTGATGTACACGCTGTGGCTGTCAAAGAAAAAACAGATGATTTAGGACAATCTGTTTCGGAAGTTGATGAATATACATCATTTAACCAACACAAACAAAAGTTAAGCACCTTTTACGGTTTAATGAATCCAGACGCCGAAGTAAATGATAAACAACTATTCCGAGTATTATTAGAACGTTTCTATAGAGAAAAAGGTCTATGGAAAACAGGAAACAATAAAAAAATAACTAATTTACCACCTCATGAATATCCAACATTTTCAGAGTTTCTAGATTTTATTCAAAACGAACTATATGAAGATATAGAAAGCAAGACAGTAAATCCAACACTTTCAGAAAAAAGAGTTAAGCAGTTTGAAGCAATTGAATTAACGATTATTGACATTATAACTAGTAATAGGCAAATGTTTGATGGGCATACAACTATAGAAAACTTTAAGGAAATGCCTATTATTAATTTTTCTATAAGACAATTAAATGCAATGGGCGACGATGTAAAAAAAGCCCAGCTATTTAATGTAATGAATCTATTATTTGATGAAATGGTTTACTTTGGTACACCTCAATTCCAAGCATTTAATAGAGGAGATTTAGAGTTTGAGGACGCAATTAAATATAGATTGATATTTGATGAGGCACACAACCTTATTTCAGCTTCTGAAACGGACGCACCAGTAGTAGATAAATGTGAAAAATTTATACGTGAAGATAGAAAGTATTTTGCAGGATTTATATTTGCTTCTCAAGATATTAAAGACTTTATTCCAGAGGGAGCAGAACAAAAAAATATAGCCAAAGTTAAAACGCTATTCTCTCAAACAACGTACAGATTTATTATGAGACAAGATACATCAAACGTTGAAAAATTGAGTGAAATATTCTCAAATGAATTAAGTTATTCAGAATTATCACAAATCCCTCAATTAAGTTTAGGACAAACAATTCTCAATATAGCAGGTGTAAGAAATATTAAATTTAATATTGAAATGACAGAAGAAGAAAACCAATTGTTTGGAGGAGGTGCTTAGATTTGAGAAACGATAAAGATCAAAATACTTCAAATAAAGTAGCTAAAAATACGAAAAGAATTATTAGTAAAGGTGCTAAAACTTTGGCAAAAGTCAAAGGCTTAGCACTTTGGAAAATATGGTTAGGTGTTATTGGAGTAATAGCAGTAATAATTTTTTCTATAGGATTAATAGGAGGGATTGTTACTTTAATTTCAGACGAATTATCAAAGCAAGAAGCAGAGGAACAGAACGCTGGTTGTTCAGTTTCTGGTGGTAGTGTTGATAAAGGAGGACTAGGAACGTTTGAAAGAAATGCAAAGGGTGGAGCTTTAGAAGGCAAATCAAAAGAAATGGTTAAGATTGCAAAAAAACATGATGTTCCACCGAAATTATTTATAGCAATTACAGCTTCAGAATCCCAATGGGGAAAAGGAGCAAATGCTACAAGACAAAAGAACCCATTATCAGTTATGGGTGCTGGTACTATTCATGATACTGGTTATTCTTCAATCGAAGAAGGACTAGAGGCAGGAGCGAAAAACTTAAACAAACTTTATATCAGTGAAGGTTTAACAACGCCCGAAAAAATCGGGCCAAAATATGCACCGACAGAGGGAGCAACAAATGATCCAAGTGGTATGAATAAAAGATGGATACCCACTGTCAAAAGCATAATGAAATCTTTAGGAGATAAAGGTGGAGATGTGAAAGTTGATTGTTCATCAAGAGGTGGTACTGGAAAAAGTCTTAAAGGAATAGATGGAGATTTACCAAAACCAGACAAAGATAAGTTTAATTTACAACCTACTTATCCATACGGACAATGTACATGGTATGTACATCAACGTAGACATCAAATTGGTAAAGATGTTCCAACAACTTTAGGGAACGGACAAGATTGGGGAGCTAATGCAAAGTCAGCTGGATTTAAAGTGAATAGAACACCGAAAGTAGGAGCTGGTGCATGTGTTAAAGGTGGCACGTTTGGATCACCGGCAGAATACGGACACATTATGTTTGTAGAGAAAGTAAAAAAAGATGGTAGCTTTGTTGTATCTGAATCAAACGTAGAGGGATTAGGCGTTATTAGTTACAGAGAGTTTAGTAAGGAAGATGGAAAGCAAATGCAATTCATACATGACAAATAAAAATTCAAATGAGGTGTAAATATGAAAAAGAAAGACGAAAATAATTCAAAGATTAATAAAACTATAGGAATTATTCTTGTAATACTAGCATTAGCTGTAGCTTCAATTTTCCTAATTTTTAATAATAAAAATAATGTTGAAAAAGAGAACAATGTTCTTAAAAATACTAATGAAGAATTAAGAAAAAGTAATAAAGAAAAAGAAACAATTATAGAAAGATTAGATAAGAAAAATGTCGATCAAGAACAAAAAGAAGCAAGACAAATTGGGGAAAAATTCATCAAGATTTTATTTATAAATAAGCCTAAAAAAGAATTGCCAACCGATAAACATGACGATGCCAAAAAGGTAATGACTAATAAATTAGCAGATAAATATTTTGGAAAAAAAGATCCGACACCTAGTAGATATGAAACAGATATTAAAGATATAAATATTTATGATGATAGATATTCTCCAGCAAAAGATAACTACAAAATGTTTGCTTCATTTAGACAAATGGCAAAAGAGCCAGATGATAGTGTAAGTATGCAACAAGATATGGTAATAGAATTAACTTTAACTCAAACAAAAGATGGTTGGAAAGTAAAAGAATTTAAACAGGTAGCAGGTCAAGATAATAGAAGTAAGTAATAAAGTGAGGTGTATTAAGTGTATAAGTTAAAAAGGTTTTGGGAATCAATTAAAAATCACTTTAACGCTTTTAGAACAGATAAGTTCAGTATTAAAAATAAAGGTAGTTGGGCTAATTATATTTTTATATTAATAGGAATAATTGGAGCAGTTTTACTTTTATTTAGCAACTTTCTTTCAACAGATAAGATACAAAACAAACATTCTGATACTGGAAAATATTACAAATTTGATAACTCGTCTAAAGTTAAAGTTGATAAATGGTTATGGAACAAAAATCAAAATACACTAGACGTAGTTCTTGAATATAAAGATATAGATAATAGTGGAATTAAGGAAGATAAAAATCTAAGTTATATTGCTAGAGCTAATGATAATGCTAAAAAGAAACTTAAAATTAAGACATTAGCAAAAACAAATAATAGAGTCGCTTTAAGAATTAATGATGTTAAAAAAGGTTTTGAAGTTTTAGGTTTAGAGATATATACAAAACTAGATGATAGTGAAAAACAAAAAGAAACAAGTCTATTAGCTAATGAAAAGAAAGTAAAAACAACAACAAAAAATAATCCTAAAAATGAACAGGATTATATTCTTGAATTTATCAAAAGCGATCAAAAAAATGTGAAAGATAATATTAATATTTCTCAAAAGAAAATTAAAAATTGGGAAGAAAAAATTGACGAAAAAGAAGCTGAAATAAATAAATTAGATGATGAAAAAGAATACCAAACTAAAACAGATAAGAGTAATACTGATTCAAAAATTAGTGGAATACAAGACGATATAAGAGATTTAAAATTAGATATTGATAGAAAGAAAGAGGAGATTAAAGAAGATAAAGAAGCTGAAAAACTTTTAAGAAGTAAATACAAAGATACTAAAGAATTTAATGATTAACCCTTAAAAATGTATGGGTACATTTTGGGTACAGACACAACATATAGGGGAACATTTTGGGTACAGACACAATATATAGGGGTACATTTTGGGTACAAAACGGTTTTATAGGCGCCTAATAAAAACCTCTGTACCCCTTGAAATGTCTGGCTTCGCCAGACCCACCTTTTTAATAGGTGGCAAATTTCCCTTATGCTCTTAATTTTGGTTTTTGTGTTTTAACGTTTTTTAGCATGAACTACATATTTTTGAGAGGAGAATAAGATGATGAATGATAGTAAAACTCGACTTCATATACGTAATATTGATGTAAATTTGAAGCAAAGACATCAAGAAATTGCTAAAGAAAAAGGTCTAAATTTTAGCGATTACATTATAAAAATATTAGAAGAAAATGATCCTCTTGAACAGTATAGAAAGTTATATGAGGAAACATCACATCAGCAAGCTCAAACATTAAAAGTCATGAATGAATTAACCGAAAAAGTAGATAAAGTATATAACATCATTAAACGAATTGAAGATGAGTGATGTTATATGAAACCTAAAATTATTACGAAAGCTGAATTTGAACAAGCAGGTAAAAAACAGAATTATAGTAACTATTTAGATTATATTAAACGTCTTGAATCTCAAAATAATTACGAAGAAAATTTCAAGCATGATATTTATATTCACTACGTATTTGACGAAAATAAAACACAAAGTATGTTCAATGATAGACAAAATTTTATGGATAAAAATGATGTTGATGATTTAAAAAATTCATTTAGAAATGCACAACAAAATAATGGGATTATGTGGAAAGAAGTTATTTCTTTTGATAACGAGGCTTTAATAAAAGAGGGATTGTTTGACCCAAATACTAAATTACTTGATGAACAAAAATTTAGAACTTCTACAAGAAAAATGATGGAAAGATTTGAAGATAGAGAGGGATTAAAAAATAATTTTAAATGGGGAGCTTCAATTCATTACAATACTGATAACATTCATGTTCATGTAGCTGGAGTAGAAAATAATGTAACTAGAGAAAGAGGTAAAATAAAGCAATCAACTATTGATAGTATGAAATCTACTTTTGCAAATAGTCTGTTTGATATAAGTGGAGAAAGGAAAGCTATTAATGATTTTATTAGAGGACGAATAGTTAAAGGTTTAAAAGAAAATGATGATACAAACTTTGATAAAAAATTTAAAAAACAGTATAAAAAAGTACAAGATA
Source organism: Chrysosporium keratinophilum (assembly GCA_029850275.1). Taxonomy (NCBI): domain Eukaryota; kingdom Fungi; phylum Ascomycota; class Eurotiomycetes; order Onygenales; family Onygenaceae; genus Chrysosporium; species Chrysosporium keratinophilum. Next base: position 47,971 of record JARBIX010000024.1, read on the forward strand.
AACTAAAAGATATTCCGAAGAATCAATGGAATTATAATAACAATAGTTTAAAACATATAAGACCTGAAATTGATAAAATAACCGATATGTATATTAAGCAATATCACCCAAAAGAATTTGAAGATTTTAAAGATAAGTTGTTTCAACAAACTAATATTTATAAATCTACTTATGGAGAAAACTCGAATTATAATAACTATACTTATACAAAAATAGATGATTTATATTCCAGAAGTGGTAATACAATATTAAGTAATATTAAATCATTAAATCAAAGTGATAAGTATAAACCGTTTAATGATCGGGTAGATTTTAAATCAAAAATTAAGTCAAAAATCGAACTTAACAAATCGATTTATTATGTTAAAAGAGGTTTGAAAAATGACTTTAAAACTTCCAAAAATATTAATCAATATGATAGAGAGTTTGGTATTGATAAAGAACTAGAAAAAGATAGGTAATGAGGAGTGACCCTATATGTGCAATCCTAAAATTAGAGTTTCTAGTAACACATATGAACAACTAGAGATATTAAAAAAAGACTTAAACCTTAAAGCTTTTGATAATGTTCTAAGCTATTTATTAGAACACTATCATAATAGTAATAATACTGATAAATCTGTTGAACAAACATTAAAGAAAATTTTAGATGGAGTTAACTATAACTCAAAACAACTTTCTTTATTAGAAGAATTTAGTAATACAGCTAGTCAATTCCTAATGTTTGATGAGAATAAAGGTACTAATAATGAGCCATCAGATTGGTACAAACAAGCAAAGGTTGAAGTAGAAAATAAAATACAAACAAAGAGAACTAAGAACTTATCAGAAATAAAGGAGGATTAATATGAATGATTATTTAGAGAAATTAAAAGATTGTGAGCAAGCACAGTTTGTATCAATACAAGATAACATATTAACAGTAGAAACAGATGAATATCAATATCAATTTGAATTAACAGAAGCACAATTGGAACAATGTTATCAACAATTAGCAAACAAAGACGACGCAACTTTTACTATAAATGTAGATAAAGGAATAATTATTTTTAATACAGCTTTAACAATCAAAGAACAAGCAAATATAGACAGCATATCTGACTATTATTTAGCAATTGAAAATCAACCAATTACTAAATTAACGTGTGAAATACAAAATATTTATCTAAAAGATAGTAGATACTATGCAGAAATTAGGATAGAAAATGAGGAAGAAAAAATTGTTTATTTGCCTACTGATCAATTTAATGTGATATATGATGTATTAACAGAAAACCAAAATAATAACGAAATAGAAGAAGTTTATTTTTCATATAGTCCAGAATTAGAAAAGATATTATTAAATGATTTGTCTGATTTTGATGAAGGAGATTTAGAATTAGGTAATCAACTTAGAATGTGAAAGGAGGTATAAGAATTGAAAAGAAAAAGTATTGATGAATTTATTAAAGATACTTCTAATCAAGCCTTAGAACAATTAGAAGATTATTTTGAGACACCAGATACGATACTGGAATACTTACAATTTCAATCACAATTTTATAAATATTCCTCTCGAAATCAATTATTAATAGCTAATCAATATAGTGGTGCTCAAGCAGTAGCGTCTTATAAAAAATGGCAAGAACTTGATTGCAATGTAAAAAAAGGAGAAAAAGCAATTAAAGTATTAGTACCACAAGAACGTAAAACATTTATAAGAGAAAAAGAAGATAAGAAAGTAAACGTACCGTTAAAACAAGCGACTAAAGAAGAACGTGAAAAAATAAAAAACAATGAAATTACTGTTAATAATCAAATAGTATTCGTTAAAGGCAACGTTTTTGATATACAACAAACAAACTTACCAAAAGAAAAATATCCAGAAATATTAAGTGAGTTAAGGGGAGAAGTACCTAATTATCAAGAGAAAATGGATAACTTGAAACAGATAGCAACATCAATGGGGATTACAACACGAACAAGCAGAGATAGTATGGAGGGAGCTAAAGGTTATTATGGAGAAAACCTACTCGGCGATAAAGTTATACAATTAAACAAGTACAATGAAGAAAAGCAAAATGTATCAACAATGATACACGAATTAGCACATGGAATTATGCACAACAGCGAGGAAATAGATAAAAAAGGACACATGCCAAAAGAACACAAAGAGTTTCAAGCAGAGATGACAGCTTTAATAGTAGGTAAGTATATGGGATTAGAAAATGATGATAGAGCGTTAAGGTATATTCATGGCTATTCAAAAGACTTAAATAGTAATACAAAAATGGATTTAATGAAAGATGTTCAAAAAACATCAAGTAGCTTAATCAAAGGTATAAACGGACAAGATTCACAGCAAATCTATTTCGCAGCTAACAAAAATAAAGATAGAGTATATATTAAACCGGAAGAAGTAAAAAACAATTCCATGTTACGAACAGATCAAATATATACATTACAAGACGCAAATTATTTTGTTAAAGAGATGAACACAACGTTAAAACCTAATCTAGTATTTCATCAGAATAACAATATCAACGTTGTAGAAACAATGGAATATAGCTATTCGCCTAATCAAACTAATTTAGAACAAACAAACCTTTACGACCATGTAAAAGAATATAGTAATTTAACTAATAGTAACGCTGAAAAACAAATTGATAAAGAAGCTAATAGAGATAAGTCACAATTAGATAAATCAACAAATGTAACTTTTCTTAAAGACGATAATATGATGGAAAGGTAGGATTAATATGAATCAAAATGAATTAGGTGCTAAATATCAAATCTATTTATTAAAAGAATTTTTTCAAGACAAACCAGAATTTTCTGTACCACCATTACAGGAAGAAGAATTAAAGGAAAAAAACGAAATATTAGAGCAAATCAACCCTAATGTAAAAAGTGTTGTAGAAGAAAATGTAAAATCAATAATAGAGCCGTTTAATAGCCTTGATAACTCGATCAAGGCTATTAATAATATGAGCGAAGTTTTAAAAGACGAAAAGGATATTAACATATTAAATTCAACATATGAGCCTTTAGAAGAAAAAATACACCAAGAATACAATAAAACTAAAGAAAGTTTTAACAGTATCAATAACAAGTATCAAATAGCTAATATTGAAGAACAAACAGACTTTATGGCTCCTGAAAGACAATGTTATATAACAAGTATTTCTGATGGAAGTATTTACTTAGAAACTGACGAGGCACAATTTACTGTATCAATACCACATCAAGATTATTTAGACATGCAAGAAAATCCAGAAAAATATGAGTTTACATTCGATAAAAACACAGGATATATCTACTACCATGAAGCAGAAGATAATGAAGCAGTAATTGGATATGAAACGCAAGGATTAGAAAACAAGCCACAGTATCGTAACAACCGTCAAAATAGAATTAACGAAGAAGAAAATGATAATGAGATAGAAAGGTAGTGTAAGATATGGAAACGCCAATTTCTGAATTATTACGTGATAAATATGGAATTGATTTAGATAAATCAGAACTACAAAAACTAATAAGCCAACAAGTAGAACAAGAAGTCTTAAAAAGACTACCTAAAACAGAAAGAGAAGCAATGGATAAAGACGATTATTACAATCAATTACCTAATGATATTAATAGCACAAAATTAGGGCTTAAAAATATATTTAGTAAAGAAAAAATTGAACAACAAATTAATGGTGTTAAACAATTTTTCGAAGATCATTCATTAACACCTCAAGCTATAAAAGAAAATGCAAAAGACTTAATTAACTGGAATACTAATAACCCAACAATAGAAAAACTTAACAATACATTTAGCAAAGTTAGAGATATATTCACTAATGAACAAAATAAAGTAAGCAATTTAGAACAAAATAATGATTATAATTTATCTGATAGATTTGAAAATTTATCAGAACTCATGCAGGAAGCAAACGAAACCATAAATAAATCAAACCAAGTATTAGAGTTGCGAGATTTCACACAATCTAATAGACTCCAAGAAATCAATCAAAGATTAGTTATTGCTAATGAAAATAATGATAATTATAATTCCTCTTCATTCAATCAAACAATAAATTTCAAAAATGTAGAGGAAACCATGAGTATCTACAATTATCTTAAAGATACTCAAACAATGATAGAGAATAGTAATCCATATGAAAGAAATCACAATACTAACAACTTACAATTAGAACAATTTTCTTTAAGTGCTATACAACATATAGAAAAAAATGTACCCATGGAAAACCTAGTTGAAAGTAGATTAGAACATATTAACAATGGACTAAAAAATAACCTATCTGAAAATGATGTTTTAAAAGATTTTAAACAAGATATTAATAAGCTGGAAAACAACTTACAACCACATGAAAAAGACACCATTCAATCAGCTATAAGCCATGAACATAATGACAATCAAACAATTTTAGAATCATACAACGTACAAGAAAATGATGTATTTCAAAAAATTAGTCAAAACGAACAAATCAATCAATCTACTAGTGAAACACAATGTGAAATTGTTGATGTAAATAACAATGAAGTATTTTTAAACATTAATAATGAAATATATTCTGTATCAGTTGCAGATGAAGATTATAATAAAATTAAAGATAATCCTAACAATTTTACATTCACATATGATAATGAAAGTGAGAAACTAACTTATCAAGCTATAGAAAATGAAACAGAGGTTCAACAAGAAAAACAAAATGAACATGAAGAATCTCCCAGTAAAGCCCCAGAAGATAGAAATTTATCGTCGCTAGATAATCAAATACCGCCTTTACAAGAAGATGAAAGTGAAATGGAAAGGTAGTGAGTAGATGAAAGTTATATTTGCAGAAAAACCATCTCAAGCTAAAGACTATGCTGAAGCATTAGGTATCAAAAAAAGACACGATGGTTATATTGAAATTAAAGATAGCGAGATAATTAAAAATGCTATTGTCACATGGGGCTTTGGACACTTAACTAGATTAAAACTACCGAAAGAATATGAATTAAGTATTAACACATGGAAATTAGAAAATTTACCTTATAGACCTAAAAATTTTGAATATACAGTAGATAAAGATAAAAAGAAACAATTTAATATCGTAAAAAAATTATGTAAGCAAGCAGATGAAATAATTAATGCAACAGATATTGATCGAGAAGGCAGTAACATTTTCTATTCCACATTAAAACATGCAGGTATTAAAGGAAAGCCAATTAAAAGACTATGGATAAATTCATTGGTTCATAGTGAAATTCAAAAAGGATTTAAAAATTTACTAGACAATCAAAAAGATTTCTATATGTATCGTGAGGCACACGCTAGACAAATAAGTGATTATCTTATTGGCATGAATTTAAGCCCTTTGTATTCATTATTGTTTCAAAAACAGGGATATAAAGATATATTTTCAATAGGACGTGTACAAACACCCTTGTTATATCTTATATATCAACGACAATGTGAAATTGAAAATTTTAAATCAGAAAAATTTTATGAAGTTATAGGGTACTTTAAAGCTCAAAATGGCGAATATCAAGGCAAAGCAAAAATAAAGACAAAAGACAAAAAAGATTTAATAGAATTAGAAAATAAATATAAATTAAGTAAAGCAAAACAAGGACTAATCGAAGATATATCAAAAGAAACGAAAAACCAAAAAGCACCTAAATTACATTCATTATCAAGTTTACAACTGGTTATTAATAAACAGTATAAATATAGTCCAGAAAAAACAAAAGATATTGTTCAAACGTTATACGAAAAAAAGATAGTTAGCTATCCTAGAACAGATAGTAATTTAATCACAGAGGAAGAATTTAACTATCTTAACGAAAACTTAGAATCATATCAAACGTTATATGATATTCAATTCAAAATTAATAACGATTATAGACAACCTAGAAAAAAATACGTGAATAGCTCAAAAGTACAGGAACATCATGCAATTATACCAACATCACAAATACCTAATCAAACAACAATTAAAAAATTAAATGAAGAAGAAAAACTTGTTCTAAAAGAAATTATCTGTACCACATTAAGTATGTTTGCAGAGGATCATGTGTACAATGAAACTAAAGTGATAACAAACGTCAACGGTTTGCAATTTTTCTCTCAAGGAAAGCAAGTAATCAACAATGGTTGGAAAGATTTATCTCACACAAACCACAATAATGATGAAGATACTAATAAACTACCTCAATTAGCAATTAATGAAAAAGTGCTATCAAGTGTAAAAACTAAAGTAGGTAAAACCACACCACCAAAGTTATATACAGAGGGGCAATTAATACCATTAATGAAAACTTGTGGGAAGCATATTGATGATGAAGAAAATTCTGAATTGTTAAAAGAAATAGAAGGGCTTGGTACTGAAGCAACTAGAAGTAACATAATCAAAACACTCAAAGATAGAAAATATATACAAATTAAAAAAAATCATGTGTATATAACAGAAAAAGGACGTTTATTGTGTAAAAGCGTAGCTGGTACATTATTATCAAGTGCAACAATGACTGCAGAATGGGAAAAAAGATTAAAATATATAGGTAAAGGTCAAGCTCAAGTAGATAGCTTTATAGAAAATACAATGAAATTTATCAATAAAGAGGTTAACGACTTTAACCAAAAAGAACAAAATAACGAACTCAAACAACAAGCAACCAATTTACAACAACAATCTACTATTTGCAAATGTCCTAATTGCAATCAAGGAAAACTAATTGATAAAGGCAAAGTAATTAAGTGTAATCAATGTGACCAAATATTTTTCAAAAATTTCTTAAAGAAAAAGATTCCAGACAAACAATTAATTTCACTACTAACAAAAGGTAAAACAACAAAAAGTTTAAAATTTAAAAATAAAAAGGGCAAAGATTTTAATGCTTATATAAAGTTAGTAGATGATAAAGATAAAAACATTAAAAAATTTGAGTTAGAATTTAATAATTGATAAAATATGTAATAATACACCGAAGAAAAGGAGAGAGTATTCATGCAGGGTTTTTTCGCATTTCTATTTTTTCTAATGGTGGGTGGAGTGATTTATGCAGTTAAAAAGTATTATGTTACTACAGTAAAAGAAGCAGTAGAACAATTTGACAAAGATTTAAATCGATATGTACTAATCCATAATATTAATCATATTACAGAAACTCATGAGGGAAAAAAAGTTTTTCATTTTGATAACAGTGATAATAGAACGTTTCAAAAAGTAATTCCAGACAAATTAGTGATTGTAGATAAGTATGAAGATGAACGAGTGGAATATACACCATCATTAATGTACAATCCTAAATATTTAGAAAATCGGTCAATAAGAGAACTTAAAAATCTTACTTATGGCAAGCTGAGAAATGATACTACCATAGTCATCTATATTACAAAAGAAACCATTAAAAATAAATTAATATAAATAGAACTAAGACAATTCTAAAAGAATTGTCTTTTTTTATTGGAGGTAATTATAATGTCAAATAATTATAGAAAATTTACTAAAGATGAGAAAGACCAAGCTAGAAATATAGATGTAATGGAAATAGGAGAACAACATGGTTTTAGTTTCACTAAAGATAGTAACAGATGGTATAGATGTAATGAGCATGATTCATTCGTAGTTGACGCTAAAACAAATTCATTTCATTGGAACTCTCAAAATATACATGGCAGTGGAGGAATATCATTCGCTACAGAAGTTTTAGATTACGACTTTCAAGGTGCAATGAAGATGTTAATTGATGGAGAATACAAAGAACACGACACAAGTAAAATTATGGAAAGTGAAAATAATAAACAACCGTTAAACTATGATGTGGAAGAAGAAAAAGAGCCAAAAAAAGTTAAAGCATATTTGGAAAACGAACGAGGACTTGATTCTAGGCTAGTTAATTGGGGGATCAAAACAGGTGTTATCGCTCAAGATGAAAGAAACAATGCGTGCTTTAAATGGATAGACAACGAAAATAATATTGTCGGAGCAGACAAAAGAGGAACAACTGGTAAAAAATTCCAACAAGTCGTTCAAGGCTCACAAGAAAATTACGGATTCCATATAGATATTCTTCAAGATAAGACCAAACCAATAGAACATATAGTAATAACAGAATCACCTATTGACGCATTAAGTTACTATGAGGCACATAAAGATTTAGAACAAACACGTGTTGCTTCTATGTCTGGCGTTAAAGAAAATGCCTTACTCGGACACATGAAAAGTGCTATTACCTACAATAAATCCAATTTTCCAGAACAAGATGTAGATATGAAATTAACATTTGCTGTAGATAATGATGAAGCAGGGAAACAATTTATTAGTAACTTTCTTGATAAATGGAATTTTAAAGGCGATGTAAAAGTAGATTTACCAGAGGACACTAAAGACTGGAACGAACAATTAAAAAAGGATAAAGCGATAGCTAAAGGCGAAAGAGTATATCAAAAAGATAATAATTCACAACAAAAATCACAAGTCATAGAAAATGACAATGAGAACGACTTTGAGAGATAAAGTTTTTTAGCTATCGCTACATTTAGAGGTGCTAATTATGATAAAAACAAGAAACGATCTAGATAACTTTTTAAAAAGAAATGGAATAACACAAGAAGCTATTACTTATGCTAAATCTATAACACCTATTTATGCTAACAAAAATAAAGATTATTACTATGATTATAAATATGAAACAAATGAGATTAAAAAAGTAAATATAGATGATATATATACGCCAACAAGAAAAGTGAATGATAACTATAGTTGGTATGATAACTTATATTTTACTCTTACAGATCATTCATACAAGTACGGTATTAATTTAGAAAAGAAAAGGTTTTACAATCTATTAAGTATATTATCATCAATGAATATAACAGAATTTGTTTGTTTAATTGAAAATGCTGATGGAGGTAAAAACTTAGATTATATACACCGATTTTCTAAATATGTTGATGAAAATAACAATGAATATTACTATCAAGAACAATTTCACGCTCACAGGCTTATATTAGCAAAAGTAATAGGTGCTAGATACGTAACTTCTGATTGCATTAAAACTTATAAATTTAATAAGTTTAAGTACATTGTCTTATCTAAATTACTAAAACAACAAGAGAGGCTAATTGAAACAATTAAAAGAAGTAAAATATTTGAAATAAACATTGATGATAAAGATATGTATATTCAATTTAATTCAGAAATAATTCCTAAAAAGCAAAGAGATTTAATCAAAATAGTAGGAGATTTTGACGATTTACTAAAAAAACCTTATGCTAATGAATTTAAAAAATACGTTTATAAATACGAAAGAAAAATCGATGAAATATACCAATATGAAATAGCAATCCTTACTATAGAAAAAATAATTGACACAGAATATAATCACTATCAAATTTTACCGAAATTCCTTTTACAGAAAATACTAAAAGCTAATTCTGAAATTAACATAGAAGAAATATGTACGAAGCCAACAAAACTAATCAAAACTATTAAGTGTATGCAATTATTAAAACAAGAATAGAGCCTTTTATTCTTTTAGAAAGAATTTGATTTATTTTTTTGTTACAAAGCCACTGCAACAAGTCGTCGAGAGCGTGTGCAAGGGTTCCAGCACTAAAAGTTTTTCGACTGGCGAAGCCACAAAGAAAAAGTTTTATGCCCCTTGCATGAGCGATCAGACTTGTTAAAAGCACCATCTTTGATGGTGCGTGTGAGCGTGTAATAAAAAATAAATCTTTCTAAAAACGGGACGGATAAAAGCAAAGTGATTTATCACTTTGCCTCCGTTCTGTGTTTTTTTAATGTGAATGAGATGAGTGAGCGTTATGCTCATCTCATTCACTCCTTTTTATCGCTACTAGACTATGTAAATAGTCTAGTAGCGAACATTCTTTATATATTAAACCACTCCTCTAAAAGTTCTTCACTTTCTACGTCCATTACGACTAACATATTAAAATCTAAAAACTCTGTGAAATCAACAATCTCTTTAATATTCTTAAATTTATTAATCTCTACATGCTTAAATTGTTTTGAAAGAATGTTATCTGTAGGTTTCATCTCTTTAATTAATTTGAGTGACGTTAAGTCTAATTTAACATCCAATTCAAGTTCTTCATTATCTCCGTAGTTTGTATATGCTAAATCGCAAACATAGTTTTTATTGAACAAATCTGTACGAGGGTTTATTTCTTCTTCAAACTCTCTTTCTTTGTATTCTTTGATATTTTCACATATTTTCAGATAATTATTGATGATATACTCTCTCATTTTTTATTCCTCCATTTCATCTATTAAATCGTTTATTCTGTCATCAAATAAGGTGCTTATACTTTTATCTTCCATGTACATTTCTAATACTCGGCTAAGTTTGTTGTTATCAGTAATCCCTTTTTCATATGAGATGATAGCTTTAATAACATCTAAAGGATTGTTTTGATTAAGTAAAGTTGTAATTTCTTTATAATTCATAGTGATAACCTCCAAAAGTTTTCTTTTAGAAAGAATTTATTTATTTTTGCTGTGTTGCAAAGCCACTGCAACAAGTCGTCGAGAGCGTGTGCAAGGGTTCCAGCACTAAAAGTTTTTCGACTGGCAAGCCATAAAGAAAAAGTTTTATGCCCCTTGCATAAGCGATCAGACTTGTTAAAAGCACCATCTTTGATGGTGCGTGTGAGCGTGCCAACACTAAAAAATAAATCTTTCTAAAAAAACGGAACGGATAAAAGCAAAGTGATTTATCACTTTGCCTCCGTTCTGTGTTTTTTAATGTGAATGAGATGAGTGAGCGTTATGCTCATCTCATTCACTCCTTTATAATAGCTATATCTTTGTGTGAAATTTTCACAAAGATATAGCCTCGATTTTACGAGGCTATTGGTTAAGATATTACAACAAAGTCATCTAAAGCATAGATTAATGCTAGTTGTAAGCCATTATCCCAATTTACGTGAATTTGTCCCATATCATCTACTTTTTTTATTGTTCCTACTTCTCCAGCTTTAAGTTTGCTAAAGTTGTCTGATAAATTTATTAATTTTACACGTGCCCCTTTTTTATAGTGTTTTTTTAACAACTTAATTTGTTCTCTATTCATTTTATAACCTCCAAAATTAAGCTAATTGAGTTGATTAATATTAATATAATTAAAAGTGTAAAAACTATATTATTGTAACTTTTCATATTAAACCTCCTGTGTTAATATAAAAGAAAGGATATAGGGGGCGTGAACCCCTATATTCGAGAACATCAGAATATCTTTTCAATTAGTTGTAAGATTGAAAGAGCTATATTCAGATATATTAATATCAAATTAGCTTTTTCAATCTTCTTCTTTTGTTCCCTTTCCTTTCTTGATTTCCTATTTTCATCATTCACAACTATCACCCCCTTTCAGATTTTCAAATTATTTTTTACTATCAAAATATGTTTTAATTTGATACGTTGTAACACAAACTCCAAAAATTATGATTAAATTTACTAATAAATACATCAAACTCCTCCTTTTTTATTTTTTAAGCCATCAATTCTGAAGAATAAACATAATCTTTATCTGTTAAAATGCGCTTTTCAATACTTAAAAAGTCTGTTTCGTCTGCCGTATCTACCATACCTACATAGCTGTTGTTTTTATAGATATGAACACCTGTACAACCGAATAAATCTTGAGTTACTTTCAAAATGTAAAAGTCGTTTCCTTGATAAAATGTGTGTCTTTTCATTGTTAAAACCTCCGAAAATTTTTCTTTTAGAAAGAATTTATTTATTTTTGCTGTGTTGCAAAGCCACTGCAACAAGTCGTCGAGAGCGTGTGCAAGGGTTCCAGCACTAAAAGTTTTTCGACTGGCGTAGCCATAAAGAAAAAGTTTTATGCCCCTTGCATAAGCGATCAGACTTGTTAAAAGCACCATCTTTGATGGTGCGTGTGAGCGTGCCAACACTAAAAAATAAATCTTTCTAAAAAAACAGAACGGATAAAAGCAAAGTGATTTATCACTTTGCCTCCGTTCTGTGTTTTTTAATGTGAATGAGATGAGTGAGCGTTATGCTCATCTCATTCACTCCTTTTTCAACTCAAATTAACGATAGTTGATTTGAGTTCGCTTTATTGTTGGAATTAAGCCAACAATAAAGCCCCCAAAATAGATGGGGGCTTGTCTTTTATTTGACTATTTCAATTCTTTTATTTAAAAATTCATTTTCGCAATTGTATTGATCAATTAGTCGTTCTAAAACAATTAATTCTAATACTCCATTATCTAAAGCATTTTTTGTTTTTTTTAATTCACTTAAATAATCTAATTTAAATTGAATTAGTTCTTCTCCTGTATAATTAGCTCTAATAAATTCTGTTTCTTCTATTAATAAATTTATGATGAAATCTTCAATTTTATGTGGTTTTAATTCAACTAATTTTGTGACTTGTTCATCTTCATAAAATTCTAGCTTTAACTTTTGAAAATTAGTTTGATAGTTCTTGAAACCATACTTATTGATATAGCGATTGATTAATGCTTCGTCTGATGGGTCAATCTTAACTGTGTTAACTTTATAATGATTAGGTGTTAGTTCATTATAAATACAAAGAAATTCCTTTAAATCTGATAGTTCGACATGTGGTTTTTTCAATATTTCATAGAGTTTTATCAAATCATCGTAATGATATTCCATTTGTTCATCAAATGTATAATGTTCATCAATTTCTTCTTTTATTGAAATATAAAGTTGTTTCATAGCGTCGGTTAACTCATCTTCTAAATAATTACCAAAAATATCTACTTCATCAATTGTAATAACGTTTAAATTTACTAATTCTTTATTCATCTTGAACGCCTCCATTTTTCTTTTAGAAAGAATTTATTTATTTTTGCTGTGTTGCAAAGCCACTGCAACAAGTCGTCGAGAGCGTGTGCAAGGGTTCTAGCAATAAAAGTTTTTCGACTGGCGTAGCCATAAAGAAAAAGTTTTATGCCCCTTGCATGAGCGATTAGACTTGTTAAAAGCACCATCTTTGATGGTGCGTGTGAGCGTGCCAACACTAAAAAATAAATCTTTCTAAAAAAACGGAACGGATAAAAGCAAAGTGATTTATCACTTTGCCTCCGTTCTGTGTTTTTTTAATGTGAATGAGATGAGTGAGCGTTATGCTCATCTCATTCACTCCTTACTTTGTACTATTTGTAAATTATTCAATTTCTATTGTCATGAAGAAACTTTCAAAACGGGCTATGTAACCATAGGGATTAAATTTTGCTATAGAAGTATCTTTAGGATGAACACCTATACTTCGATCTTCTCCTGCCTTGTTGATTCCAAATTTGCCGCCTTCATGTTTAATTTGTTTTAAATTATTAATCAATTTCTGTTTATCAAAAATAATTTTAAAATCATTAATATGGCTAATTTCATCTGTAAAAGATGTTGTAATGATGATGTTATATGGTTCTCTTGCGCGTCTTGGTTCCGTCGTTTCATCTAGCCCTAAACCTATAACATCATTAATTTCTAATTCTTTTCTTTTGAAATATACATTGCCATTTTTTTGATTAGTATATACATCTTTAACTTCTAATATAACTGTTTGCTTATTTTGGTTTACATCTTGAATTGCTTTATCTATATCCTCAATTAAATCTCTAATTCTTTTAGGTATTTTGACATTTCTAAAGTCTGATTTGTTATTCGGATTAAGATCTATTTCAGAAGATTTTTCAATGTAATAATTATATAAGCATTCTACTGTATAGTATTTAGCGTTTGAAATACTTTGTTCACCTGAACTGAGTTTCTTTAATATACTTTCTGATATACCTGTATTTTCACTTATTTCTTTGAGCGTGATGTCACTTCGTAACAATTTTTCTACTTTTTCTTCAATACCATTGAGCTTATTATATGATAACATTATTACCCCTCCAAAAGTTCGTTTATTAAATATTAACATATTAATTAAACGAACTAAAAGGAATCATAATTGAATAAAGAGAACATATGTTCTATAGTGTTGATGAGGTGATAATGATGATACCTAAAAAATATGAAATGGAAACTGACTACAGAAAAATACCTAGAGAATATTTAAATAAAAATATTCCGCAAGGTAGAAGTATGATTAAGTGGAGACCTTTTGCTACAATACCTGAACAATATGAAAAGCTAGATGAATACATGGAGAGCCAAAATAAAATAGATATGCCTATTCTATCTGAAGAACAAATTGAAAATATAAATGATAAGATGGTTTCTTATTACCATAATAAGAAGTTAGCAACTATATATTATTGGAATAATGGCTATATAACTGAATTAGTAGGATATATTCTTAATATCAATACCATAGATCGATATATTTCTGTTAAGAATAATTTGAACATCACTTGCAATGTTTCGTTTTCCACACTATATAATATAAATTAAAAGGTGCTACTTAAAAAGTAGCACCTTTTAATTTATTTTTTCATTCATTTTTAAACCACTCACTCAATTTATTCTTTAAATCGTCTAATTTTTTATTGACGCTGTCTAATTCACTTTGCATTTTGCTCATATCCCCATTATCTTTTGCATTTTTTGCATTTTGTAACTTATCAATACTTGTTTCATACTTCTCAATCATTTTATTACGTTGTTCAGTATTTTCAGCACTTTGTTTTAAACTATCAACTTGATTTTGTAAGTCTTGAATTTGTGTGTTTGCGTCAGTATCTTGGTCGTCTTTTTTGATATTGCTTTCTGTATTTTTAATTTGTTCTTGAATTGCTTTGTCTTGTTCAGCAGTTTGTTCCGTATTGTTATCTTGATTGTCATTAGTACATGATTTAACAATGAAGATAATGGCAATTACTAATAAAGCAATAATTCCAAACATTAACCAACGTTTAATTTTCTTATTTTTTTTATTTTCTTCCTCTAGTTGTTTTTCACGCATATAATCTCTTTCGTTGTAATATCTACTAGGATCATCTTGTCTTTTTAGAAGAATACCACCAAATACTTCATGTTGTTGTTCATCAGTCAATGTATGTGTATTTAAATCTGTATTTAGTTTATTATATTTATCTAATGCAATAATACGCCCATCTTCTTTAATTTCTATTATTCTAGGATAATCTTTCTTAGACATAAGTAACACAACTCCCTATAAAATCTATTTTCATTGCAATACAAAGCGTTTCTCAGCGTCATTATTAAAGACTTTCTGTATATTTACAAGTAGGGTAGTTATCACAACCAATAAATTGATTCCCTGTTTTACTTGTTCTAACTTTTAATCTTCCTCTACGTTATATTATTTAGGTACATAAATTTTTAATGGCTCATTAGATAATCCTAAATTTCCTTTAAATTTAAAATTCAATTTATCAAAGTAATTTTTTTTAGTATTTAAATCATAAAGCCAGATTGGTATGTGAGCTTTTTTAGATAATTTAATTAATTGTTTAATCAATCTCAAACCTGCATTTTTTTTATAAGAATCAATATTTACTAATTCAATCATAAAACCATATTTAGATAACATTTTTTTAACATATGGATTAGGATTATTAATATTCATGAAATCTGCACTAATTCTAATTCTTCCAACCACATCAAATTCTTTTCCAATTAAATCAAAGCAATCACTTTCATATAATCCCTTTGTCACATAGTAATCTGAAAAAATAGTTTTCAGTTCTAGATAATAATATGTTGTTCTTTGATTAACTGTTAAATCCTGAATATCATTTTTGTTTTTTATATCAAAATTGCTATACTCTGGGTTATTAATTATTGGGTCAAATATCTTTTCTAATTTTACGTGTTCATCACGCACTTTTTCTTTAAAATTATCATCTTGTAACTGATTTCTTATTATTTCATGTAACTTCAATAAGTCGTTTCTCATCTAATCAATCCCTTACGATTTATTTTTATTTTCTAATTTATGAAGATACCTATAAATAGTAGTTCGTGAGACTTGCCATTGTTCTGCAATAGTTTTAATTGGTGTTCCACTATCATAAAGTGTTTTGAGTAATTTAAGGTCTTTATCAGTTAATTTTTCTGGTCTACCTCCATAGCGTCCTCTTGCACGAGCTGAAATACGTCCAGCTGTTGATCTTTCTAATATCAAATTTCTTTCAAATTCAGCAAAAGCTGCGAATAAATGAAATAGTAATTGCCCTGTAGAGCTAGACTTATCCATTGTTATATTTTCTTCTATACT
Source organism: Chrysosporium keratinophilum (assembly GCA_029850275.1). Classification (NCBI taxonomy): domain Eukaryota; kingdom Fungi; phylum Ascomycota; class Eurotiomycetes; order Onygenales; family Onygenaceae; genus Chrysosporium; species Chrysosporium keratinophilum. The sequence goes on from JARBIX010000024.1 coordinate 64,153, forward strand.
ATAAAAACTAACACCTCTTTTATTTAGTTCATTAACTAAATTAATTAAGTCTTGCATATTTCTTCCGAGTCTATCCAGTCGCCAAACAACTACAGAATCTCCATTTCTAGCAAATTCTATGACATTATCTAAACCGGGGCGTTTACTTTTAGAACCACTAACGTTGTCAGTAAAAATTTTTTCACAACCATATTCTTTTAGACTATCCATTTGCAAATCTAAGTTTTGTAGTCCAGTTGATACTCTTGCATAACCTATTTTCAAAATAGCACCTCCTATAATCAACTTTACTGTATCATAACATAAAACATAGGGGTATTTATTGAACATAGATTTTGTTATGAGTTTCTGAACGCTATAATTAATATCTTTCTTGCTTAATAGAATATAAATATTAAGTGTTCAATAAATGGTTATTTTCTGAACACTATTTACTTCTTCTTTCTGAGATACCAATCTATAGTGATAAATTAAAATTTTTCTACTTAACAAATCAGTATGAAAACATATTCTTTAATATATCCCAAGAATAGTAATTAAGAATTAACATTAATATAATTACATAAATTATAATAAAAGCCATTACTACATTTTCTATACATTGTTTTTTCTTGTCAGACATACTAAAACTCCTTTTCAATTATGCTTAAAATGTCAAAATTGCCATTAATGGTTGCATTATATTTTCAAATATATCCATTATGATTCTCCTTTCTATTCATAATGAGACCAAGCTGCTAATATGAATATTTCTTTATTTTCTTCATCAACTGTATAAACAACTCTATGTTGATGATTAATACGTCTTGAATATCGACCTAAATGTTTAGGTTGCAATTTTTCAAATGACTGACTTTGTTGATATGGATCATCTTTCAATATTTTTATGATTTGTAAAAATTGATCTTGTAAACGAGAACGCTTTAATTTTTTTAAATCGATCTTTGCTGAATTTTTTATTTTAATTTTGTAATTAGTCATTAAAAAGTATCCCAATCAATATCATCTATATTTGTATAACCACTGTTATCTTTTTCACGTTCTCTAACCTTGTCCATTGTACCTGTAGCCTCAAGATATATCGTTTCTTTAATGCTACGCCAATCTTCCATACCTATAATCACAGCATTACTCTCATCATTTTTGCCTTCAATATATACTGGTTTATGGTCGCTATTCACACGTCTTAATAATTGATAAAAATCTTTACGAGCCTCTGTTGGTGTTTTACTTTTCAAACAAGAAACCTCCTTTATTTATTATATCTATATTATAGCGTACGTTATTAGCGTACGTCAATAAATATATCAAAAAACACCCAACTTTTTAGTTGAGTGTTTAATACATTCATATGAGAACTAGACCTGCCACACCTGTAATAAACATAACTACAGATAACACTAACTGTAATCGGTCTAATGGTGCTGGTTTCAAGTTTATTTTAACTTTATCAAACTCACGTCTGTATATATCTTTAAGTTTTTTATATTTAATAATAATTGTAGAAGTAACCAAGATACTTAATGACATTACAAATACACTTTTGAAAGCATTTGATACAAATCCCATGCTATATAATAATATAATGATGAATTGTACAACTAAAATAATCGCAATAAGACTTGCTATTTTTTGAGATTTTTCTTCAAATATAGATAACTTATGTTTAAATGTATCACTTTTTTTAATTGAATTATCTATACCTTTAATGTCATATTCAGCTATTTCAGGATTACTTGTCATATAACGTTGAAAGAGAGAATGTTTTTGCTGTAATTTGGGTGATAATATGTCTCTTACATCTTCATTATATCCAGCATTCATCAAACAAGCCATAAGTGTTAGTATTTCATCAAGTGATAAATCTATTTTTTCATTGGTTTGTTTCATTAATTTATGGTATTTGATAATTTCTGATTGTTCCTTATTCGCAATTGCGTGTCTTAAGTTGTTACTTACAGTATTCTTTCTTAATGATATATATAACATTAGTTTTTTAAAAAAGCGATATATAGATTTAAACGAAATAACAGTTAAAGCTGAAACAATAACTGCAAATGTTATGAAAATCATGTAAAGTAATAAATCATTGCTATCTTCTTGAGTTGGAAAGTTTAATTTAGTTTCTTTAAATGCATGAAAGATAATACCTGTTATAACAAAGGTTAATATCAATTTCACACTAGTTAATATGCCATCTATTATAATCGTTTTAATGTTTACATATATAGAACTGCACTTCTTTTTGGGTAATAGCATCGCTTTGTAAGAAAAGAAAAATATACAATAAATTAGTAGTATAGTCAAAATCATTTGATACAACATATTTTCATAGATATTCATTTTATTCCTCCTTTATTATCAAAATTCACTTTAATATCAATGAAAGAAGTTTCATACTTGAATATTTCATCTTGCGTCGTATCAATATAAACACCAGTTCCGTGAACACTTGGTTTAATTAATTTAACCTTAGCTCCTTTATAAATTAATTGTTTTAACATTAATTCTAATTCGTTATGATTAAAGACTATTTCAAAATCCTTTATTTCATCATTAATATTTATATTATATTCAATAGGCGTTAAAATCGTTAATTGATATGCGTATATATCATATTTAAATTTTAGTGGAATTGTCTCGTCAACTTGCCAATAAGGTTTAATAAAATTATTAGATTGTTTAGATTTATTCATATTAAATATTTGTTTAAAAGCAATCTCATTTATACCGTTGTTAGTATCAGAATCGTTGA
>JARBIX010000025.1:610000-932026 GCA_029850275.1 Chrysosporium keratinophilum
GAGCAAGTCAGTACAGGCGGATGCAACACAGAAGACCAGCTTCCGGGGGGGAGTAGGCCATTACGTACCAGACAAGAGATCCTTTCTTAGGGCAGTCGCGTGCCTACGAGGGGAGTGTTAATGTTGTCCCACCACAAAGGGAGCACACATTATATTGACCTGGTGGGACGAATCGCCACCTGAGAAGCATGTTAGCTATCGGATTCATGAACAGAAGAGGAAGTGCAACAAGGCGCATTGCCAGTAAGTGGCCATGAGAGAGAGCTCGGGCAGTGGATGATAGCAACCCGAATACAACGATTTCGGGCCTCTGGGTTTCTTTCTCTCTTCCAAGTGCAGTTTGCGCCTGACGTTCGCGCATTGACAGGGGGACCACGGCAAGCACATGAAAAGTGCACATAGCAAGACAGACTCACAGTTGAAGCATCCACGTTGATAATCCATCTTTCCTTTTTTCTGGATGTAGGATCGCGCGATTAGGGTGGTTGGAGGAATAAGTCCGGAAGATCGGTGACTGAGTCTGGGAGACCGTTTAGAAGGATTCAACAGCAACAATGAAGTCAAAGGTCTCCGGAGCACGTGCATGAAGGGCTAGAAGGACTAGACGGTATGTTAGAAGGGGATACAGGAGGGGAATAGACGGCACAGAGGTCGGCCAGGATGGTGATTGACAAGGCAGGGGAGTGCCAGACATACTCCGTGCTCCAGTACAAACAAGGTAGACGGCGGGGAGAGAACAGCAGCAGCAGTGAAGGCTCACTCACGAGATATTCAGCGACGGGGGGGAGAATGACAAGCAGTGACTTGTCTTGACGGGTGCGAGGGTTGAAAGGTGAGTGTGTGAGAGAGAGAAGTGAGTGAGAGAGGAAGAGGAGAGAAGGGAAGAAAGAAAAAAAAAAGTCAATAATAACGAACCCACAGACGCTCTGGTCACCTGGCAGTCACTTCGCAACTCGCCTGCTGACTTGACAAATATCAGCCCTTGTTGTTTAACGTGGTATTTAATGTTCCTTTATTTTTGATTCGATATTTTCGTCTCGCCGTCGAATTTTTCTCCTTTGGATTCTCGATTTTTAATTGTTTTTTCTCCCTCTTGTGCGGTGTGCGCCTTTCTCCCCCCAGAAGTGGGTTTTTTCGCCTCCCGCCATCCCAAACTGTCCCCAAGTCACCGTCCATCGAACGCCTCTTCCCACGCCCCTCCTCTGCTATTGCCCAGACCCGGAATCATACAGTAGTAGGGCCCCGACGAGATAGGCACTATGACTAGGAATCCAGTTCGGGTTCCAGGCCTTAGATATTTGCTTTTCTGCTGTCCATCCCTGTAGACATGCGGTCCTCCAGCGACCATTGGCTAGGGGTGAAGCGATGGGCCTCCAGAAATCAAACATGTCTGGGGGAGAAGCAGAGGAGGCAAGGAAACAGAAAAGGAGGGCCGCAGACAAGATGTGGCAAAGTGGCCCAACCCAGAAGGATTGCTTGTGCGTCCAGGCAATCAATCATGGCCCTGGACCAGCGCCGGCCTTGGGCTCAGCAGATGGTCTGTGCTATGCGTCGTGCAAGTTTCATGTCGAGAGCCTGCTCGTTCCCGAGGTCAGATGGGCGAGGGAAAGGAGCGGGGGGTTTCTCGAGGCGTAGCGTAGTAATTCTCTGTTCTTTGCTGCGTCTGGAGCGTGAAAGAGGATCTGGAAGAGCGTTGGAAGTCCCCTCGTGGTCACTTTTTTTCGCGGGGAAGGGCGGCAAGGGTGAAACGAGAGCGACCAGTGCCTGATACTAACCGGAAGCGAAATGGGATGACACAAGAACGGTGGGCTTTGAACCCAGCGATCTGGCAAAGGTTAGTACGTTTAAATTCTCTTGTCCACTCTTGTTGCGGCATCTCTAAAATCCCTGTCATGCGCAGGATGACGGCCTCATAGGGGAGTCCAATCAGAGAGCAGCGCCGTCACATACATCGTTGAGGGCATTTCTCACCGGGACAGATCACAACAGAGTATGGAGAAGAGTGAGTAGAAGTTGGGTGACAACAAGTCTCGAAACAGTTTCAATATTCGGGGATATCTTGATTTATATAGATGGGCGCGCTTTGAGGACCCTTGGAGAAGATAACTCCACCGCTCTTTGTCGAGACGGACCAAGAACGGGTTCCGCCTACATGAAGGATGTACATAAAACGACCAGCAGCAAGCAGCGAAGCTATGTAAAATCATAGCAATCGACCAGCTGTGTTCCAAGCTCTTGTTCCCGCAGCACCACCACCTGTTCATCGTCAAACCCCACCAGCCCTCGTATTCTCGTCAGCTCGCTCGAAACATCCTTTTGAGCAAGCCACAAGCCTGTTCCGAGCTCTAGCAACACGCCCGGTGATTCCTCTAGGCTGATTGTAGCGCGTTGCGTCTTTGCCCGTTCGGGGCTGAGTTGAATACTTCGCTCCCGTGGTCGTGGAATCTTAGTCATCAGTGGTGATGAGATGAGATCTTCAAGCTGCCAAATACGAATATCATCTCCACGGGAGCTCACAGACACCGCTTTGCCCCGTCCACCAACCTGGACTCCAGAGACAGATGATGTATGGCCCCATAGGCGACGAGGAGGGCTAATAGTTAGTCTATCGGCAGTCGACACGACCAGGTACATCGTTAGAGTATTATCCGCATGAGCGGCTAACAAGTAAGGATGTGAGTAAGACAAAGAAGTGGGAGGTTGTGTATAGAAGGAGTAGGCAAAAGATGCTTGCTGGCCCTGAAATGCACAAATTGCATTCTCGAACCGTCTCGTTGCGCCTTTTACACCAGTGGAGCTTGCCAGTGTTTGGGAATCCAAAGGTGTTGCCAAGTGAGATCCTAAATTCTCGCCGTGTTCGTTCCAACGGAGTTCCTGCAAGCCGATTGACCAGCCACAGTCAATCCGAGGGAAGCTGTATGCAATGGAGGCAATCACGTCTGTCGCGACGATCCGCATAGACAAGGTCAGTGGTGTTCGGATGTTACTGGCCTGGAGTGAGTCGACCGGTTGAAGGGAATAATCCAACTTCAACTGGTATAATGAAAGCATTCTGCTTTTGAACAACACAAGAATATAACCCGGACATGACGCAAGGGCTGTAATCTCGCCGTCTTCCGTGTTTTGTTGGACCGAGCATTGTATAAATTGCTTGGTATCGCAGTTCAGGGTATAAATGGCAAAGGAACCATCGTCAAATCCGACAACCACGTGAAACTCCTTGCAAGAAGAACTGCTCTTGGAGGCTGCCGTTATAGCAGTCGGTACCCTCAGCTGGGGGTCATTGGAAAAAGATATATCAGCCAGAACCGTCTCTGTATCCTTCGTCGACCACGCGCGAAGTCCGTTTCTCGCATCTGCGGTAAACACAATCCCATTATGTAAATTCACCAAGACTGTCGGAATGGGCGGTTGCGCAACTTCCAACTCTTTGACTCGACAGCTGCCCTTTGACCAGTTATATTGAAGGCGATATTCTTTCATCCAATCTATATCTCGACCCTCTCGCCACGGGCGTCCATGTTCTAGCCATTGTAGCACTTTTGACGAATAGGTGATCGGCTCACTGGGTACGCCAATGTGAGTAAGTTGTCGAACCCGGCGAGCACGCGGTAGTATCCATCGCCAATAGTACTTTCGTTTCCATAGTTCAGAATCTGCGGCGAGGATGTGAAATCGGCGGGATACTCTAAGTCAACGAGAGGACACTATTAGCACCATATCCACTAGCATTTCACATAGATGGCTTACTTGAACACACATTTGACAGGTTATTAGAGAACGAATGGGCAGGAAGCTCAAAATGTGAAGGGCGAGCTCATCGCTGAGAGGTGATAATCGGTCTGGTTCGGTTGATATCCGAGTTCGTTTCTGTGGCGGTTCAACCTTGGGGTTAGAGTCGTCGTGCGGGCGTTTCAACATGACTCGTAGATAACACCCTTCAAGCAAAAAGCAGCCAATAAATGTCTCATCAGCTGGAATGCGATACGATTCCGGTCCCTGTTAATTAAGGGAGAGTCTCCTCCGTGAACAATATCGAACGTCGTCCTGTTGGCGACGACGACGAGGATGATGATGTAATCACTGATTGATAACCCCTTATCAGCACGTGGCCGCGACCTGGCACGTGCCCCGAGACGCGACTAGACGCGTCGTATCCGAGCATCGTCACTGTTGTTCCAAGCTGGGGATTGGAAACTGTTTTCCCCCCTTTGACTGTCAATTGACGATTCGCTGGTGTTTTCGCTGTGTTGTACAAATGATTATCTGAAATGCAGAAAACCAGATGGCATCCTACACAAATTTGGTCGAGTTAGTGGACGATTTCGCCCACGATTTGAAACGACACATCAGACTCAGGGAGGATGAGATACAGCGACTACAAATCTATGCAAAAACGACACACAAAGCCAATTTTCAGGTGAACTCTCGGGTTAAGGATCTGGAGAAGGAGAACATTAAACTATGCGAAGAGCTTGAGAGGCTGCGGGCAGAGGATAGTCTCAACGATGTGACAGATGCGATCCTTCTCAAAAAGCTCGAAACGGGAGACCCAAAAACCTTCATCCAGGAGGATCCTGCTAGTGAACATGTACTCTCAAGCGCTTATTCCATTCTGGCTCGCAAATACCGCGAGCTGTATGAGGAGCACTCTGAGATGACTAAATCATATTGTGCCGTTCGGAGAAAACTGAGGAGAGCCGTCAAGAAAACGAACATGTGGGCTCCGTATTTTGAAAAGGATACCTTCGAGGTGAATGTGAATGGAAAGCAGGTTATCTTTCAGCGTTCCGTTCCCTGCAATATTTCTGGCACAGCCAGTGAAGGTCCAACAAACGAAATGGCTGGACAAACAGCAGTTGAGGGCGCAGAGCAACAGCCTGCCCTCAATCAAGAACCAGATCAAATTGTTAACGAGAGTCAGTCTCCTATACTGGACCCTGAGCTAGTGCCAACTCAATCTCAGGACCCTGGATATGATATTTGCCAGCCTCCGCAGCTCCTTCATAGCTCCTCGGGAAGTCCAGTCTTCGTTTCTTCCAGGCCGGTGGGAAGAAGAACTACGGAACGAGGTGCATCGGCTCAGGCTACATCAGATCCAAGTACTGCCCAGACCGGTAGTATAACGAATCCCGTTGCAATAAAAAGCGAATCTTCTTCCAACGGCACCGATGACACGGAACCGAATACGCAACCGAATATGAATTCTGATGAGACGCAGAATCGAAATACTCCGAGAACAGAAGCCTCGACTAGTACAATGCAGGGAAACCAAAGTCCTGGAATCACCACGAAAGGTCCGCAGTATTTGTCCCAGAGGACACCTATTGCTCCCGGAGTGAGTCGCCGGCGAGTACTACAGGAGGTGAATCCCAATGTCCCGCCCACTCCGCGATACGGAACGATTTCAAATGGAAAGCGAAAAAGATCTGAATCCCGTGGAGCAGCTGCTGTGCCTTCTGTTGCCGAAGACGGAGAGGCAGAGAGTGGTCAGAACATAAGCGAGACCGGAGCAACAGGAACATCAGCGAGTTCCATCGTACGCTCTTCCGCCGCTCACCGTGTGCTAGACCTTCTCGATACACCTCCTCCCCCTCGGCCTGTTTTGCTCACGACCCCTAAAACTGCCATCAGACGTCCACTATACCCCAGCGGAGCTTCCGCTAGAAAGAATCCAAACTCAACCACGCATCCCAGTCCAAGTGTACGTGACAGCACTATGACCGACGTGGAAACGCTCCCGGATCATGAGCCCTTTCGTTGCCGCACGCTGCAGCGATTAGGCCTTGAGCATTTCAAGCTGAACCCTGAGAGGAATCAAGGACTGGATTTCGCGTATGACGAGGTGGTTCGAAATAGGAGTTCCAGAAAATGTTTGCCTGGCTGTCTTGCACAGTCATGCTGCGGACCAGTGTTTCGCGCCATGGCGCGAACCGAGATTCCTAGAGGTGTAACGCACACGATGCTGACACAGGAGGATCGCCAGTTACTAGATGAACACCATGGAGATCAGCGAACCAACGTCCAATCCCTCCCTAGTGATAGACTATACGAGTTGCTTGTCGAAGCGAAAGCCTGGCAGCTTTCCAACCGGTTTGGCAGACATAGGCATACCCATGGACGAGCTCCATCACCGCCCGGGTTTTGGAGGACTGATATGCCTACGACACAAGAGGCGGAGGCTGATCGAGAGAGAGCCAGGGAGATGGAGCGCGAGAAGGTCCATGAAAGATACCAAGAGGCCATGAGAGGAAATGGGGTTTGGAAGTTTGCTGATGAATGACCCAAATTTTGCCCCTGCACGCATATTAGTGCTTGGAACTATGCACATATTTTGAAGGTCGCAGTTTGAATCTTGATGTACTATAGATTGTATATAGGCTCTGCTCACACTGTCTAAAGATTCACTTGACGTTTTTGTCAATAATGACATCTCGTGATGACGGCATCATGAGCCTCGGCCTATGAATCACGTGCCGATTGGTCAATCGCAAGCAACAACTCCTGAGAAGCACAACACGCTTGTGTGAATGAGAACAGTTTCATGATCTATCAATAACGGGAGCTCAAAGCGCTTAACTTGGATTTTTGATTTGGCTGGGGATTGACGTTTGCGCTCATGAACATGCTGCCAACGATGGAGTCCTTCCAGCGACCCCGGGGTCAACTCTCCGCGGCGTTATCTCAGCCGTCGAAGCTGATAGAGATGTATGAAGAGTTTGTGACGAAGAACTCGAGCTCAGTTAGCCAGGTCGAGTCGGCGTTGCGATCGTTGACGTATATGATTCCTGGTTCGTGTTCCCCGTTGCTGGTGTTTGTGTGTAGATTCGGGGGAAACGTGTGATTGACAGCTATATCTTACAGGACGATTTCGCGAATCTGAGCTGGCTTCAGAGTCAAGTGAGTGGTGCTTTAATCGTTTCGCTTAAGAAAGACAAGTGACTGACTATGTTAGTCCATTCCGGCGTCCAACTTCTCTCTCTATACCATGATTCTCTCGTCGCCCGGGTCATATCGCGCCTCCCGCTCACCATCCCCCGCCCACCTCCTACACCTCATGCGCGCTACACGAAGTACTGGTCCTTGAACTCGAAACTATACCACCGCGTTGCGCTAGCATTACAAATGATAAAATACACAGAATTACTCTGGGAAATGGTCGCGCGACGTCGAGGCGAGAAAATCCGCTGGCGGGTGGTGGTCCTGATCGAAGGGCTCAAGGCGCTATGTCGATTGGTCTTGCTCCGATTGACAAATTCCAGACCGCTAGTCAGCCCGCCTTTACCAGAGCGAGAAGTGGACCCCCGGCCAGCAGAAGAAGAAGATGATGGAGGCGATTGGAACGGGATGGAAGCGCCCAAGAGCGAAAAAGCACCATCGGAGACGAGTTGGACAATGCCTAGGACGGGGTTATCGTTGGCAAATTTACCTGAGGCTACTGATATTTCGAACTACTTGATTTCCAAAGTTCTCACGGCGGATGATGTCAAGGCGCCCAGGACACTGCTGCATCGCATTAGCGGCATGGGCCAGGTTGCGGAGGTTATGCATATCCTGCGACCACTGATATATGCTTTGGCGCTGCAGAGATGGAGCGGGAACAAGAAGAGCTGGACACCTTGGCTTATAGGTTTTGGAATGGAATATGGATCCAGACAACTTGCAAAGAAAGACTTCCGCAGCCGGGTAGCCGGTGGCTTACGAGGGTTGACGGGGCTGGAGAGGGATGAGCTTAAGAAGAGAGGATGGAGCATGGGGTGGTGGACGATGAGAGGTGCTTTTTATGAAAACATTACAAAGTATGTCGCTCAGGGCTCGCCTTATTTTCATGGTTTTGAATGCTAACACGCAAAATAGGTCGTGGCTTCAGGGCATGACAGGACGCATGAAGGGCAAGCTCTTGCTTGACCTGGTGGGCGGCGTTATCGATGATTACGAATACCTCTGGGATAATTACTACTTCTCGACTGCCACTCTTTGACCGGCTTTTATTAGTTCATTTGCAGTTTATCGTTTCTTTTTGTTTCTATGTGCATTGGGAATGGCTGGTTTGTATTCTAGCAAGGATTTCTACTTTTTCTTCCAAACGGTAATACCCTGTGGTGATATGGCGGTAGTCATGGAGATTTGAATTGGATTACTTTCATTCATTGGGTATCATTTCATTATTAGTTTCTGAACCTTCCCTCCGAGCCTCCGATAGAGTGACGTATCATGTTTTCTGCTATGTCAGAAAATCTCCTTAGGCCTCCTCCCGTACCAATCTCGCAATTCATCCCGTGCTTCTTCGTCCTCTGTTGACGTGGTGATGAAGAACTGCGTCATCACTTGCGCTTCTTCGTCTTGATCTATCGGCCAGTCTACTTTGAGGCCGGTTTTGCCTTCCAGCATCTCCTTCGAAGTCCCCCAGCTAAAGCGACATTCGTTTCCCCATCCAAACAAGGGGTCCATCTCCTTCTTGAGCCACCCCACACACTTCGAATCAGACGGATATCCACTCCCCCAGCCAGCATTCATGTGTTCCACGCCCTCCATCCCCGTTCTTTCTTCTCGCAGTTGTTCAAAGCAAACCTCCAGGGCAGCATCTCTCGTCACCTTTGCGCAGACACTTGCTGCGCTAACACATGGATATAGCGAGTCTGCCTTCTTCGCAACAGTGATTTTTAACCTTGGAAATATCCTTTCTAGTTTCTTCTGGTAGGTCTGCGGGTTGCCTATCGTATCGATGTATATCTCCTGCACATCCACCCTCCGCTCTTCGACAATACCACGGATAATCTCCACTGTTGCGTCCATCGCCTGAGAGTTGAGGTTATACATTGCCGCACCAGGTCGCTGCATTCCTGCTGATATGTCTCGAGCCGACAGGAGTTTTATCGCCCAGCCACAAGACTTTTGGAGCGAGGAATCAGGTGTACAGATGAGACGCATTAAATTCGAGCGTACGGCTGGCGTGAGCACCTTACTATCGTCGAAATGATGTTCGTCGGCGAGGAGGCAATGGTGTAGAGGTATTGGGAGGTAGAATGCGCTGTAGACCATGGGCCCAAGAACAGGGCCGCGTCCAGCTTCGTCGATGCCAAGGACGCATGGTGTAGGCTCATTTGGCGAATCATGTGAAGAGGAAGAGGACTGTGTAGCCCCAGCAGATGTTATACCAGTAGGACACGGAGAATAATGGGCGTACGATTGGCCTGAAAAGAGGGAAGACTGGTGGACGGAGGGTGGTATGAAGATGCTGTAGCGAGGGATCTGCTGAGAGACATCAGTGGAATTTTCCTGAGAATCTTCCATTGTACAAAATAGAGATGTATCTCTGTGTTATGAAATGTGTTCTAAAGGACTTTCGCTCCTAATGAACACCTCAACTGAGCGTGCATTAATGCGCAGATATAGAATCTTTGGATGAGATTCGGATGACGTGACTTCGAACGCGTCGTGCAGTCAGGTGTCGAATTGGGTTTAGTGCAGCCAGCTCGCGTTCGCTCAAGTGGCTGGTCGGTTTATCGAAACATGCGATGAGGAACTATGAACCCTCGCCGCCTTCAGATTAATCAACGACTGTCCCTGGCCTTCCACTTTGCCTTGAGAAGGGAACACGAACTGCAATATCAATAGGCGCGCCGGTTGCTAGTCCGTGATATGCACAGCGCGCCCAACGCTCCCTCACACATCACCATTTCACGCAGCTCAATACACCCATCGGCACAATGGCGGCGCGACGGGCTCCTCCGAAGGCCCGCGAGATGGATTTCGGCAATGTAGGGGTTGCAGGAAGGTATTTTGCCCGTTTGAGCCGTCTTGTGAAAGATGACTCCCATTGTTCGATTCTGGACCTCCCGTACTGATTTCAATGTTTTGCTAGACGGACTGGTGTTACGCTGGAACAGGGGAAACTCGATGAACATGGAATGGAAGAGATCGACGGAATGTTTTCTTCGCCAGAAAAATCGCCTACGGCAGCAAGCACCAATGGATTCGCGAATGACACTATACTACACTCTGAAGATATGGAAACAGGAGGCAGTATGTTTACACTTCCGTTTTGCAGCAATTCCCGGTTCTCGCGATGTTATGGATTTACTTACAAGATTCAATACTAGGCAGTAGTATTCCAGAACCAGCAGATATGCTGTCTGCTCGACGAGGCGCACGCAGCTCATACGTTCTCCCTCCCCGTTCTCGATCACCCATCAAAACAAACCTAAGTGGATCGCCTCGCCGAACACCAGGTATACGCTCCTCGCCAATTCCGCATAGCGATCAAGTATCCAGTCCATCTTCCCGCACCGTTTTCAAAAGGACCATTGCCTTCGCCAGGACACAGACCCAGATTGGGCAATCACTGCTCAAACAAGTCCGGTCTACGTCCATACCTGTAGAACTCGAGTCACCAACTGTCAGAGAGGACGAGGAAGAGGCGGAAGTTCAAGTGGATGGTGGAGCTGTAGACTTTTCGGATGATGGAAACTACTTAGTGGACGAAGCGGAACAAGAGTCTTTATTCGTGGAACCTCACGATGATTCTCCCAAAGATGATAGTGAAGGTGGTCAAGGTGGATCTGATGAAGGTGAAGAGAACGGTGTCAATGAGGACGAAGCTGAAGAGGACCACTTGGAAGAGGAAGAGTCTCCGTCTGTGGTCGCAAAGGCTGCAAGTAGAGGAAGAAAACGGAAGAACGCGTCCGCTGAAGCTGAAACTAATGACCAGCAAGAACATGTTGCGCCTGCTCCTAAAGGCCGAAGAGGGAGAAAGCCCAATGCTACCCAAGAGGAAGTGAATAACGTCGATGAACCAAACGAAAATCCCAGACCTACCAAACGAACCAAAACATCAGCAACCAAAGGGCGTACGGCGGGATTACAAATGTCGGCCGAGCAAGAGAAGGAACTGGGACAAGTTATCGACAAGTTTACCAAACGCGACGGGCCCCTTAAGCAGCGGAGTCTTCACATTCTTAGAAGAGAAGACCCAGAAGATGATGCAGTTCGGCACACGCGGTCTGGCCGTGTATCAGTACGGCCCTTGGCATACTGGCGCAATGAGAAATGCGTGTATGGCGCTGGCGAGGCTGAACTTGGTCAACGATTCCCTGTGTCCACTATCAAAGAAATCATCAGGATAGACGAGCCTGAGCCAATACACACGAAAACCGGGAAGAAGCCGCCGAGTAAAAAGAAGTCGAAAGCGAAAAAACGTCGTGACGAGTCATCCGATGATGAAGATGACGATGCAGAACCTTGGGAGGCAGATCCAGGGGTGTTCTATGGGCCTGTCAAGATGTGGGACCCCGAATTGCAGGCTGGAACGCAGGAGGAAGAGATAATGGGTATGTCAAGAACGATCTCTGTTGTCAGGAAACATTGCAATACTAATTACCTCATGAACAGACGTCGCCTATGCGCCTACAGCCATTCAGACTCAGGAAGTCAAAGGCTCCACTTTCCGCTTTGCTAAGATCCTCAGCACACCATTCCTAGGCTCGGGTTTTGTCGAGATGCCTCCGGGTGCTGCCAAAAAGCAGAAGAACTCAAAACGAATGCATATGGTATTCTTCGTCTACCGTGGCAGAATACGTGTTGATGTATCGGGGCTGGAATTTAGTGCTGGGAAGGGAAGTGTGTTCCAAGTACCGCGAGGTCAGTTTATTTGCGACTCACCCCTTTTTCCTTGTATGGTGGCTCACTTTCAAATTTATAGGGAATAATTACAGCTTTGTGAATGAGCATGACAATCCTGCCAGTATCTTTTTCACCCAGGGCTGTATACCCCTAGATGCCGAAGGCAAAGTGGATACGGGCGCACCAGCTCCGCCCCTACCTGACCCGGCTCTGCAACAGCAGCAGGAAGAACTGGAACAGTCACAGGTACAGGAGGAGCAACAGCAGCAGGAACAGGAGCAAGAACAAGCTCAACCATCACAGAAAGAAAAGAAAGGGACGCCAGGGAAAAAGAAGCGAGGGAGGCCAAAGCAAAAAGCTTAGTGAGAGGTAGTCCCTTGACGGGAGGTAATAATGTCTTGATTCTGGAATTGGAAATGGTAACTTCTCTATACATACATGTGTACTGTACGATGCTCGAATGTTTGTCTACTCCATTGCTGCTCCCTTTTCCATTGTTAGGCTCGAGAATCCATGCGTTGTACAACAAAAAAGCTCCAAGTAGGCGACCTTACTCCTTACTGCACCTCCGTAGCTGTTTGTCTCCCACCGCCGCTGTTAACATTTCAAAGACCTAGGCTGGCGACAATAGTTTCTCTCGATGTTGAATTTTGTCGAGACCATGAGGAGATCGAGTTCAACGTGATGAATGCAAATGTTCATTTCAACCTCACAAAGTGCCCCTATATCTCCTCCATATCCTCTTCCAAATCCAACCCCAGTGGAGGGAAATCGCCAATTTCTACCTTTTCAGGTTTGACGAATACTCCACATTTTTCTGGACAAGTAAAATATTTCTGCCCACCCACGCTACCATCGTTCTTGCCCATGGGCTCATCAAGCTCGATGCCCACCCACAAGGGCGCCGGACCGTCAGAGTTTGAAGTGACCTTTGAATTCCCAGAAGGTATTGTTGGAACAGGCCCGACAAACCGAACTGTGCCTCGACGAATATGTGGCGGAGTGGAAGGCAACACAATTGCCCTTTTTGAAAGTTCGATGCCTTTGGGGTTCTGTGAGCCAGGTTTATCCAGATTTCTGTAGGATGAATTGACTCACCTCGATCTTTAATTTCTTTCTCGTCCTTTTCCGCTTGCTGCCTTGCAAGCTCTTCGGGGGTCGGCGCTTCGGGATCGAAGCGGCCAAGCTTTTGGGCTTTTTTCCATGCAAGGACACTGTTGGGGAGAGATTCGTAGGTTGTGGTTGGGAGATTGTATTTTTCCACAGATGAAACATCAGAAAAGTTTGGTCGGGCTGACGGTGGTCGCAAGTCATGGATCTAAAAATATTGTTAGTGTATTTTAAAACAATGATCGCTCCGTTCAGCCGTGGAGTACGAAGACACGATAGGCTTCGCAACGGTTTGCAATATTGAACAGAAGTAATAAAACAGGAGAACATATAAAAGTGCAAGGTCAACCAGGCCATCAGCGTGATGTAGAACGGCATACTAACCTCAATCTCACAGCCTTTTGCTAACCCCCAATTTCCAATAAGCTGGTCGTCGCCATCAACCCACTGGCCTTCACGACCAGGGTACTTTAGATATAACCTCTGGCTTGATGGAGGAATCCCACACATGGTTTCTAGCTTGCCCTTCAGCTGTGAAATCGTCCATGTCGGAGTGATTCGGCGTTCAGTGGCAAAAGAAGACCGATTTTCCCCAGCAGAGTGGTCAGATGCAATGCTAACGACAACAGAAACGTCTGCCGGTGTAGCTTGGAAGGCCATAATGTTTTCTTAGTCTCTGGGCACTGGCGTTTCCCCGTTGATCGGCTTCGGCTGATAACACTCCTGGATTGACTTTGTCAAGGAGAGCCCAGACAATATAACTAGTGACGCAGCAAGATTTATTGTAACCACTGACTTACTTTGTAAAGTAGGTTGAAAACGAACGAGGCCCAAATATCTCACACGATGCTGAGAGGGAAATGATGCGCGGGGGGGGGGGGGGGGGGGGGTTTGATATCACAGCAGCGGGGATGTTGTGCTTCGAATTTAAACGGTGGTCTGTGCATCACCCTGCTCAAATACAGCTTCTAGTTACGAAGTACAGTGCATGCAACGCATCCATTCCCCAAAGACCCGAGGGAGGAAAACTCCCTGTCATGCGCAATGTATGTAGTAACAAGAGAAACCCCTTTTTTCATAGTAGACCTTGACAAGCTGTTGCTTTCGGTTACACTGTAGACTTTCAATGGACTAGACATAGACCTCACTAAACTGTGACCAACTAGCCAGATCACATAAGCAACGGGATTGAGGCCACGTGAGGCGCGATCGCGGCTCCACAAAAGTAAGCGCGTTAATCAAACCTTATTTCATCGAACAGCTTCATTTGTCGATCTCGGTCATCCCGCAGTTTGTTGGGAAGACGAGACCTGCGGTTCGAGGACAGCAGATGCATCAGATATAGCGAAACATTTCTTTTTCCAACCCCTCTTTGCTCAATTTTACTACACTTGGCAGATGTCTGGAGAAATCCCACATTCCACCAAGTTAAAATGACCACGGTTGATTCCCGCGGGGAGTCATACGAGGAGGAGCATGTTCATAAAGTGTACCAAGAGATTGCGCACCATTTTTCGTCGACAAGATATAAGGTGAATCAAAGACTGTGTCTCTAAGCTTCGACTCTGATACCTCAGAACTGACTTCGCCTCTTTCAGCCGTGGCCAATTGTGGAACGATTCCTGACGGATTTGGCCCCTGGCTCCGTCGGCCTTGACGTTGGCTGCGGCAATGGCAAGTATTTACCAGTCAATCGGAACGTCTTTATCATAGCTTCAGATAGGTACGAATTACCATTGTCGTGGCTTCTTGAAGGTCTCTGTTGACACTGAACCATAGATCCGAAGCATTGATACAAATAGCCTCCCAGCACCAGCCGCATTCTACTGTGGTAGCAGACACTTTGAATCTTCCGCATCCCAAGGGGCACTTTGATTTTGCAATTTCCATTGCTGTTGTGCATCATTTGTCCACCCGTGAGCGGAGGGTCAAGGCCATTGAAGCAATTCTGGATACCTTGAAACCAGGCGGCAAGGCACTCATATATGTATGGGCCCTTGAGCAAAAGAACAGCCGCAGAGGGTGGGATGCAGGTAGTGAACAGGATGTGATGGTCCCTTGGGTAACGAAAGGGAACAGCGTTGGTAAAGCTGCCGAGTCAGCTCAAACTTTCCTTCGTTATTACCATTTATACCAGTCAAATGAGTTGGAGGAAGACATAACTGCGGCTGGTGGTCGTGTTTTGGAACATGGTTACGAAAAGGACAACTGGTGGGCCATTTCTAGTCCTCGATGAAGAAGAATCGCTTGCGACAAAATGCTTATGCTGCAATTCGAAGTATTCGAAAAATGACATTGGGCTATCGATCACAAAACCAAATGCAAGTGGATTAAAACCGAGTGGAAAAAAAAAAGAAAACAACAAAAGAAGATACCCCAGATTAGGTTTACATAAATACCCTTCCCAAAATTTGCGAAACAACCGTGCCAATTCCTGCAACCTCCAACCCGCGCTATGCATGTTCGTTAAGTAAACAGACCTTCCCTTCTTTTCTCCCTTATCGCCTTTGTGCTCGAGATCTCGAACCCCTCCGATGGTGTGGATTCGCGTCAGGATGGAACATTGGAGAACCCGCAACTGACTGAGACTCGCTCATCAGGTGCGGTGAATATGCAGGGATACCGGCTGTAAGCTCCGCTACGGACGGCAGCTGATTTGTGCTTAAACGATCCCTTCTATGAAGAGTATTTCGGCGAACCCGTGGCGACGTCTGTGTCGGAGGAGTAGAAAAGGAGAATGGCGTCACTCCTGCTCTCTGCGCCATCTCAGCTTCTCCAAGCTGCCAGTGCATTGCCTCGGCCGCTCTCCAAGGTATAGCCATTTCTTCAGCTATACGCGACCACATTTCCTCCTTGAATCTGAGTTTGAGCGTCAGCAATATCCTTGACATGACCCTTATGCACTGCTCTTGTTGACTCCTGACTCACCTTTCGTATAGTCGGGCTAGTCTGTTTTTCCTGTCTTCATCCCATTCGCATCGCCGTTCGAGATAGTTCTGATAATGTAACCGGCAGCTTATTGGACTTCTTCCTGGAATTCTCTTGCTGATATCATCCCATTTCATCCCTCCTCCCCTCAGCTCTAGTATTAACGCGTTTTCCTCAGGTGACCACTTCGATTGCTTCTTAGCAGGACGACTTTTGGGCGACGCGTCAGACAGTGGCCTCTTCGTCGCAGGACGCGTGGTTAACGAGGCTGCTGAAATCTCTGGCGATGCTGTCGAAACTGAGAGCCGAGGCAAAATCGCCGACTCTGACTCCGAGGGCCTAGGGGACACTGTGACTCCTCCAGCAGTCGTTGTTGTACTCGTCGCCTCCTTTTCCTCATCGTGAGACCCCAGAAGCAGTGAGATATCCAATTTGTCTGTGGGAAAATGTGGCCCGATGCGCAGGATCATAAGCGCTACGCGCCGTCAACTGGGAATTCTCTGGAAGACAAACGCCACTACCCAAGAAGTGGTGATAACCTTGACGTTCTTATCAAGAAACTCTTTCTGGTGAATTTTTGAGGAGGTAGATAAAGTATCTCCTTGAATCTCAGTCTAGCCTTTCCTCACACCGATCATTCGCGGATCCAGATCGGCTTTCCAGAAGCACTGAGATGGGTCTTCTATCAAACGGAGAAGAGATCTTGTTGACCGGTGTGATCCCTGCCTATTGCGTGCGCTGTAGGACAGCGATAGATAGTTGAGCGCCTCGTTGGATGATTGCGGAGAGGAACAAGCGATCTGGAAGGATAATCGAAGCGGAATTCAATCTGACTGTCTCACGAACGTGGTGACACTGTCGATCCGGGTTTTCAAAATGCTGGTTGGCCAAACGGACAAATGTCAACCAAAACGGGCAGCGGAATGGCGAAAAGGAAAGATGGAGCTGATACAAATAGTCGGTCAAATGTGTCTCTATCCTTTTATTGCATTTCTTTTCGCCCCTTTTCTAACAACCAATAGAATGGCTCTGAAGCGCTTGGTCGAATGCGAGCCCACCGATTTGAATGGCGGTACCCTGTCCTCGACCAACGAGATTCGATACACGCTGTGTTCTGCGTCCAGCTGTGGGTTGATGACTGTGTCACCTGAAATAGCAGGCTGAGGAGTGAAAGAATGGCAAAGAGGTTGGGAAATCACCAGAGATATTGAGATCTCACCCTGTACCGGGAAATTCAGAAGCAGATATGCCACGAGGTATGTATGACATGCACGGACAATATCTATTGTATTTAATAAGGAGCGATTGGGTGACGAGTGGGGTGGAAGAAACTGGAACAGACAAGGAGAGCTCCTCGTTTCCCTTTGACCTCTTTTCAGACAGGAATTGGCATCACAGGAATAAACTGCTGCATGGAACAAGTTATTGTCAGGTCCTGTCAAATCAAAAAACGTCAAGCAATTAAGCGGAGAAAAAAAAAACAAGGGAGGAGGGAAAGAAGAAGAGGGAAAACCTGGACGCGCTTTTTCTCTCTGTGCGGGTTTTTAACCTACAACAAACTCACATAAACTGTCAAAAGCCGTTGATTTTCACCCTCAAAACTCTATTATCCGTGGCTCCAACGCGTCTTTTGATTGCTTTTTTATGATGTTCCTTTCTGCGCCTTACTCGACGGCTGATGGCTCTGCTACTCGGCGGGGAGTACGCATGTGGGATAAATTCGTTTTTTCTCGGCGCTGTTGCAAGCCAAGAAGGGGATTCTGGTCAGGATGAGATGAAGTGTATCATGAAACAGACAGGCTTCGGATCCTGTGCTCTGAGCTCAGGAAAAGGACGTAATCAAAACCGGGGCGAGGACTCTAAACGGGCGTCAATGCAGCGCGCAGGGCAAGCAGGGGAGCAGATACCAAGGGAGGGACGAACACATATGGTCCCGCTACACCGTGCTTTTACAGGTTGCTGCAGAAGTTGATGATGAGGATGATGTCGGTTGGGCAGTTTTTCTGAGGCGGCGCTGGAACGAGCCCTATGGAGGTGCAACAAATATCTTAACTTGCACTTGACAATGAACTGACTGGGGGCGGGCATGGATCAAACTACCCACACAGAACGCTCCGCGACTATTCTATAAAAAGAAAGAAGTGGAATGGATAGGCGGTCCGGAGAAGGTGACGATTCTTTGCTACTACCTTTTTTTTACAAGGCCGATGTTCGGAACAGGCTCTCATGATTCCAATAACCATTCTGGGCCGCAGAAATTGCCCGCCTCACGTCTCCGCCCAAAAAGCCCTACACCGACAAAAAAAATAGGCAGCGCCGAAACATTCTGGCTGCAAAAAGAATGGGACCTTCTGACCACCTTCTTTCGCTGCACACAAAAAGAGCTTTTGACGAACAAGGGTTTCCAGTCTCTTGCATGAACATATCCATTCTTCGACACTAGATCTGTTTGGACATGTCAGACCGACATTCCCCCATCCGCCCCCCAAATTTACGTCGTTGGCGGTGCCGGGAGGTCAGTCATGACTATCGGAACTCCACAGCATAGGCTTCACTTAACCGGAGTAGGTTAGTTCCTCAAGCCTTTTCTAGCAGATGGGACAAGCCCAGAGGTGCTTCTTTTTATTTTACCTGTGGTTCAGTTTATACTTGACATTTATCAAACGTTAGGCGCGTCAGTGATGTCATGGCTTTCTTTCGTTTTGTGTTCGGGGTGCCTAGTGTGGTGATACTAAGTATATACTTCCTCGATGCCGGCCGTTGTTGGGTACCGAAACGACATTGACCGCATGGGTCGAAATGGCAGACTCTAAAATGTAGTGAAGTTAGTATTGGGCAGGGGGTGTTTGAAGGGCCGTATCTTTAGTTTCGAGTTCAAAGTCATGGGTTGCGATCACCCGGAAGGCTTGACGAGCAACAGTTGAAGGCAAAGGACAAGATGTAAATCAACTCAGATGACAAGGTGTTACTGGGATTCAGGCGATGCGTGACCTGAAGACGGTGAGATCTGAGGGAGGTTCGAAACTAAGATCGATGTTGTTGTTCTTTCGCAGTGATTCTTAAATTTTAGTTGCTTTTTTTTCTTTTTTTTCTTTCATGCCATCGAACCCATCTAAATTACTCACATAGATGGGCGAGATGTTCTCCACAGGTTACTACAAAGTACGGGGTGCTCGAACAACATTCACCTGGATTCGGAGGAACTGTCCAACTGCAGCGAGTCAGTGCACGACTCTGTAACTCTTCCGTGTATGCGGTGAAGGAGAAAGGAAAAAAAAGGGTCTAGACATGCATCAGCAATGAAACCTGGGGCTCGTTTCCTTGCTGGCCATCATGCAAGCATTGACCAAAAACACATTCGCGACGGATGCATGGATAGTTTTTGGACTAACTGACCAACTAGCCGTCTGACTGTCTCTGGGGAATGACGCTGGCCATGGTGATCTCCATGAACCCTTGAGTCGATCTCTCGCATCACTACAGAGAGGCAACTAAGTCATGATAAGCAACAACAACTCCAGGGACCCTATATATAACTAACCCTCTGACACTTCTGATTCTCGCAGCCCTCCATAAGAGCTCGTCCTCTTCATGCGCACGTAACTACAAGGCCACCTGCTCTCGTTTCCCGGCTCCCATAGCATTGTGGGCAATTTCCCGAATGACAAATTCTTGCAATCCATCAACTTTCTTTCTTGTTGTCCCTTTGATTATCGATCTCGACTATTATTTCTTGGAAAAAAAATGAACAATTCATGCATTGTTCGGTTCTCCTTGTTTGCGCTAGACATGCAGGCCGACACGGCATGGCATGACGGTCAATTCATTCAGACATGCGGTGAAGAGTTTTCCTGAAAGAGAGGCACATCAATCTCCCACGGCTATTTCAGCAAACTAGGGCAACCAAATGCGGTCAACGAAAAGAGATACATAACAAAAATGCCGTCAATATGCCCATAAGGAATTAATAGTTGATTGTTTGTTGTTGAAGCCAGTCTGGAAGGAAGAAAAGAAAAGAGAGACAGGCTGATGATCCCATCCGTTCTCCGCAATCGAATGACACCGCTGCGAACTGGTGATCTTCGCGCTGGCCATAGTCTTTTTGAGGCACTGCCCCGTTTTCTGGCTACTGGGAGAAGATCCGGTCCAACTTTCTTTGATCTTATTTCTTTCTTCATCGTGCACCGCTAGTTCGGTTGTTGGAGAGCAAACTTGGGTTTGAAGAGAGAACCGGCCTGGAGCTTACGAATACCCACAATGTCTTTTGATCACTCAATCTGATGTATGTAACTTAATGATTAACTCTCCCTGCCTCCCGGATATCCTCCCATTGTGTGCACGGGCTAACTGCAGTTTACGGTGACGAAACAAAGGGTCGATGCGCTTATGCATGTAATACCTTGCCGACGATGCGGCAAAGGGTTGACCATTGACGATAGCTCCGCACTCCGTATGGAGCATCATAGCCTCCTCATGGGCGGTCAGGATGCGTTGAACATCACCGCAACCAACCCCTAAGCGGGAATCTTAACGGTCGAGGCAGGTCACACAAAGGCGTGCCAGGGACCAGCTCCGTACGATATTAACCGACGACTTGCAGGATGGATTTCAGTACGAACCGGTGAGCATTCTCGGACGAGGATCTATTACAAGGCTTTAAGTACCCAGAGAAATGAAGAAATGGCCTAGTAGCCGTTATTCATGGGAGTACAGGCAGTCATATTCATGCCCTTCTCGCGCGAAATTGCGCATGACTCTCTCAGCGGTATCAACCCCCTTTCTGTGCACGTAACATTCGAGAGGGTGTTGCTGATTTTTGAGCCTGCCATCCTGGGATGGATCGGACCTGTTATGCAGACGAGAAGGTGACATGATGGTTATTTGGAAGCAGGTCATGCAGCGGGGATGGAGAGGTAGGGGTCCGGGTGCTGGAATGATGGCGGAACTGTTGGCCTGTTCTGCCAGGCCATTTCCCAGCGGTGTTTGACTGAGAGCAAACAATGGATGCAGCCCGTCACCTCTGGCGTTTTCACGGACGTCGGCCGTTGTATGTACATACATACATACAGTACGGAGTATTCGACGGTTTGGCCGTTATTCTCCTTTGTACTCCGTAGATCCAACCTCGGTTACGCACCAGCAGACGCCAGATAGATTGCGCATGTTTGGCTGCCTCAAAGACGACATTATGGACTTACTGCATGGCGCCACCGCCAAATATCAAATGCGAACGTGCATGAACCACAACATCGGGACTCCGGTGAATTCCACCAAAACCCTGCGCCGTTACCGCATCTTCCCACCTGCATTCACACAGATTATTGATTCGGTCACACCTCGATTTTGTCGTCCATGTGGCATTGCCCAAAGTCAAGAAATTCCTGTCCAACTTGGTCTTCTCGCAGAAACGAACCACATTGCCGGTGCGTTTTTCTTTTTTTTTGTGCACTTGCAAAGTATCAGAACAATGGAACTTGATTGTCCACTGGACCAAGTTGCCGCTAAGGCGGCACCCAGGTGTTTGTCAAGTACTTCGCTAACTACATACAATCCGCACTTCGAATCGCCTGTAGGATAAAGGTCAATGTTCTGCACGAACCCGTGCTCGTAAGCCTTGCTAAGCAGCTGAAAAAAGACATGTCATGAGACGATCATAAGCCCGTTGGCTGCGATGCATGAATGGTCAGAGGCGATCATGCCAGCTCCCACTGCTGCGTGTGTTTCATCTTGTGCCCTCCCTTCAGGGTCTGAAGCAGGACGACGAGAGTATGTACCGCACAACTGATAAGATTTATAAACCACCATCCGGGCAGTCAACCGAGATTTGTATCGTTACATGTGCAATCGGGCAGTCATCGTTTGACGGTTAGATACACCAAATACGGAATGATTACTACATCTCTGGAGGTAACTATCGGGTTGGGATGGATGAGCGAGAACCATCCATGAGACTCGAGTTCGTCTGGGCACGGCTTGGTATCGGAAAATAAAAAGTTACTGTAGTTACAGGTGATAGGTCCCTTCATAGGCCGACAAATTAGCAATCTACACATGATGATTGTGGATGGAATGATGGGAGCAGATACCATTCGACCGGATCCAAGTCGCGATCCAGAGATTAGTTACTGCGCTTGATTGACCCTTGGGTTTTCAATATAACTACCACATCCTCCGCGAACGGAGCGCCCAAGGAACATATGGCGTCCGGGCGAGAACTCGCTCCCGCCAGCCACGTCACTATTGAGAGTTGCCTATCTTCAGGGCTTATGAAGGCTGGCCGGTTCTACACCGTTTTGGATGTACATACAGTGTGTATACACATCTCGATGTAGCTTGAAGCAAACGCAGGCGCAGGCGTTCTTGATACTGAAAACAGTTCATGATTCGATGCCGACTGTAACCAGTAGTTACTTGCATCCTGCCCAGCAACTTTTTGCGCGTGTGTTTACGCGAGCCTATCAATTTCGCAGACGGAACGACGACAGATTCCCAAAAACTACTCTGTTGTCGGGGCTAAAAAGGAGTGTATCCCGTCCACCAGGCCTTCCATTGACATCACCTCCGTCAATTCCGAACTGTCACAACAGCCTTACAGTAAGGATAAATCCAGTTTCGCATTTGAGCCGCTTAGGAATGTGCGTATCTAGTCAAAACGGGTTGGTTGATAGTTAAGCAACGCCCATAAAATCCTAAAAATAAAAATGAATCGGGTGTTCGTCCGTGTGATGAAAATGTGATTAGATTCGATTTATCGATTTCCACCCAAGCCAGTTGGGGAGAGGGGGGGGCTCTCAGTATGACTCGCATGAAGAGACAGTTCCCAGGGCTGAAACCAGGCGGCCCCCTATGACTGGGTTTCTGATGCCTCACAACGCGCCACACCACCAGTTTGTCATGTCTGACAGTTCAACTGATTTTTCAATGTCAGCCTTTTGGGCACCAATTCACGGACCAGGTCACGTATGCGCGTGCCTAGGTACAGACATACTGTATGTACTGGTTCCGTGGATGAGCCAAAACTAAGGATTCCCTCCCTCTTCGAGAACATTATGAAACCTGGAGCGTCTTTTTTTGGACCAAAGTAGTCGAAGGAGTCGAAGGAGCAGGGCAAGTATGGTCAACAAGCCGTGTAGATGGGTCAAGAAGTCGGCAGTGTGTTGGTAACTGTTGCCCTTTTCCGATATCGCTTCCCTGGTCCTGGGAGAGCTCAGACACGACAAACAACAGCAAGCTCCCTGCTTATACTCTGCATATATGTGCATACATACATACGGAGTAGATGGTGACGATGACTATCTGGCGCCTCAGAATACATCGTTTCACCCTTTCCTAGCATGAAATATCCGACGTGCCCCTGCAATCAATATCCGCTGGCTCGCCTTACTCAGGCTTACATATTCATGATTAATGGATGCCATCATCCTCTGTGCTCTCTGTTGGCACTGCCAGAAAAAAAAGGAAAGAAGAAAACAGGCCCTTTCCATGTCCAGACCGCAAGTCTGGCCAAGTTGGAAATGAATCAAGGGGGCTGCAATGCGGACGCACCCAGGACAACTGTTTGGCAACACGAACTCTGATGCATAAAAGTTTATGTGGATTCTTTTCGGTCCGACTGTGGGACTGATTCGACTTCTCTGGCATGTTGTCAATCCGCCATTTGAAACATAGCCCACCATTCCCTATGACGAAGTCACAGGTGCATATAATACTATGCAGTGTTGCCAAATCGGGCGAAGCGACGGGAGAATTCCTTCAAAGACCTTTTGCGGTGAAAGACCATGTGTTCTCGAGCAATGACGATTGCAATGAACGTGCAGAGAGCGGTGGGAAACTAGGTACTTTTGCTGCGAAAGCAACAGGAATCGCGGCTGGGAAACGTACATTGTTGCAGTACATCTCTTCATGACAGCCCCAAAAGTCGGGCTGTTCGACGAGGCGGTGAGAGAAGGCGTCATTGGACCACTTCCAGGCAGAGAGGTGCAGAACTCGGGCCCAACAGGCCTGTCATATCACGAGAAGCTTAAAAAACACACAAAATAGACTCGCTTGATGCTTGGAATATGTACTTTTTGAAAAGGTGGACTTGCAGCATCCCACAATTGGGCCTGGGGGAACCTGTTTTGAGGCAGCAGTTCTCTCCTAGAGCAGCAGCCCGTATGCACCGCCTTTGAGTCACCATTTCTGCAACATCGAGCTCTGCGACCAGCCAAGTGCTTCCACGAATGACTGTTATGGCGCTGTCTGAGGGACCGTGTGGGGTGTGCAATTCATTGGGTAAGATTGCATTCTTGAACATCCTGTGGCAGAAAAACCAGAAATCGCAGAATCACCTTCTTCCATGTCACAGGAAGTACTGCTGGAAGTGAAATAGATGGTCGGATTGGAGAATCATGACACTCTTGAGTCTTTGCAAATTTGCAAAGTCCTTCACAAGGCTTTTGCTCGATTTGTGCGCCCAGGAAATGGTGTGGAAACGCGCGGCACGCGTGTCTGAGAGAGTCAAAATAGCAACATTGACATCTGTCAGCTATCTTTGCCTGAATATCCCCTCTATCTGCTTGAAAAATGATGAAGATGCTCCCCTTCGAGCTTCATATTTCATTCCTCAGTGTGAGGCGACGTTGCTGCTGCATTTCCCTTTTCTGTCGCTTGCATCTGGGACCGATCACGTGACGAGGCTTCCTTCAACCTCATGCCATCAACTCAGTATCAATTTCTTGATAATGGGATCAGCTTAATGTTCTCACAGTGCTACAGTTCTTAATGGGATAATTAGACATAGCCCGTTTATGGCAGTGGCCTCGATGCTATGGAACCTTCATTCGCGCTCACTAACAACAGCCCTTGCCATCCGAACTTCTTTGATGTCCTTGGATCGTGAGGAACTACAATCTACCCTTGAGAATGTTATATCCTTACTGGCATGAATGGGAGGTGTCATGTGATTCTTTTGGTTTGTTTGATTTTATGGGATCAAAGTGATTGTTAACGTTGGGACAATGAGCAAGACTTTCGTCTGATCGGGTCAAATTTGAAATCTTATATCAAAGATTTCAAGAACAATAATACCCTGATGTCTCTACTTTTGATTGTTTTTTTGAGCTCAGCTTGCTTCGACATGGAGATAACCGCTCCCTTGAGAAGTTGACAATGGACGTTTGCCAGTGAAAGGATTCAGAGGTGAACCAAGGCCCAGTTTCTGGATAAAGAGAGCACAGCAACAATCCAAAGTCGCTACCTACTATCTTATTTATAACAGAAGAGGCCCTTCAACAGTCCTTTTTTTCGGTACTTTTTCTGTAAAAAGCTCCTGCTGAATCCGAAGTCGTCTCAGATCCACTCCACTAGAGTCAGTTATCGAATCCCGAGTTTTCTTTTAAGCCGGCCATCTTTTTGTATCGATTTGGAATTATGGCAGAACCTTTGAGCCCTGCTAGGGATCTCCGTCGCGGAAGGGTAAGCGCCGGTCAATTTTACTATACCCTACCTTTCATCCCCTGTGGATTTACTGACACGATTAGTTAACTGCGATGCTCACTGACTGGCCTTTGGATTGCTGGCGTAATCCGAGAGCCAAGGGCTTTACCAACAAGTCCGGAACTGATTGTTTCTGGACTAGTGCGCTTGTGGCAATCTTACATATACCTCCCCTGATCCAATGGCTTTTTATTCACATTGAAAACGATTGCCCTATGACCGTAGAAACCGGCGAATGTGTTGCCTGTCTTCTAGGCTACCTCTGCAAAAAGTACCGGTCGTCTGACGAAGAGAATAGTCAACAGGAGTTGAATCGCCTCGCGTTTGAGTTTTGGATGTGTTGCCGAAGGAAGTTTTGGAAGGAGGATGCAAGTTCGCAACAAGATGCCGTGGTATTTCTCACTGGGCTTATAAGTCACATTATAGCCGAGTTTGACATTCCAGGAAGGTATGTAAATTTCGAACCTCTTCAAAGTATGCGTTTTGACTTATGCCTCAGAATTGTCTTAGGGACGACCACCTCTTTTCGCACATGTTTATGACCATGATCAAATACCGTAACCAATGCCGCAACTGCGACAATGTGACTTACGCTGGCAATGATAAGAATTTAGTATTGAATGCCCTCCCTCCTAAAAGGGGCTCACGAACGCTTAGCGAAGGGATGAGATGTTCTACTATTCAGGACTGCAATGGATATAATTGTGAAGGATGCAAGGTTGAAACGTCAATAATTCGCCAGAGTTTTATCAGGGACGCTCCTGAGGTTCTCCTCATTCAGATTAATCGACATGGAGCGGGCAATAGCAGACTGGCGACCAAATTGCTTTACGATGAAAATACTGACCTGACAGAGTTCCTTGAGCCTTATGCGAGACAGACCGGCGAGCTGCTGAAGTATCAATTATACGGGGTTATTTGCCACGTGGGGGTTGGAGTTAGCGCTGGCCATTACATCACGTTTGTGCGAACCCCTGACAATGAATGGGCATATGTAAATGACGACAAAGTTTTGCCGGCTACTTTGGACAACGCCCTTGGTAGAAACAACAAGGGTTTACCTAGCGGAAAATTGACGATTCCATACCTTTTGATCTATACGCGGATGCCTTTGATGTGTGCGGACACTGGCACGAAACCGACAATCGATGACGGTTTATTCACCGGCAGCTTAGACGAATCAACCATTGTGCCTATTGATCGAGCCACACAGCCCCGTGAACAAGACAAACAGAGTCCAGTTCAGTTATACGACGATGGGCCAGAAGCGGAGCCAGAAGCGAGCCTCGACTTCATAAACTCGGGCGAAGACGTTGAAGTCGGGAACTCGCCAGCGATCAAGGCAACACCAGCCCCCGTACCGACGCTCGTAACAAGATGGGAGGGTCAACCGGCTGAAATCACCGTCAACGTGACGATGGGAGAGATGGTTTTAACTGGAGTTCTACGGGGAGTACTGAAGAGGACTCGCAAACGACTTTCTTCGGCTCCGTCCAGAGGTTCTATCCCACCAGAGAAACCACAGGGCGTTACGAAACGGGGAACACCGTCGAAACCCAGCAGCCGTCGTGCATCGATGAATGAAGCCGGACCCGCCGGACCAGCTCCACCGCCAGTGGCTCTGGAATCTGGTGCATAGGCTTATGTTCCCGGTGAATATCTTTGGCAGGCCGGCGAGGTCTTTTTTTTTTGGACTACAGTTAACTTTTCTGTTCTGCTTTCCTGATTATTTTGATGCATGTGGTCTCTGCTGTTTTTGTAGGTTATAAGTCAAACTATGTCTTTCGAGGTAGCTGGAATTTGTCTTTTAAAGTTGACTGTTTTTCAATGTGAGTCCTTTGCACGCTCCTTAGATATCAAAGAATTTGTGGGCAAATTTTATGAATTCCGCATTGCGGATTGAGAACACGATTTCTCCTAAATACCACCATTCTCTAGACGGAAGCTCGAGATCCTCTGCAATACTTCTCTCATCGTCTTCATGGAGTCAAGATATCAGTCAAACATTCTCCCAAAGCCCTCCGTCTTCCTCACCTCAATCTTTCATCGACTTTCAATCGTCGCCGTCCCACCGTCGACATCTCCCGACTTAACGGAGGATCTAGCTTCCACCAGCAACCCACTGGCATCAGTGTCCCCAGAGACGCAGGCGAAAGTCAAACCTCTTCTTCTGACACTTCATTGTCTTTTTCCCAACGAATTCCTTCTGGCCTTGGACATTCTCGATCGCGGGCTCGTCAGAAGATACATTGCTGCAGACGCCTGTCCCGAGTTTGAGAACACAACGTACGGAGCATGGTTCGTCATCTCTTCGTCATCTAATATCACACGAAAACCACCTGCCACGCAAGTTCCAGCTAGTACTACGTTAGGAGATCCTAGATCTACCGGTGCAACTCAGCATCAGTACTATCCTCCGGGCGACTCTTCAAGCTCGGGGCTACATTTACCAGAAAAATACTACGAAATACATCTCGATTCATGGAACTGCACTTGCCCAGCGTTTACTCTGGCATCCGTCTTATCTCTAGACGATAGAGAAACATCAGAATCAGAGCAGCAGCGCGATGATGAGGACGCACGGCTCTCTACATCTATAGCGGCCACGGTTGACGCGTGGCGTTTCGGCGGCAAGTTGACGACAAATATTCTGGATGAGCAGAGGTGTGAACAGGGTTCTGGTCCTGCGATATGTAAGCATCTGCTTGCTTGCGTGCTGGCGTCGCAGGGCCCCGGACTGTTTGGGCATGGGATGGAACAGACAGTGGTGAGCGAAGCGGAGCTGGCTGCTCTGTATGCGGGATGAACTGTTACCAACTGTGAAGTACTTGTTTCCAGGTCGTCGCACTAGCCTGCGAGGATGCGGATATGGGAGACTTGTTTTAGCGAAATTTTGGCGCCAGTTCGATGAGCAAAGGGAGACCCAGAATTCCCCGGCTCAAGTCTTGGGGGCGTGTGCAATAATGACATGATCATCAAGGCACAAAGTCAAGGTGGAGCGAGGAGGATTCCTACAAATGGGGCGTAACCTCGAGACATTGGAGACTCGATGGGCTATCCATCTATCTTAATCTTCCGTCTTTCCCCGCAAGAGCACACAATTCCGTCAACATGACACGAAATCTCAGATATGCTACAATTCAAAACGTAGATACGCCAAGGTTCGACGTAAAATCAATTGAAGAAAGGGTTGGAGCAGGTACACGGACTGTCTATCATCCCTTCTTTTTAGTCTTCTCCTTTGTGTTTTCGGGTTCCTCCTTGTTTTCGCCAGTGCTCTTCTTCTTGTCTTCGCCGTTTCCGCTTGTTGCGGCCTTGTCATCCTTGCCCTCCTCTGTTTTTGCCTCCTGCTCCTCCTGTTGCTGTCGATTCTGTATCTTGTTCTCAATCAAATCGTGGAAGGCAGTGATGGCTCGAATAAGACTGCTGATGTAGATGGACATGAGCTGATCATTCGTCTTCATGTTCATTGCGCGCGCGAGTTCCGTGTTTTCAATCTGTGGTTGATCCGACGCAGTGGCTGATGTTCGTTGTTTTGCGGTCGCAAGGTTGGGTAGGAGGTTGAAGATGTCTTGGAGGTTGCCCAAGATCGCATGGTTGACGGGTAAATCGCCGTCAAGGACCTTTTGTAAGTAATGGCCAATGTCGCGCAGTCTTAGATGCAGACCTTGCAATGACTGAAGCTGTGAGGTTATCCGGGTGGAGAGGGTGCCGACTGCAACGTCGCGGATATCTCTGAGAAGGTGCTCCACACCGATTTCTTCTGCTTCCTCCGCCTCAATGATGGATGGGGTATGGACGAACGTCTTGGATGTTGTCGTTCCATCCTATATGTAGGGTGAGCTTTGCTCCCCTCAAACGAATATAACCTGAGATAAGTCCTTACATCTTTGATCTCCTCCACGGCAAAGTACGCATCAGTAGGTACACCCACTTCTTTGGGCTGCACATCAATAATTACGAGTAAAGGATTTGGTGTGTATCGTTTGAATAGTTCGTTAATCTCAAGATCCGACGCCCTCAACTTGGGGCCTGAGTGGTACCAGCCAACGAGCTTTTCGCGCGCATTGATTTTTTTGAACATATCGTTCATCGCTTCCACGAAGTTATGATCTAAAAACCAGACGGAGGGATCTTTGTCATCCTCCTCGAATGGAACTAAAGAAACCGCAAACCATCAGCGACCGGAGCTTGGAAACGCAATTGGAGCCTGATGCAGACCTGCAAAGCTGTTCGACACCCGAACGTTCTTCCCATCATTCTGGCCCAGCAGCACGCCAACTACTCGTCTTCGTGTGCCCTTCGCTGTCCGTCCATAATGATCTGCGACTGAGAGGAGAACCAACGGAGCAACAGACACAGTGCGGGTCACCAGGGAGAGCGTGTCGGCAGTGGTAGCCGGCATGGTGAAAGGTAGGAGAAAGACCACTAGGGTAGAATTATGGAGCGACTAAGAAGATTAGAGTCACCCAATATGCCGTGAATTTTGAGGGAGCTGAGATCAACAGAGAGCGATGGATGAGTGCTCTGGAGAGGTATGAGCTGGGCTGTGATACTTGATTGATGATGCGAAGCTCCAGCTTGGTGCTACTTAGTAAGCCAATGCCAGAATATTTATAGTCACGTGCTGTCAGGTGACTGCATTCTTGGCACATGCTTACTCATCAAACCATCAATTCTCGAAACGCGCATCATCGTGAGAAGGACAAGCGAAACAAAAGATATCAAACTTATAGACGGGCGTAAGACCGACGAAAAAGAGAGTGAAGAATGAAGAAAAGGGCGGCCTGACATTCAACCTGGTCTTACTCCGTAGTTATTGTGTAATCGCCGTGGTTTTGTCCAGAGCAGGCTACTGCGAGACGACTGCAACCCCAACAGTTTCTTTCCCTGCCCTTGCTTGACGAGATTACGGAGTGGTTATTCGAGAGAACCCTGCTTTAGCGGTAGATCTTCAAGTAATTGGTTGCAGTCTGCGAGGGATTGTAGAGAAGCAGCCGAGTCGTGTTCCCTCTCGGCAAAAACCACCGCCGATCCAGAGTCCAGCGTCAACCGTGGCCACTACTGGTGGTTGTGCGAACTTTTTGGAGACACCTCGGCCGTGCGGCAGCTTGCCTTTGGGAAGACCCAGAACCCCAACTCTGCAAATCTTCAAACCACATCAATTTTGCAACCTCAACGTCTTTCCTCCCCTCTCTCCTCAGCACAGCAGATCGCAACGCCTTTCCTCCCTTTCGCCTCGTCTCGTCCCTGCTTACGACCTTGGTCCGGTCCAGCTCTCCCTCAATTGATTGATCGCAATGGCGCCAACAAAGGATGAAGTGGTCGATAGCCTCAAGAACATCATTCGAGATCTCGAGTCTCGCGTCGTCCAGTTGGAGCAGAAGCTCATTCATGGCGAGAGCAGCTCTAAGCCCAAGTCGCTTGCCGAGAGCATGCGAATGGTTTTGATGGGCCCGCCTGGCGCAGGTATGTTGATTCGCGGAGAAGTGCTTGGATCGATTCACTATGGACTACAGCTAACTTAACTGTCTTAGGAAAGGGAACACAGGCTCCTAAGATCAAGGACAAATACTGCATCTGCCACCTTGTGCGTTCTACTATTCCATTGAGTCCGATTGCGAGAGATATGCTGAACGTACGATAAACACAGGCCACCGGTGACATGCTCCGATCGCAGGTCGCGAAAAAGACGGAATTGGGAAAACAGGCCAAGGAGATCATGGACCAGGGAGGTCTCGTCAGTGACGATATTATGGTGAACATGATTAAGCACGAGCTCGAAACAAACCAGGACTGTCGCAATGGGTACGATGACAATTCCGGACAATCACAGGATGGTTTACTGACTTAGTGACTTGATAGCTTCATCTTGGATGGTTTCCCACGCACAGTCAAACAAGCCGAGAAATTAGACGAGATGCTCAACGCCCGCAACCAGAAACTTCAGCACGCCGTTGAGCTTCAGATTGACGACGAACTCCTCGTCTCCAGAATAACAGGACGATTGGTCCACCCAGCCTCTGGCAGGTCCTATCACAAGATCTTCAATCCTCCAAAGGTCGCCATGACTGACGACATTACTGGCGAGCCTCTTATGCAGCGCTCGGACGACAACGCTGAGGCCTTGAAGAAGCGCTTAATCACATACCACTCACAAACGGCCCCTGTTGTTGGGTACTACAAGTCAACTGGTATCTGGAAGGGAATTGACGCCAGCCAGGAACCCAATCAGGTCTGGAAGAGCCTCTTGCACGTCTTCGAAAAATAAAGTGACAAGGCCTTCACGGACTACTTAACAAAATGGGGCTGTCAAAATAGATTATGACCTGTGTCTTTTTGTTCTCCCTTTCAACCTTCAGGGACTGCTCTCAGAGCCTACTGGAGGATTGGATATGTCTTCATGATTGTTCATTTGGAAACATTCTGTTTCTATGTTTTCTTTCTGTGATAGGCAAGCAAACTGTATGCGTATATAGACTGCAGGGTCTGCGGGTTTATGTATACTATTACCCTTTTTGCACTGGACGATCAGTTTTTCATAGCAATGTTCAATTTGATCATTGCTTCTCCTGTTTCTGCTGTTCCTGGTTTCACTCTTCAGGCTTCACTCAGGGCATACAATACGCCTTCTCGTCGCAGCCATGAAATATTACCAGTGAGTTTTCGTGACTAGCCTGCAGCCCATCTCACTCGGCACTCTATGTATGATTCATATTCCCTTGTATCTATTCCCTTTTAGGGACACTAGGTCTTCAAGCTAAGGCTGCAGGAACACAATTGCTCTTGGATTTGGAAATATAATCTACCCTTCAACATCTGTAGCCTCTCAACTCTCTCTTGACCCTTGGCCACCCAGCTCTTCTTCTCTTAACAAACCGCCTTGCGTCGCTTTCTGTGCTCTTGACTCTCTGGTTCTCTCCCTTTTAACAAAGCTCACATCGATTCAAGCCTTCTCGGCCCCTAACCAGCAAGCTTTCCTTCTCATAACGAAGCTTATATCGACAATCCTTTCCAGAGCAGCTCCTTTTCGCGTTTCAAGAATCTCAAGTTGATCTTCCCCGGCCTCAACTATAAAAATGGGCGTTTTTAGCTGGGTACGCGACTGCTTCGGCCTGAGAAAGGAGCCACAGCATACCAGAAGAATCAGCATGCCTATCTTGTGAGTTTTTCTCTTCTATTATCTAATATACACCTATTTCAGCTGCTGCTCAGTTCGCATTCATTAAATGGAACAACTCATCCACTAACCTGGATTTCTTCTTATAGCCAAAGTACAACAGCTAATCTTGAGAGAATGGGGATAAGATGTAAGTTGAGAATGATGCCTTTTCGGCTGAACTGTTACAAACAAGCAAGCCACGTGGGATTCACGTGCCTTTTCTCCTTTGTTCCATGAGCCTTCCATATCCCTTCGAGAATGTTTCTGGCAGCATGATAGAAGCACACGTGATTCTACCTATGTTTTTATGTCAGAAGCACAGTTTTGCTAACAGTTCGCTTTTCTCCTTTTAATATAGTTCAAGGAAGCTCTAATGGCGACGCTGTTGGCGTCCCTACTATCCCCGCAGACGTCGAAGCTGAAATTGCCGATTTTCTTCGGCCTCAGGTGTGTACTTTTCCACCCTTATACACCCTTTCCTTTTGGCTATCGACGAGCCTAGACGTCCACATAAAAGTATCGCAACTGACCTGATTTCTTTTTGCTCTTTGCTACAGCGAACCTCCACCCACGCCGCC
Source organism: Chrysosporium keratinophilum (assembly GCA_029850275.1). Classification (NCBI taxonomy): domain Eukaryota; kingdom Fungi; phylum Ascomycota; class Eurotiomycetes; order Onygenales; family Onygenaceae; genus Chrysosporium; species Chrysosporium keratinophilum. The sequence goes on from JARBIX010000025.1 coordinate 642,878, forward strand.
CTCCAAGGAGCTACCACGGGCGATGCCATCGAGCTTGGTCCGGTTTCTTCTGCCTCTCGTCCTGGGACCGACGTAAAGGTTCTGCCTTCCAATCCTGCCGCGCAGCTCAAGCGCAAATGGAGCTTCGAGGCTGGACAAGACGTGATTTGAGCTCTTTTTCTCTCTTGTGTTTCGTTCGCCTTGCCGCCTGTGGCATCTTTTTTTAAGGGAACTTTAAGCTCAATTCGCGAGTCTCCTGTCCTTCCTTTGCTCCTCTCTTTTTCACCTTGTGCTTTTGCAACTCTTGCTCTCTGTTCTCTGGTCCGCCGTTCCTATCGTCAAAGGCCTTAAAGGGCAGATTCTTCTCTTTCTCTTTTTTCTTAGTACAGCCTGAGCTGGGTCCTTTTGTGGTCTTCTCCTTTTGCCGGGAGCCATGTGTTATGCCTATCTTTCAATGAAGGGCGTCCAGGGATCATTTACCTGGACTGGATTTGTCCTTACTTCAATACCTCCAAGGCCAACATTTCCTCTTAGCAGGGGATTCGTGGGCTCCCGTAAGGCCCCTTGATACCTCGTAAATGGTATTCCTCAGCCATCCAGGTCAGACGTGACACCCAAGATGAGAAATTCAAGGGTGGACATGGTGATCTTGTGTCATCAAACGTTTGAGAAGGATGTATCGAAGATCCCTAGTAGGTTCGCGTAGTTGACCCTGGCATCACAAACTCAGAATTGAGAGCGAGATATTTTATCCTTCTGAGCAGTCTAGTTATTCTGTAACAAGTGGTCATTACAGAGTGTTCTCCTCGATGATGGTCCACCGGTGATGAGCTTGATGTTCCCCTTTAACGCGGGATAAGTGGAAACTGTGGCTTTATACGGTTTAGCATTGCTGTCCTCCAATTACCCAAACTGTCTAACGCAGCTGACTAATCGAAACTACACGTTACAACTCCACTCATCCATCAAATAAAATTTTCGAACTATTCCTACTATCCTTCTCCCGTGTACGGATTGCAGACGAGCAAAAAGCATTTCTGTATCGCGAGTTTCATCTCACTTCTATTGGTCGCTGCAATGGAGGATCAAGACATGGACGACTCGCAGGCAACCTCCCCCGGCGCATCCCCATCTCACTCAGAATCGCGTGCAGCGCGGACGCGTGCGCGGACCCGTTTCAGAAACCAGCGCACACTATGGACGACGCGAATGGAAAGAAGTCTGCTCAAGGCCCTGCTTGAAGCCAAACGGGACAACCTCGACGCGTCAAACAACAACTTTAGATCAGGCGCGTGGATTGCGGCTGTGGAACAAGCACAACGGTGGACGCCACAGCGATTGACGCGTGAGATATGCGACAATCGTTGGCGCAAGATCAAGTTTCAGTGGAAGCTATGGCAACAACACAAGCAAAATGTTTCGTCTACATGGATATTGGACGAGCGACGGAAGACATATGTTCCGAAGAATCAGGAGACGGCGGTTGAATACTTTGAAAAGCATCCGGAAATGAAGATCTTCCGCGATACGGGTCCTAGTCACGTCGATATCGTGTCACACCTGTTGGACGGCAAGGTTGGGTTCGCAAGGAACAGTGAAGAGTATCAACAAGCTTTGGAGAATTTGGACAAGGAAGATCAACGTCCACAATCAGTGGAACTGGTCTCAGATGACTCGCCGCAGCCATCTACTCCTGTTCCCCCTACTTCTCGCCCTCCTACTCCTCCGCCTGCTCAGGCTGCTCAGGCTACGCAGCCAGCCCAACCCACGCAACCTGCACAGCCCGTCCAGTCTACTCAATCCGCTCAGCCTGCTCAACCTTCTCAACCTGCTCAATCTTCCCATTCCGTCCCTCCTGCTCCGCCTGCTCCCTCCGCAGCCGCTGCTACAACTGCCACTGCGCCGCCACCACCACCACCCGCTCCATCGATACCCGTCAATTGGACCCCAATCCATCATTATCCGCTGCCACGACAGCCATACCCACAGCCACAGCCACAACCACCACCACAATCACAACAACCACCGCCACCTCCTCCCCCACAACCTCAAGGTCAAATGCACCCAGAGCCTCCCCGGAACCTCGAGAGGCAATTCCACGCATTGTACAATATACTTCAAGCAGCAGACATCCAACGGATAGGCAAAGGTCTATCTGATATCTGCATGGCCCTCGGCAGTATCACCCAAGTCCTCGAAGACCCTTGCCAGAAAGCAATCACACTGTTCCTCGCAGAGTCAAACCAACTATTTCCCGAATGGCTAGATCCAGCACAAGGCCGTGTGCCGTTTTCAAGATGTCGTGCTGTGCTGCAGGCGCTCCAGAACCCTGGCGCGAGCAACGTATATCTCGCGTTGCATCACGTGAGACCCCAAATAGACCGGCGCGAATACGTTATAGAACTACTTAGGGAACGGGGGATGATGTAGGTCAATTTAGCGTTTAATCAATATATTAATTTCCACTTAGTTCAAGGTCCTTTTCTTTCCTCCCAAAGGTGTCGTCATATTGTTTGCCAAGTCGAAGAAACTTCTTAAGCTTCTAGCTTCCGTTTGCTTGCTTATTCCTATTGTTATGTTCGGGTACCCATGAATCCAGAAAAAGAAATATACTAGGCTGTCACTTGCTCAAAGGGAACGCATTCTGACCCGTAGAGCCCACGCCATATACTTCGTGGCTGAGAAACATGCTTATTTGGCTCTGTTTGCCGCCTTTTTCAGGCAACGGCACCCCAAAAGGTCAAGCTTGAGTGAGTCAAAGTGGCGTTTTCAGGAGGGTGTCCTGGTTCTATCGCGAAGGATTCGTTGTAGATATGGAGTCAACACTGGTGACTTCATATACTTCGGTGCGCTGTTGTTGACAATTCTGTCGCCTTAGGACGTTAGTGGGTCCGGGAAATGATGCCTCCGCGTCTATGCATCAGTCTGATTGGCTGTATCGGGAGCCACCCAAGTCTTATTTTCCTTTATGGCCAATCGGAACACTTCGCGTCAATTTAAGCTCAGGTCGCCAAGCAAAGCTGTTGCTCTGAACCAGACTTCATACTATCTACTCGTACCGTAAACAAATATCATTATGCTATCCAAACTGTCCACACCTTGTCAATATGGTAATGACAGTCATGCTGCTAGATGACTCACTTCGATGGAAGACTGTTTTCGTTTTGAGGACCCTTAAAGGGTCCTCCCATCTCCGTTTCTTCCCATTGGAACTATCACCTCTTCCTCGACCTGCATTAATCCTCGCTTGTTAACATCTTGTACTAATTTTTTGAACATGCATAGCTTCTTGTTGGGAATTTGAAGATTGCAAAAGAACATTCATTTTCTGGCACTTATACCCTTTGATACGATCATCCACTCTGCCTGCCATCATGTCCACCGACCAAGTCCCCCCTCATGGTCCCACTTACTCTCACCAACCGCCCTCCACCAGCCTTGCCGATGACAACCTCACCTACAGTTTGGAGATCCGCCAGCAGCCCGTAAGAGTAAGAGTGAGTGGCTTTGACACAAAGGTGCGTCTTCTTCACCATTCCACCCATAGTAGAGTCAATCATAGAACAGCCCCAGACCGTCGGGCTGACATTTCAACCTTCAGGAACATCGGCCCATCGACCCATCACCGTGTGTTCGCTTGGACGTCCGGAATTCATTGACGAACAATGAAGTCGACCTCGTGTAAGTTCAAAGCAATTTCCAAATCTCATTCCTTTTTATCATTTTTCCTTTCTTCCATTTTCATTTGTGCAACAAAAACGTTGACTATTAGCTCGCCCAGCGACATCTCCGGACTCGCCCTCTGGATCAGCCTCTGGGACACCAGCTGCTCTCGCAATGTCAGCCAGGTCAAGGCCTCTGGGAACTTCACCTCCATCTCATCAGCGGAAGTTATGTCCTTTTCGGCACATTCCCAGGTTACCCAGAACCTCACATTTATGCACGGTCAATCAACCGGAAATCACCTGCATGACCAAAGTCATATGGCCTTCCTGTCGGACTCGGATATAAAATCAATTATAGATATGCCAATTGATCCCATGGATACAGACATACTTTCTCCGACCATGATGGCCGCAGTTGTGGAGCCGCCACCGACTCAATCCGCTGAAATGTACATGCAGAATATAATAGGCCACCTGAGCGTGGCCGCCCTCAAGCTAAAAGACTTGAAAAACGAAACGGGTATCTGGTTCATCTTGACCGATATAGGCATCCTAACAGCAGGATCGTATCGGTGCGTATTTCCTAAATTGGTTATCTGATTATATTTCCACATGGCTTATGCAAAACCGTCTCCGTTTCGTTTTCATTCCCTATGGTGTCTTTTCCATGGCCCTTTTATCACCTTTAGTTTGTGCATCACTGACGTTCAATAGGCTGGGGATGACGGTGGTCAAGCAAGAACAGCCCCCTTTAGGTTATTCTTTCGAACAGGATCCAACAAAAGTTTTCAAGCCCCCCACCGTGCTAGCAAGTACTTTCTCAGACGAGTTTATCGTCTACCCTCACAGAAGGTTCCGTGGAATCCCCGAGATCACACCGCTCAGCATGTGTTTTGCGGAGCAGGGAGTAGCTATCCCTATTCGCAGAAATGGTGCCAAAAACAAGAGAAGCGCCGATGTCGAAGATGAGAACATAGAACACCGGAAAAAGCAAGCTTTAGAATGTCAGCCAGGAACGCCTGCCTTTTGTGGTTGATTACTTCTTCGAATGTACAGTATGTGCCGGTATACGATATTCCGGTCACGAATTTGGCTATTGACAGGCGTTTCGCATTGACATATTGAAAACAACATAGGTCTCAAGGTTTTTAATTTGTTTCTATCAGATATTGTTAGCAGAATGTCATCTTAATTGCAGTAATAGTGAATAGTCCTACCTATGTTGTGGTCTAGCCATCATGTGCACTCTCAGGGCATTTGCATTCAAAGTTGCAAGGGATACTCCGTTGACTCAATCTTCTGGGGATATTTCAATCCTCCCTGCTTTCTAACTTCATCCATGACCTCCATTATCACCAAGCTTTCTGACAATGGCAGTGTTTCGCTTTCAAGCTTCCCGTCCCTCAGGCACCTGGCCACTTCATCAGCTTCCCAGTACATCCCCGTTCCATTCCCAGGGAATACGGCCTCAACCTCCTTCACGGCCTTCATGACCTTAGCGGACTGCCCTGCAATCTTCCCGGGTATAATCTTGTATCTATCAGGGTGATATGGGGTGCCGAAGACTTGAATTTCACCCTCTGTGCCCTGAATGCGAATCGATGGGCCTGCCGTGGACTCACCATCTGGGTCGAGGGACACACGAATGCTTGTGGTAGCAATGGCATGGGGTTTAAATTTCCCAGTGGGAGTGGAACGTGGGAATTCAAGGAGGATAGTCGTAGATTCGTCGATGCCAGTGGCCAGGTACTTGGTCATCTGGGACGAAATCGCAGACGGAGGTGCACGGTCAGAAAGAGGGAGTGTATGATACAGAATCTGGAACGCCCACGTTAAAGAGTAGATGCCCACTGTTAAGCACCGTCAGTCTGATAGACATGTATATATATCAATAAAGGGTCCAAGAATGTCTCAATACTCACAATCCAGCAACGCACCACCTGCCAGATCCATATTCACCAACCTATGATCCAAACTCCAATCATTCTCCAAATCACTACCGAAGCTTGTATCTGCCGTAACTCTGAGCACCTCCCCAATCTCACCCTTCTTGACTAATTCGCGAATTTCCACGGAAATCGGGAAATATCGCGTCCACACCGCCTCCATCAAGAACAACCCCTTTCTCCTCGCGATCTCCACCAGAATCTTCGCCTGTGCCGCATTCACGGTGAACGCCTTCTCACACAGGACATGCTTGCCATGTTCCAGCGCAAGCATGGTATTCTGGAAATGATGCGAGTGTGGCGTCCCGATGTAGACAGCATCGACATTAGGATCTCTAACAAGCTCCGCATACGAGCCGTATGCGGCACAGGGAGCGGGAAGGCCCAGTTCAGCGACGAATTGTTCGGCACGCTCTTTGGAGGTGGACGATGCGACGGCGCTAACGGTGTGGGAAATGTCGTCTGAGCCGCGGAGGGCGGGGTCGATCAAGATGTCCTTGGTAAACTCTGGAAAAGGGGTTTCGTTAGATGAATGGCTTGCAGTGTGTACTGCCGCTGTGTCCGAATGTCGTTGGGAATGCAGGTCGTGCAGATTGGTGTAGGATAGGTGTGGGACGAAACGTACGCTTGACAATACCACCCGTGGCTATCATAGCGAGCAGTCATTAGCCATTTATTTCATCAAACAGGATCATATATTAAGATGGTCAATTATGCCAGCTTACCCATCATCCCCCACCGCACATTATATGGTTTCCCCATGGTGAACGAGCCGGATAGAGTGTATCGAACGAGGAGAGACGGTAGCCAAAAGTTTCAAAAAGAGAGGAGGTCTCTATACACATCAGTTCCCTCTCCAAGGGGATTGCGAACAGTCTATATAGATGGACTGAAGTGGTGACATCGATATGGCGCTCGAGGGGCCTCGTGGTGGGGAGCCCCCGACGACCTCGGAGCGACCCCACACTTTGCTAGCTGCATCTTCATTGCCAGGATCACGATCAGGTCACCGATCGCAACTCGGTCAAATGGACGGTAAATAGCTGCATATCGGTGCCACAAGTAAAACGTCTAGCTAGCCCACAATCCCTTTGTTTGCTTGTGTATTTCTGCCCCAGTTCGGAGACCAACTCTGAGTTAAAGTGTTGGAACCAATCAGGTTGGGTTTTGCAGGACGACATCCGATAACCGCGTTACTACAAGTTCTCGAGCTTTCAGAGGAGTTACGAAGATACTCCATTCATATTGGCTCCTTTATTCACAAAGAGACTGGGAATCATAGAGATCATGGTAAATTGCGCGATGGACAAAACCGCCATGATGATGGTGAAGCTAGGCAGGGAAAAGGACCGTCCAGCTGGTATGGGATTTCGTTGTTCGGAACACCATTGCAACTAGGAATCACAAAACGGTGATGAGTGTCTGGCCAGACCTGACTGACACTGATCTAATGCAGGTCTCAAGTTAAACATGGATTGGACATGATGTCCAACGTTCAAAGTAATAATATGCTCCCATGCTGAGCATGCCACAGTTCTTTTCATGTCAATAGGAGTACAAATCTTTCATACCAACAAACCAACGGAAGATGAGAGGTTGTGATTGTAGGATTGAAATACAGAGTGTGAATTACAGATTTGTCAGGCAACCGGCTCCGTTTTTATTCTGACGTTAGATCCAGTAGACTCAGAGTCCTATAAATATAGTTAGCATCTTCGGAGTTATCACCCTTATGAGGACCCTCTCACCTCTGCCTTGCGCTTCCCTAGTACAGAATCAGGTGTCCCCGTTCGTCCCAATGGAGTCCCCGAGCCGGCAGCAGGAGCGCCTCCGTCCTTTGTAAGCTCTGAATAGCAGCTGTCATGATATACACGGCTGCCCACTTTCAATGCATCTCTCCATATCCAATCCTGCGCTTCTTCCGACCACGTTGACTCAAAATGCTCTTGACAAATCGGGCACGGCGTATTTCGTAACGCTGCATCGTTTGGTGCATGAATCCATCGCTGCTGGGGAGTTTTCTTCGCGGCTCCATCTTCACCTGAGGATTGGCCAGCTGCGGTTGATGCCGTATCGGTCAGGCCAATGTCGTCATCGTATTCTCGAGATTTGATCCAGTCCTTTTCCGTGTAAGTCTTAATTGAAAGGGCACCAAGAGATTCATATTACTTACTCTTTCATCCACGTACCAACTACGGCTCTGTCCTCGTTTAAGTGCCTCGTTCATACGTAAATTTGTTTTGAAATGCCAGTCCAAATGGCGGGCCTTTTTCTCTTTCCCTTCATCATTCGCTGCAAATCGACGGCCACAAGTACCGCAACGATTGGGCTTCTCCTCATAGAGACGAAAGATGAGATTTGGTCGTGGCCTGATTTTTTGTTAGCATTTCATAGGAGAAGTCTGTCCGGGATGCTTACATTTTGATAGACGCGGTACTCATCTGTACGTTGATGCTAATGGTGGGTTGCAATTGTGGTGTTGCGCTTGGTGCATAGCCATTTTGGCCTGGAAGGATGAACGGTAGATTCGTGGGTTGCGGTGCGGGAGCACCGAGAACTGGTGGAAGAAGTCCTCGTGCACGAAGCGAGGCAATGAGGGAGTTTTCAGGGGCAGCAGGAGTTGAAGTTGACGGTGTGTGAGAGGTGCTGACAGGAATCTGTGGAGGAAATGGTTGCGGCTGTGGCGGAGGGGGTGTACGATTTTGCGAATTCGCAGTGGCTTTGATCAGCTCTGCAAGAGTGCTAGGGTTCAGTAAAGCTTGTAGGTTCGGTTGCGGAGTGTGGCTCGTTACGGTTGGAACTGGCGGAGTTGGAATGACCGGAGTGGCAATCGGCGGAATTGGTATGATAGGAGGAGTTGGGGTAGGCGCTGGTGCTGGTGCTGGCGCCATGGCTGAGAGTTTAGATACTTGTTCTCGTATGAGTTTCAGCTGTTCTTGAGGTAATTTTTGTTGCTGAAGTATGCCCTGCAAATCTAGAAGGGCTTTGAGTCGTTGTCGAACAGATGTGTCAAGTGGATTATTGGCAAAGTCGGTTTGAGCACTTAAGATCAAACTCTCAATGTCGCGATGTAAAGAACCCAAATCGACGACGTCAGGATACGACTGGCCGTATTGGTATTTTTGACTTGGCGGATGTTGTGAAGGGCCTGTCTGTGCGTATCTTGCTTGGTAGGGATCAGACTGCCAAAGGGTTAGGATCGGTTTCCAAGTAAAGAAAAACGGTGATAGAATTACTTACGGGAGCCTGGCCATTGACTGGTTGCGTAGAGGCCGCATATGGGGCCGGCACCGGTGTAGGCGAGCTTTTCCATGCTGGCGGCGGTGTTGCAACGTTACGGTTTCGACCGCGAAATTCTTGTTGTTGTCTTGCCTGTTGCTGCTGAAGGGCCGCTGTCCTTGCTTTAATCAGAGCATTCTCGATACTGCGGGTAATCTCAACAGGAAACACAGGCCTGGGATCCAATGACCCTGGAACGGGCTCCTTCCAGGTCTTTAACATCTCATCGAGCTTTTTCCGCGTCTGAGAATCGACCAAGGTGTAGGCGTTCATGAAAGTCTGATAGAGGTTGCGCCCCAGAAACAGGGTGTAGGGGGTCCCTACGTTTTTGACGACCGAATCCACTACATAAAGCGCTGGCAGCTTTTGAGAGGGAGGAGTCTACAGACAGAAATTAGAGAAAGCTCCCGCAAGACATAGGAGTCTACAAATAGTAAAGCTATCTCGCAGCGAGCACCATCACGCTTGACCAAAGAAAAACGAAACCAACATCAAGGAAAAATTTTTGACCTACTGTTCGGATGTGATTCTCCAGCACTCTGGAGATGGCCATTGCATGTTCGGTGTTCTCCTTGGCGATAACGGTTAGATTGCTAATCTGGAACTTGTCGTTTGTCGTCAAATCTTCGAGGGAGTTTTTGTAGTCCTCAGCGACTTCATCTGAGGCGAGTCCAGACATGACGGGCAGTCGATATGTTGTTGGAGTTTCAAGTCGTGCGGATAAGACAGCCGACCAAGATATTGGACTGAAGGGGTGAAAGAGAGAAAAATGGAAAAGTAGGGCAGAGACGGTGAGGTCTGATTAATCTCTTGCCAAGTGAATTTTGGAGTAAGTAGTTTCCTGTACTGCCAGGAGGAAAGGTCAATGATATCTTGTTTCTTTGTTTGACTGTCTTCTGTCTCTCTCCCTCCTTGCGGAGACAATCTCTGATGCGAGTGAGCAATAGAAGAAGAAACACAAAAAGGCAGAGTATGCAAAAATTTCTTGGCTAGCTATTGTTCGCAGAGACTGATCATTGAACAGAACCCATGCGGTATCCCATGAATTCAATCCCCAAGCACCTTGTCTCCTCAGCCTATGGCAATACCAAAAAGATCACCCCTCCACTTGGTTTTTATTCCTTCAGCCGTATGTGCTCGACTGCTCGAAGCCGGTATGGCTGTCTAATATTGATTGCAGTGAATAGAACAAGGTCCGTGTCGCGAGGCGAGGATGGCGAGGCGCACGTTGGAAGGCGAGGAGCTCTAACGAGGAGTAAAAAGAAATCTAGAAAAACAGCACATTCATCTATTAATCAGATAGCTATCAGCAGCATAGAAAACGCGAGATCGCAAGAGTGTATGCTAAACGTTTGACGCTGTGATCATGGCAATTCGCAAGCACAAAGAGAAGATGAAGCTGAAGTTGAGGTGAGGTTGGAACGAGGTTTGCGCTGTGGCTTGGGCATTGTTACATAATCAGCAGTGTGGCTTGGGGCTTGGCTGGCTTGATCCGGTATATCACATGATGCCTCGCCCGGCCGAACGCCTTAATTGGGCATGTTACATCTCGCGGTCGGCGCGCATCCTGGCGAAAGATGACGAACGATCCTCCTCGATCCTTGCTAGAAGACCATCACTAGGAAATTATAAAAGGAAGACTACCAGGCGCATACTGAACTGCCCCTCTTGCATCTACAAACACAATACCTTTTGAACCGTGATTCATCTACTCACACCAAACAACTGCTACATAGCATCGCGCTCAGCAAGCAAAGCATGAGATTGTCTTCCATCCTCTTGGGTGTTTTACTTCCAGCAGTCATGGCTGCCGCTACCCCCCGCAAGTCCGTCATCATCACCTTCCCCGACCAGACTCCGGATTCTGTGGTGGAACAAGCAAAGAAGGCCATCAAAGATGCTGTATGATCATCTATCCTCTGCCAACACTACGGCATGAGAACTAACCTGTGTTTGTTATCCGTAGGGCGGTGTCATCACCCATGAATATAGTAAGTTATTCCCATGCGATCAGATGGTGGGTGGCTTGTTGCTAACGCTCCTCTCTTGAATAGACCTGATCAAGTATGCTCCCTTTTGATGAGCCATTTGTGACCATTCGACTAGATACTTACAGATCCTTCTAGGGGATTCGCAGCAGAGACTCCTGAGGCCGCCCTGAACACCGTTAGCACTCTCGGATCCGAATACCCCCCCGTCATCGAAGACGATCAGGTGGTTTCTATCAACCCACCTTCGGTCAACTAAAAAGTCCAAGCCCTTTTTGCAGTCCTCGTGTGCCAATTTCGGCGATGTTGACGCTGGAGCCTGATATATCCCGGAAAATAAGCTCCTTTCAGGGCTCCACAAGGATGGCTATGAAGGATTGTTTCACCATTTACCCATAGTGACTCTGGGAGCAAGATTGCTAGGATATTCTAATGCTCATATCACTCTTTCTTTATACGACTACAGTACCGCTGCAGATGGAATTGTGTCATTATTGTCTTTGAATTTTGCGATTTATAGCTGTAGTAAATAAATTGTTTTGTCCTCAAATGTGTTCTTTGCCCCGTAGAAAATAATGATCCCCTTCAGTAAACCCATGTTCTCCTGAAGAACGTTTCGTTAGCGTGGATCGGCAATTAGTCCGCTCATCCCCCTGTGAAAGACGGAGCGTTGACCGATGCAAATCCAAAACATTTCTTAGTCCCCATCAACGGTCCTTCATGCACGTTGACATTCGTGTCTAGGCTCCTCGCCCATAATGAGGGACCGGTTTGGATTAACTTTGTCGACAAATTAATCCAATCCTAGGCTGATTGAACGGGCGAACGAACGATCTGTATAGCTCCTAGCCATTATGGAGTCCGATTTCGAAACCACCACGCTCCTCGAATGGATCAACAGTTTCGCTCTGGGGACGATAATTCGATCAAGTACCGATCTCAACGATGGCTCGATCCTCTGGGAGATCCTCCAGGATATCGATCCTCAATACTTCCTGGGGAACCTCCCCGAAAATGCCCCGGAAGACCACTGGGTTCCGAAATGGCAGAACTTGAAGCACGTTCACAAACTATTGATGAGCTATATCCGAAATCAGAACGATGGCGAAGTTCCCGCCGGCCTCTCGACCGTCCCTGACCTCAAGGCGATTGCGGAGAATGCCTCCGTGAAGGATACCAATAGACTGTTGAAGCTACTCCTAATGGCTGCGATCGGTTCCCCCAACGCCGAATCCTATATCACGACGATGCAAGAGCTTTCGACAGAGACGCAGGAAGGCTTAAAGGACATTATACAAGAAGCTCAATGTCCGTCGGAGGATCGTCTCGAGCAGATTAACTATGAGCAGGACGAATACAAGGCGAGGAGGGACGTTGCTATGGATCCAGAACTACAATTCGAACAACGCGTGGGAAAGTTACTGGCGGAGAATGATAAGCTCTCTAATGAGAAACGGGAGTTGGAAAAGGCCTTGGAGGATCTGCACGACCGATTAGCGAAAATTCAAGAGCATAACGACGCATTAGACGCAAAGCTGGCGTCAACAGAGGACCGTCTAGCAACCCTCAAGGCAGGCAAAGGTGACCTGGGACCTGATGCCACGGGCTTTGAAAATCGCAGTCGCCAGCAAGAAGATATAATCGCGTCGCAGGAGGCACGACTGATCGCAGCCCAGGATGAAATCGATGGCCTACGGATGTCCCTGGAATCGATGCGTCAAAAAAACGAGAGATATCAAAAGTTGCAAGATGACTATGATGAAATCAAGAACGAAAGGGACCAGTTGTCGAGAAAAGCAAACGCCGCTGAGAAATACCGTCAAAAGCTTCAGGCCAGCCAGGACTTCGAAAAGGAGAACCAGACGCTGAAAAATCAAGTCAACGATCTGAAGCAGCAATTGAAGGACAGCGATTCTAGTCAGCGACTTTCGTCCGAACATGGCAAAGAGCTTCACAAGTACAAACAGCTGATCACCCAAATCGAGCAGGACCATCATGAAATTCAAAACTTGAAGAAACAGTTAGAATTTGACAATCATGCTTTGACAGAAAGGTTGCAGGGCTCTGACGAGCAGCACGCACGCGATGAAGCTACTATTGCTGAATTACGGGAGCGTATCAGAGAACTTGAAGGCTTAGAAAGCCCTGCTACGCCAGGAACCTCGACACCTAAGGGTCATGGTACTTTCCAACGTGATCTCGATGAAGCCGGAAGAAGGGAGGCCCAACTGTAAGTTTTTATGCCGTCCCGGTGTAAACCAGACCTACTAACAAGAGTAGCAACTCCGAAAATGAAGAGCTTCGCAAAGAACTGGAAAAGGTCAAGGGTGAGAGTGAAATTAACGAGAGCGATATTGAAAAGTACGTCTCAGCTCGATAAAGATGCACCTAAGCGTTGCCAACTGACCACTGGTGTAGTGAGGCGTATCGAAAGCTGCACGAAGAATATGCAACTCTACGGACTAAGCTTACGGAAGCCGAGACCCTCGCTGAAGTCACTGAGCGCGGGCTCTCTGACGCTAAGACCGATTGTGAGTTTTTTTAGGAAATCTAGCAATGATTACATACCTTGCTAACTGTCACTGTAGTGGAACTTGTTGACAAGGACAAATTGGACATTCTCCACGAAATCAAAGAGTCAAATGCTTCAGAAGTTGCAAGAATGCGAGCTGATTGGGACACGCTTCAGAATAAAATTCGAGAACTTGAAGGAAAACTGGACGTCAGTCGAACTATTGTCCGGGAAGTCTGTAGCGAGAGGAACGCTCTTCGTGCGGCTCGCGACAATCGAGAGGAGGAACTCCGGGATGAGGATCAGGAGACGCTGTATGAAATGAAGAGGCTCCTTGAGGAGCTTACGGCCCGTATGAACGGCACATCAGAAGCACCGGAACTCTCGCCGCTGGAGCTTCTGAAACAATTCGCAGAGACGACTGAGAAAAGTGCCGACAATCTGGCGAAACGTGCAGAGGTAAGTCAACAACTCTTCCCTTTCGTTTCAACAGCATTATATTACCTCGAGGCCCCGTTGCACTACATAAGTCCCGATTCTGTTGCTACACGTTTCTGTAATTTCCTAATCCCACACGAATCCGCGCTGCACCGCAGAGTGATCCCAACCAAAAGGGCACTCTTCGACCGATCGCACTACCAGAACAGAGGGTTGACCCATTCCTAGGCCAAGGGCAGCAGCACCACAAGGCTCTGGCACCGGTCTTTTTCTTTGCCGCTTTTTGCCATTATCGTCTTTACCGCAGTCTACCCCCAGTCCATATCTACTCTGACCCAGCTGTTTTCCGTCGAGGTCACTTTGCATCGTTATGTCCAGACCGATCAGAAATTCTGTGCTAATGCGTCCCATCTGCTTCTCCCTCCGCCGCCGCCGAGGGAGAAAGTGCGGTTCGAATAAATTATAGCACATTACCCGGCAAAATGAACTCATCAAGGCGCTGCAGGAGCGCATCGAGCATTATGAGGATTTTTCGGCGGATCTGGATGAGTTCAAGGCCGCAAAGGATCGGGAGGTATGCCCCCTTATACCCCCCTTTCTTTTTCGAAATTTATCTATGGGCTTACACAAGGCGTCATTACTATTCTGGCAGGCCAAACTCATGCAAGCCGTTCAGCGGCAGGCTCGGGAGATTGCGCTTATATCGTCCGCCTGGTACGACTTTCAGTCGCGATTGCAGAATCATAATGCCGCTGGCATAGCGAGATATCATCAGCGGAGTGGTGGAAATGGGTTTGCAGCGGGTTCAGATGTTGGACGGACGTGGTTGGCGAGGCAGAGAGTCATGGTTGGAGGTGTGGGAGGCAAAGGGTCGGTGGGTAGATAGGATGCTATTCTCTGCAAGGCTGCATTGCGTGGCGGAGGATTCTTTTCATAAGTGGTTGTGTGGTGAGAACATACCCAGGACGATCTCTACTTGAACAGCTGTTTTCTTTTCCCCGTACCATGCCATTTGTTTCTTTGTGTTTGAATGTAACTCTCTTTTTTTGATTTTTTGGATGAACATATTAGTACCCAGGATACCTTTTAGCATCGAATTCCGTACATATACTGTAGCTGTTCATGGTTTGACCCCGGCGTTTTGCCATAGACTTGAGAATTGCAAAGGATTAGATACCGAATTAAATGTATGTGCTATCTTCTCTATTTTTCCAGTCAAATCACAATGATGCACCTTTATGGCATAACAGCCAAATGAAGTCCTGTATGATACAAAAGAAATTCCCGCCGAACCTCCGAAAGCTGGACCGAATAACAAAATAACAAAAAGACCTTTTTTGAGGTCAGAAAAACATTAGACATTACTCTAAGCCCACTCTCTGGGATACTTCAACACATCTATTAGCTCTCTCTCTCTCTTCTTCTCTTCACCTCCGGCCTCCTCGCCAGGAACCTTCTTCTCCTCGCCCATCTTCGTTCCAGAGATGGGATCCATGTACACCCACTCCGCCGTCCGCGGCAAGCTCATCAGAATGCTCTCCACTCTCGCACTAGGCGTTCTGAGCCCAAAGCTTGTCCCACGGTCGTAGACGAGATTAAACTCGACGTAGCGTCCGCGACGCTGCTGCTGCCAATCCTTCTCGGCCTGCGTGAAAGGCATATCCTTTCTCCGTTCGATGATAGGCACATACGCTGGTAGGAAGGAGGCAAGGCCGTCAGACACAAAGGAGAAGAGGGTTTCCTGAGGGTTGGTCGAGGAGTGAGAGCTGGAGTGGCGGAGGAAGTCGGCGTCGAGATCGTCGAAAAAGATCCCACCGATGCCGCGAGCTTCATGTCGGTGGGGGATGTAGAAGTACTCGTCGCACCATTTTTTGAATTTGGGGTAGTAGCTTGGGTCGTGCTTGTCGCACGTATCTTTGATGGTTTGGTGGAAGTGTTTGCAGTCTTCGGGGAAAATGTAGGAGGGTGTGAGATCGGTTCCGCCCCCAAACCACCAGTTCTTAGGTCCGTGAAGGGGGTCCTTGGGGTCTGACGTTTCGAAGTAGCGATAATTCAAGTGTACGGTTGGTGCCATGGGGTTCTTGGGGTGTAGGACTAACGAGAGTCCGGCAGCGAAGAAGTCTAACGAATCAACATCCGTGCCGACAAACGACTTGTGGTCCGCGCGCATCTTCTCAATAGCTGGACGGGGTAGTTGGCCGTATACGACCGAAACATTGACACCGGCCTTTTCAAAGACGTTGCCGTCTTGGAGCACGCAGGAGATTCCTCCACCACCGTCAGGTCGGTTCCATTCGTCAACAATAAAAGACTTCCCGTCTATGCGTGACAGTTCTTCAACTATCTTCTTCTGATGGTCTTTTATAAGTTTCTCCATGCGCAGACGCATAGGGGAGGAGGATGTTATTTGTGTTTCGCGCTTCGTCCTATCGTCCAAGGCAGCAATTGAGGGTGCATCGAGGCTGACGGGTACTGTGCCAGACTGTGTAGGCTGACAGTTAGCATTGACCACTAAAAAGAGACGAATTGGGATGTGTATGGTTACATACCAAGTAGTGTAATGTGGCATACGATAGTATACCTGTGACCGTCCACGCAACGATTGGCCTCCATGACCGTTCGTTCTGAGGAGGTTTTGAGGGGAATGAGGACACTTTTCGACGTTGGTTTCTTGCTGCTGCAATCCACGGGGATTTTTGAAATCCTAGACGTGCCAATGCCCGAGGGCACCGTGAGTATATGCGTGGAGCGGCCATTGTTATGGATGGTAATCGAGGGATGGACTGAAGGGTGCGAAGGAGAATACTGAAGCGGAATGAAAGAGACATGATGGCCAGCTATATAAATTCCAAACATTTGTCGCCCTTGACCATCTCATCAGCCCACTGCTTTGAATTGTCGGCAATTCGTTTGGCTGGAAGCTCAGCTTGCGGCAATATCAGAGCATCGCACGACTCTCCGGAAGCAAGACGGAGGGCAGAAACACGTGATTCTGGGGTGTCTGGCATGATCGAACCACCACTCCACCGGTTTTACCCGCAAAAATGACGTTCAATGCAGCCGAACTGTAAGTCTAGATTCCTCAATATCAACCGCTAGATATCCCGACACCCCAGGGCTCTGCAATCGCGCAAATCCAGTTGCTCTGTGATGCGATCCAGTGACTGTTCTCGGAAAATAGACGGGACGGACATTTAGCCAAGACCTCAGCGTTTGAGCTGTTTGTCCTGTTTGCACTGTTTGCACGATGAGGTCATTGCATGAAGTCTGATGAGTCGAATGCGGACTCGAACCTCTGACTACCTAGGCTTCCACGCTCTCTCCGACGACAAAAAAGATGCATCGGGCGAAGCACTCATCACCTTCTAGAGTGCAAGCTTAGGAATAGGGCGGGGGTTGCTTATCGCCTGTCCTCCTGATGACTCTTGTGCTGCTTTTGCCGGCATTTTTGTGCTCTTGTCACTTGACCCCGGATCACGTGTACAGCCGCTCAGACATTTGATTGGCTGAAGTAGCATCTTAGTCATACTGCCCGGTCAGCCGCCACACCTGCTAACCCCAACTAAGATTAGCGCCGTTTCCTCTCCACCGCCCTGACAGATCCGTTACGCGGGGCTGGAGCCTTCCCTATTATTGATGCTTATCACGCATCAACCTCCTCTCTCTCTTCTGCTCATCATCTCATAATTCAACCTTGAATCAGACATCGCCTCGCTGCAACCCACTGATCAGAACGATATCGTCAAGCCTACCCTCAGCAGCCCGTCATCGTCTCTCAAGCACCACCTTCGATCCATCTATACCCTCGAGTCGAATCAACTACGTCAGCCCCCAAACCATCATCCATCATGCGCTCAAAGTTCAAGGACGAGCACCCCTTCGAGAAGCGCAAGGCGGAAGCTGAGCGAATCCGTCAGAAGTACGCAGATCGTATTCCAGTACGCATACTCTCTCCCTCACCTCGCCACTTCCGCTCTTTCATCGCCTCACCGCTAACTCACATCGTTCTCAGGTAATCTGCGAAAAGGTCGAGAAGTCAGACATCGCGACCATCGACAAGAAGAAATATCTCGTCCCTGCGGACCTGACGGTCGGCCAGTTTGTCTATGTCATCCGCAAACGTATTAAGCTCTCGCCAGAGAAGGCCATTTTCATCTTCGTTGATGAGGTACTGCCGCCAACCGCCGCGTTGATGAGCAGTATCTACGAGGAGCACAAGGATGACGATGGGTTCTTGTATATCACGTATGTGCCGGCCTCTTTCCTTACGGACCTCAATATCTTGATGAATGGAATGACTGATTGGACTACATGCAGATACTCTGGCGAAAATACGTTCGGAAACTAAACCGGAGCTTCCGGATCAAGTGGCGTTGGGCGAAATGCGAACAACGTTAAACGTTCAAATGGCCTCTACATATTAGTTTCATTACTGATATTGATCAAGCCATGACATCCATCGTTCACCCGCCCCCTTTTTTTGGGTTGTCTTTCGGCTCCAGAAATTTTTACTTCCCTACGGTAAAATGCATCGTGTGAAATCGGGGTTTTGTGGAAGGAGTTTCTCTCTGCTTTCTATGGCGTTTTAAATGCGCGTTCACCTCTATTCTTGGCTTCACCGTTTGCCCGATCGTCCGCTGGAGTGACGCGATAGGGTGTGTTGAAGGGGAGGATGAGGACCTTCTTTGCTTGCCTTATAAGGTTTTGCGGTTAGTTTGAGAATGGGATAATGAATAGGATTTGCCGATTGTGCGATATTCTTAGTACATTGAATCTTCTCATTCTCGACACGTGTGTAGATTAAGGGGGTCACGTCAACCTATTGGTTATTTGATAGCCACAGGTTATATCAAAGTCCAGTTCCACGCCCAGATTGATTGCACACGATCATTTTCGGGGTAACTACTAATGAAGGCTAGAGCACGATGCCACATACGCCAAAGACTTAATCCTATTTATTTTTGAGTACAATTCGTCCCTCACTGAAGATGGGCCACGCGAGCTAGTGTATCTACAGTACAAATCAGGAACATTCTACTCCGTAGACACCATAGGAGAATCCGGGAGCATGACCAAGCATGTGTGTAGTATTACTGCTCGGTACCAAAACTATAGCGTAGCTGTAAGGTACCCCTATGTTTGTATATTATTTACCACCAAGAGCAATCATAGTGATGGGTGCGCCGCAACAGTGATGCAGAACCACGAGCTGTTGGAATACAGAAAATACAGTACACAGCAAGCATGTGTTAATCACCGTGTTTTGTACATGTACTGTATCGCACAGGTAGTGCTTTTGGGGATGGTTTTGCAGAGCATAAAACCACGTCCCGAATGCCCTCATGTGTATACAGTATCCCCATCTTTCATACTTGTCTGTCTGCGTCAGGGTCAGCTTCTTGATCATCCATATCTCGATCTGCATCTGCAGAGCCCGTCCATTCGCCGATTGGTTCATAGCTTCTACCATACTTGTAGTAAACCGTCAACCACCACACTCTGCGAGAAGAATCGTCGCCGTGAGCCCATAATTCTTGCAAAAGAACAAATTGTCGATTAAAGCTCCACATCAAAGTATTTAAAAGCAATCCTTCCCGACATCTCCAAGACTAATCTGCGCAGAAGTTGCGGTTACGATCCAATGGATCTATGGTACCATGCGATATGCATCTTTCACATTTCGGTAACGTGGCCCGGGCATCCACGTCCCGCCTCACGACGTTTCGCACAGCATATCATTGCGTACGTCCTTGAATATTACCCCACAGCACGCCAAGGTGCTTTGGAAATCTTCCTCGGTGTAAAGCGCTTGAACCAAGAAAAGACAGGACACCGATGGAGCCTAAGCGACGCAATGGCGCAGCTGGAGAAGGCCTCTTTCGCCACAGAATGGCGCGAGCGCAGGGTACGGGCCTCAAAGATTGTTGCCGAAAAGTTGTTATGCGATCAGGACTTTTGGGAACTCCCAGTGCTCGTGATTGTGCTTGCTTGGTTTGAAGATTTTGACCATATATTCTTCGACAATGCATTCAGGCGCCGTGCGTTTATTGGAAAGGGAAAAAGGTTGCGGTCAAGGGCCCTTGGAATGACGCATTACGCATCCTCTCAAGTCCTGATCGAGCTCTCATCCGAGGTTTTTGATAGCGAAAAGGCCCTGAGGAACCCCAAAAAACGCATCCGGAAAATATTCAAAGTCCTGATACATGAAATGTGCCACGCGTACCGACCTGTGGTCACGGATCTTGCCCATCCGCATGTATGGGAGGATATAGACGAGAAAGATGTCAAGATGCACGGAGGACACGGCGTATATTTCCGTTGGACCATGGGCTTTTGTCAAAGAACGCTGGACCGCCTCGGGTGGCCAGTGGACCTGCGCGATGACCGGTGGCCGTTAATTCAGTCGGACAAACATGCATGGTCACAAAATCCCACCCGGTGAAACCAAAGGGGCGAAAGAGTTCAAGGTCGCGGACCAGGTACTGATCAGTCGAGAGTTTTGATTAATGTCGATGGGCTTCTAAGCAGCGAGGGGTAAAGGGCCCAGAAGACAGGGAGAATGCACTTAGCAAGTCGAAGCGCGCGGAGTAAGGTATATTTCAGCCGGTAGGCGGTGTTGTTGGAATTCCACAAGTCTGCTCAGTTATATGGTCCCACCACTTTGCATTTGATCAACATTATGATTTGAATTTAAACCGGGCTTCCCAGTGTTTTCGGTTTTGAACTCGCGAGTTAACCAACCCCTTCGTGGCCTCTTTTATTATTTGCGATTTTTCTCTATTTTTCTTTTGCTCCCCCCTCTGCCGATATCCCAAGTTTCGGGGCCCACGCTGAGAAATGCGTCGTGGTGTATATATTCAAGGCTTTCGAGTCCGCTGGAAACCCAGAATTGCATGTAGGCCATCTGATCCGAGAACATAAAGTTAAACACATCCATGTCGTCTCCTTTATTCGAGCGAACCCAGTCATCCCTTCGTAACGCAGAATATCTCAATGTTTCATCGTCGCTTAGCCGCATTCGCATGACCCATGGCCCTGTTCTTTTTGTTCACTTTGAGCATATCCAGTCCCGCGCACCATGCATTGACGGAAACCCCATTGGGCCTTACGGCCAGTCATTCCACCACCGCACCACTCTCCCTTTGCCCAAACTCAGGATTGATACCATATCACTAGGCAGATTGGGATGCTTCTCTCGATGTTCGCGACGGATTCTGATATAGGCAGACGAGGTGCCGATGAACAGGGCGAATAATGGATCGCCAAATCTAGTAACATGAGGTTAGAAAATGGTTCTCTTGTATTTGACGGATTGAGGAGAAAATTGAAAGCCACCCAAAGAGGCGAACTACTAACTTAGAGATTATATATGGATAGGTTACTACGGGTGCCATTGTTGAAAGATATGCTGGGGTTTGAGGAATGTGCGAAACAGATGGCGTTGACGTTCGGTTGACTGAGAGGTTGACGTCCAAAAAAAGTTCGGTCACGTGAACGCGATGGGGCCCCGGCCCAGGGAATTCTGTTCTGACCCTGGAGCTAGGACGTTCTCCAGAAAAATCATAAGGGATATAAACTACTGATCCAAAGTAATCGAGAGATAAATTGCCAAAAGTACATGATTTGCAACTATCAAGGTTTTCATTTCCCTTTTTTCATAACCGCTGGAACAATCTTCGCTGAACTCCCCTGATAAACGAAGCCGGCCACAGCCCAAAGAAGGGAGTCTCTATAAATACAGTGCGAAACCCAAACATTAAAAGTCTAATAAGGGCACATTAACGGGAGATGAGAACACATATACGAGAAACGCCGTGTAAACCGAGGCGCATGCGTTGATCATACAACGGTGCTAAAAGCGGGTATTAAAGTCTGCGCCAGCCAGAAACTGAACACCAACTTGGGGCCGGTCATCAACAACTTGGGAGTCAATCCCTTGAAGAAGCTGCCCATACCCTCGTTCCGCATCATGCTGCTAACAATACGGAAGCCGGACTCTGGGTTCTCAAAGTTTCGGTTTTGGATACGGGTCTTGATGACATCCAATGGTGCCGAAACAATCAAAGATGCACTGGCACCAGCAACGGACGCAACAAAGTTCTGGGACCAGCTGGCCGTGTTGTAGTCACTGAGACCGTAGAGATATTCCTTCGCGAAGGCGGAACCACCAAAGAGCTAAAGCTGTGTTAGCAAGCAGGTCCACCAGCAATGCCACGCCTCGCAAAACTTACAGCAAATGAACCGGGGGCATTACGAGCCGCAGTCCAGCCAGCACCGCGATATAAGCCCATTCCCTCATCGGAAATAATTTTGAAGAGACCACGTCCACGGAATGCCTCCGGGTTGGTTTGTCTTTTGATCTTTAAGACATCGAGTGGAAGAAGAACAATTTCTCCAATTCCAATCAAACTAGAATCGCAACGTTAACAACCTAATCCGGTCTAGGATCTGTTTGAAATTTCTCCATACCTTCCGGCGAAAGCATGCATGATAGCTTTGCCAGTACCCTTGCCAAAGGCATTATCAAAATCGGAGCCATGGTGCTTGGCCAAATAATCGCGGACGAAGGGTTGTCCTCCGTACTTATAAATTCGTTGCAAAACCTGTTTATAATGATGAGCACTCGACCCATTTATGGTTATACAGTTGATGTCATGGCACCCACCTTGTAACCGGCGGCATATCCGAGACCAGGGAAAAGCGATGTGAACTTGCGGAAAACGGTGGCCGACGCAAAGTCTCTGAAGACGACGTTGTTCAAGCCCGAAACGGAAGTAATCTAGAGGTTGTCGAAGTCAGCAAAACATCGGCATCAGTAGCTGAGCGCATGCTACACGTACCCTTGTTTGATTGCTCATCAGACGCTTTGCGGTAGTATCAACCTAATACCGAGCTGTTAACAGAGGTCGTATCGACGGAGTCTGAGCGGACGCATACCGGATGGAAGATGAGGAGTTCAGCGATACCAGCAGAGCCTGTGAAGCTATTAGTATATGCGATGAATACACAAGCGGCTAGTTCCCTTACCAGATCCCAGCAATCTGGCTGTTGCGGATTCTCTCTTGACATCCTTGGCCGCAGCCCCAGCACCTGGTGCAATGAGAGCGGGTGCCATCTCGAAGTCTTAATGAACGCAAAAAGCGAAAGTTTTAAAGAAAATTACAGAGCGAAAGACAGAAACTAACAAAGAAGCAAAAGATAAAGATCTTAACCTGAGAACTGCAAAAGAGAATGAAGAGTTGCTCAATCAATTGTTTCGCACCCAGCTCCGAAGACGCAAAATTTTTGATCTCAGCATGTGAGTAACTTTTCCAAAATCGGCCCCGGTGCCCGAGCCACCGAATGACTAATCAGGGCTAGTGAACGTTGATGCCGGAAACAAAAAACCACAGTAATCTGAATGAACCTGAAGTAATATTAGATCTAGTATTAACCTAAGTTACAATGGGTATCCTTTCGAGCTGGACGACGGGAATTTGTACAAGGCATCCTCTTGTAGTAGAGGTCGTAATTCAGGATGGGATTCCGTTCTGGGGTTCCTGCGTGTCGGCGCCTATTGTGCTTTACCGCGCGCTTGACTGTTTATGCCAAGACAAATGTGCGGAGACACTGGGGGAGTGCCAAGCCACACCACGAGCCCCGGTCGGGCGGAGACCGACCTCGGCGACAACATCACGATAAACTGTTTTGCGAGGGAGAAATGCTGCTATGCGTGGACTCTACACATATTCTTGAAAGAGGAGGGGAGAATTCCAGCGGTACAAAGCCAGACCTGACAAATAATTATAATTCAATTTGATATCTTGCATCCTTTGAATACTAACTATAGCGAGTTGGAGCACCAGTGGTCGGGATGCATCTCATACTTCGTAGGCGTCTGCGGCCGTGGTTCTGTGGTTTGTTGGCAAAGTGTGGTAATCGAGGATATGATTACCGACGAGTAGGCAAATGGTGGCCGCTCGGACCGGAGCCCCGTTTGCTAAAATAAACCAAGCTTCCAAAGTTTCTCTTTCTTTTGCACCAAGACTAGAACCTCTGTAGGAGTCTTTTGCCCACCGAGAAGCTATCATGGCCTCCGCCCATTACCCTCTTTTCAAGGAACTGTTCACGGCGACGACGACCAACCTTCCCGCAATTTTGGGGCCAGTCTATATTAACAAATAGCCGTTTTAACCCCGCTAACTGAGTTACTGGTTTTATGACGCGCTGGTAGGCCGACCATTTGACCTTCCTCTCGTCGCTATTCTCCGGGGGGGGACTGAATAATAAGTTATAGCGGTCTGTAGCACGCATGTCAATAACTAGGGTAAGTGCTGATAGAGACATTTTCTCGGCAATAAGATTAATGGCCTTGCCCCACAGAATGGTGCTTTCTTCGCCAGGTCGTTGGCTGGTGTAACCGAGCTCGACAAAAAGGAATATAAGGAATCGCAAGCTGGCCAGAGCATCGTCTGGAAATTGTGCAATATAAAACTCGCGCGGTCCATTGCTACCATGAGGATAAGGGTTGACAATGAAACGGTTTCTTGAAAAGAAAATATGGCGTGACTGCATCCGTATGTGTCGGTCAACCTGAAATAGCCCAGCTGGGTGCCTCCAACAGGGGTTTATAGTTGAAGAATACATTTCTTGAATGCTGCACGAGTTGAATCCCCTTGGGCGTGCAAAATAACAGCCGTCAACCAGGCAGGAGTACAGAAGGTATCCATGTCGAGGATGCCATGTGACGTCGCCAGGCGCCAGAAGCTCCGTGTTTTCGAGAATTTGTAGCTGGATCTCGATCGGAAGGTTGGTGAGCGGAAACGTGGCAGCATGTTTGATTTGGCCAGTAGTCCACAGCACCATAGTCTCCATAATTTTATGGGCTGCAAAGGAATATTTTTCTTGATGGCGAGTACCGGTGTAAGTAATCGAGCAATCAGTCAGGCGAGGTAGACTGAGAAGAGGATCGAGCACAGCTGGAGGTATTTATCGTCTGAAGGAACGATACGGATTCGTAGATCTAATCGTGATGCTTGCATGTTGACCGCGAAATGAGAGCAAATATCCTTCCACTCCAGGACAAACACATACCGGCAAGGGGCGCGCCTGCCACGAAGAGGCGTATTGTATCCCATCTCGCATGAATGTGTGAGTGGTTCATAAAGGGGCCCATCGGGGCATGGCGCAAACTGCAATACGATCTGGAGGCTTGTGAGACAGCGCACTGCGTTTGCACTCAGCTGCTGAAGAATAGGAAGGCCTCGAGGTCACTAAGTAAGAAGCGAGTGTCAGAATAGAAGGTGTTCAGTGCATCCTCAGAGATGTCACGGCAAACGTAAAAGATTTGGTTCGACATGTGATAACAATCTGCATAGCATTGAGGCGATCGACCGTAGAAACTGCGTTCTCTTTGACACCATTCTCCGGACCCTTGCCGGTGTAAAGACGGCGCATACATGCTAAAAGGATTTATCCCAAGCATGCAATACACCTTGCACCGAATGGAATACGGCAAGCGTAAGAATAATGGCTTCGGTGAGCTAGCCATCACGGCAGTGGTTGCAGAAGGCTTCTTTTCAAAGTCACCAGACGATGGTTGTGTCATTTTTTATACCCTTCGGTTATAGGATCTTCAACTTATGAGAGAAAATTACGTGTCTGGCCGTTGCAATGGAAAATCTTCAGACTCAAATCGACAAAACGAAATGCAGGGTGCTGAGGTGACAGGTAGAAAAAACTGGAGGTAGTGATAATGGAAAGTATCATTGTCGCACGCGCCCTCCTGAGTCATCACGCGACGGAAACATCCGTATAACATTGACGAGGTCAAAAGAGATTCGTGCGTGTCCTGAATTAAGCCATAAATGTCCAACTCAGATACTACCTCGCAAAACAATTTGTACATATGGGAATAATAAGCTCATATCTGCAGGGACCAGCCAAGAACCACTGGACCAAAAGCAAGAGACACGAGCCTTAGTTGGTACTCCCAAATCCTGATGTACATTCACATCTCACAAATGCTAACTTGGGACTGCCCCATCCGCAAAGGATACCTCAGCATGAAACATGTTTGGCTCACACGCGGTGTTGTAGACTCAGTATGGAACTAGGAGCAAACACCCGGGTCTGTGAAGACCCTCACACGCACGAGATGCATGCAACTGGAAGACTTGAAAGCACATGAAGAAGCCTGACCAGAAAGGGAGATTGGAGGGATGGCTGAGCCCAAAGAAAGGAAAGGAAACTGGCCGCACGAAAAGAAAAAGCAAGGAGCGCTAGATTTCAACTGTTCTGCCCGGCGCCCCAGTGGCAAAACACCTCGCCTTGAGGCCTATAGAATAAAGACAGCGCCCTGCTGGACCGATACACAGATATAACTGACTTACTTCCAAGCATCAGGCCAACCATGACCTATATGAATTGTTAGGGACGAAGCCAACGGACCGCAGCACAGGAATGACTTGATCTAATGGCCAATGGTTTTCGAATCTCACCAGGATTGTAGGGGGTTAATGAATCCCCGGTTTTGAATGGTTCTGTTTTCCCGGTATCCACGTTGGTCGCTTTCTGAACGGGGTGGGGAGGGTAGTTGTTCGAGCAGGGTGCCCCATAAGCTCCGGTAACTGGATGCATCAGTGATGCCCAGCAACTCTCTAGCATAGCGGTTGCGGGACAGCTTGGGCCGCATCCGGGTTTTCCTTTCGTAGCGCATTCCTCCGATGGTGTCGATGCTTCTAGTTACGTGGTGGAGGTTTCCACGAAAATTGCCGTGTGGTATCTTGGAGCTAACAAGTCAGAATCCGAGATGCGCAGGGTAGATTTCACAATATAAACGCGGTATTCCTTGGCCATAGTTTAGAAGCGTTGCCATAGCAAGTAGCGCGAGCTGCTGTATATCTCTGGCTTAACTGAGACGCGATAGAAATCCGAGTTTGGTTCAAAAGAAGAGGCATTATAACAGGCAATAGATATGTTGCATAAAGCTTGGTAATGAGTGAACTCGAAAATTAGCTTGCTTTAAGCTCCTATCCCGGCATCTTAAACCATATCCCCTCGCCGTTATGATAAAGTTAGACAGTTGTGGAACACAACCAAATAATATTATCCGCGCGTCAATCGTCCTTTCTGTTCGTTTGGGAGCTATTGTCAACGGTGGTCCATAATATATTGGCGGTTTGGATCACAGTTGCATTGGCTTGTGGTCTTTTTTGAAAGATTCGCTGTACTTCATGGTGTCAAGGTTGGGGAGATAGAATGCCGCCTATTTAGACAAATACATAATAAGCACAAAATCCTTTCACGACATTTGTGGCAGAGTAAACCTACTTACTCTAAGAAAACTATTTCTACGACTGTGAGCTGCAAATGCCAGAGGTTGTGCTAGTTACTTTGGAGCTCGTCAGTCGAGTTTAGCTTCCTCACCAGCGCAAGCAAAGGGAATATCGCTCTCTGTTCTATGGTGTGTATCAGTATATCCTGGGTTTCCAGGCAGTGTTTGGCAGGTAGCAGCATAAAACTGTTCGAGTCTGTTTTCGGTTGTTCGTGATGAAATCGAGGATTTCGAATTGCGAGTCGTGGTGGAAGTCGAGAGAAGTTGAGATTACCAGATCGATGTCAGCGTGCTTAGTTAAGCAAATGTCATGATTCGTGATACGGTCTGTGATCTCTTTGCAGGGGCTTTCTCTGAATCAACAGCTTCCTCGTCACAAGAAGCATGATCATGAAAATATCATCCAGTGAATTTCAGAGACGATGAGTCTTCTCGCTGGAAACATCCCTCCATACGGAGGCTTTGTACAAGCTTTACAGCTGTTTAGCGGATGCTTAGGCCCTTTTGAACCCCTTTAATAAAGGGGCTCATGCCTTAAGCTCACCCCTAGCCTCCAGGCTTCGATTTTGTTCTGCTACGAGGGAATTGTGCGTTTTTTACAGATCCTGATGTTGAGGGATCATTGCTCTTGGTGGACAAAGTCTTGTATTTTCATTTTTTGTGGAATCGTCTTACTGACAATTCATGCATATGAATTGCTATATTCTGGATGTTAAAAAACTACTTGCGGCTTGAAGAAGCTCACTGACTTTCGTGGAAGGCGGCTCTTCCCTCAAACTGCAGGCCGCAGCATACCATACCAAGCAAGTTTCACGTCTCGGTGTCTCAATTCATTTGAGCTCCCAGTGTAGACTTGCTCCTGTTGAACAATTGCTTGATGCGGTGACTTGAAATGGCCAAAACGCCTACAGACAGTGTCGCTATTGCTATAAGCTGCGGCCCACCTATCGACCCGTCAATAATGGAGTCACTCCGCAGTGAATCTTTGTATCTATTACAGTCACAGTGACCAAGGTATTCAGGCAGCATTTCATTATGTGAATAGTACGAGACCTCTGACTTGAAGGTCATCCCTTATTCACGCCAAGCCCTGTTTGTGAAAAAGAACGTGGCGATCCTAGCCGGAGGACGAGGGCTATAAATATTCCTCCTCTACTACAAACCAAGCTCTTGAACAGCATCTCGAACAACTATCTTTGCAGGTTTTCAATCATTAAAAATCCCCAGTCAAGATTCAGCTAATTCATTTGATAAGGAGGCCATACTTTACCATCTACTATATCTACCACGCTCACAAGTCTACACCCAGACATGAAGCCCTCTTATTTCATCACGCTCTTTTTGCAGGTCCTGTGTACCTGCGTTCAAGCCGCTCCTAATGCTACTTCTAAAGCTATCGCCTTGCCCAAGTCCGAGAAATTTGCTCCCGCGGCCGGCAACGTTGTCAATACCTTGAATCCTGACGAGAAAGTTGAAAACGCAACTCGAGATTTTGACGATGCTGTCGAACTTGACCTCAACAACGTTACCGCTGCCATTCCTCCTGGAGAATTGGACTCCGAAAGCCTTCCGACTAATCGAACCCATGCAAGACATTTATCAAAGCGCCAATGCTCCATGATGAAACCCTGGCTGTGCGACGGTGTTACGTGCTTCAATAGGTTTACCCATATGTGTTGCAAGGGGGGTTATACATGTGGTGGCCGTTCTTTCTGCGCAAGGAACGCCATCGGTCAAATATTCTGCCGCCAGTGAGCCAAGTGTACCATCACGATGCCTTAGAATGTGACTGGAATATTTCAGCGAAAGGGTTTTTAATTTATTATCTGCAGTTTTATGTGACTTGTCTTTGCTCGTTTCTTTATTTGGCAAGGGTTTGAAGCGCGGATGGCTCGATCACTTTGCTCTGCCTCCTGTGATAACAACAAGGCCATCGAAATTTTTCAACAGAGGAAATAGTCACTGCTTGAAATTGCCTTATCATTGTTGCTTATTTACCTTTGCGCGACTGGACTTAGTATCTCTCGATTTTGTACTTTTTTTGATATCTTCCCTCTCCGAGGACTAATAACAACATGATCTACTAGTTAAATCTGTATAGTTTGCTGTAATGAGAATGTTATATTCTTCATCTTAAAGCCACATAATGGTGCTCTAAATAAGGCTGACTGGGATAAAAATCAATCGCATTCTTATCATCGACTTGATATTCGCTGTTCCGCACCCTGTAATTCCTAGTTACCTTCCGCCGACGGGTCGCGCTGACCAAAGGCCGGAATAACTTAATTCCGAGACTACAGAGATACAGGGGCAGGCTATCCCGGCCATGACCTCGGTCCACTGGCTGCTCAACGTCCATCGTTCCATCATCCCAACTCAGCCTCCGTTTTTTAAGAGGTTTATCGGGTCTCCTCGTTTGATTTGTTTCTCAAAGTCCATCTAGGATTTTAGCTTACATATCTTTGAGCGAGTACTGACCGGAATATTCACTCAAACGACACTGGATATTTTCCATGGGCACGTTACAATTCATGTCAATGCCTGAGTTTTTCCAGGCTATCAGTTTGGACTATTCAAAATGTCATTGACTGGCGGGGAAATCTACAACTGCTTTTATAACCCGGTAGTTGCACTTGAAAACGCAGCACATTCCCATACAACTCTTTACGGAAGTTTTATGGCATCTAGGACGCTCATTCACGGAGGGTCGCCCGAACACTTGCCCAAACATTGCGGGGTAGAACATGCATATCGCTGCGCTGGAATCTATACATAAGTCCGAGCACTTCCGTAGCACGGAGTCTCGGCTGTATTGAATCGAGGTTGCTTCCGTATGCTGTACCACATCGTCGACCAAAACACCAACCCACCGAGACCGTGCGGTATTAGACGAGCCTCCGAAGGATATAGACGGATTTGCACGTTTGAATTGATGCCTAGTTTCCAACCTTTTGCAAAGCCGGGACATACGCATGGTGCAGCAGTCAAGCTGCTGGCAAGAAACATGGAAGGAAGATCATCAGTCTATTGGATCTTCACTCCAAACCTCATCTGGCTACTATCGAATCCCTCGAGTTCATGTTCCTGCTTTTGAGCTTGAGTTCTTTGGGTAGAGCCCATCATATCTCGGTGCAAGTGGCATCTTGTATGCATCCTTTTGCATTTAGTACTTCGTGCCTACGAGTAGCTGCCGAACTGGTTTGATGGTCAAGTATCAAACTAATAATAATATTAGAAGAACGGCCGCGGCTTTCTGTTCTTTTCTTTTTCCCGAAAAAGAAAACAAGCGGGAGTTGCTTTGCGGCAGGTGTAGTACAGAGCAGTCGGTTTGACAACCGGTGGCTTGCATTTGCAGATGAGACAGTGACCAATTGGAGCTTCAGTGCATGAACATTTCCATCTGTGTGGCTTGGCTGGATCGAACCGTTCAGCTGAGTTCTGAGAAACATGATCTACGGAGTACAGTACATTGAGGGGTCTTCCAGCTACTTGCACAGGCTCATTGGCCTTCCCACCTAGATAGCAGGGAAACTCGACATCATTGTGCGACCTTGAGCTTTTCTTAGGGGAACGTTATCATCGCCTTCTCCTTTTCAATTCCTTTTGCCGTTTCTTACTGCTTGATGGACCCGCCTTTGCATGTCGACCCTCGAGGAAACCGCGACATTACATTTTTCTAATAGCATTTCAGCAAGATGGACGAACAAATCTCTCTACTAGACGAGCGGAGCACACCGCCAAATGGATCCAACGAAGCGCTGAAGGAAACCGAGAATAAACCTCGAAAGCCAGGGCTTCTCGGAATTGCTGCCCTCCTGCTTGGTGAGTTATATCAATGCTGTGGATGCTCTCTTTTCTTCAAGAGGAGGCTAAATCTTTCTTCAGGTGCTTTTGTAGCAGGCGGAGATGAGTCTATGGTCTTGTCTATTTACGGGTCTATAGCCTCTGATTTACATCAGCTCTCGCGTGGGCCGTGGCTGATAACAGGATACACGTTAGGCTACTGTGTTGCTTTACCAGTCGTAAGTTGATTTGGCCAGACTTTATCCGTTTGAAGCTCATGTGTAATGGACACTAACGTAATGCAGTACGGAAAAGTAGGGGACATTTGTGGGCGGAAGAGACCGCTGATGGTCTCGTACTGTTTATTCAATATCGGATGTTTCTTACTGTAAGTTCCCGGCCGTCTTATCTGGTCTACGACGTAAAAAGGCTGATCGAATTTCCGAACTCAGAGGCACAGCAACTTCAATTGCTCAGGCTATCGCCGGAAGGGTCTTCATTGGAATTGGTGCTGCGGGAATGATGGCTCTGATCTCAATAATCATTACCGGTAAGGAACCTAAGCAACCTTGGGAAAACGGTGTTAATATAGGGCCCACAGATATAGCAGGCTTGGAGCAGATAGCATTGTATCGCAGCTACGTTAATGTAGTCACAATCGTGGGCCGCAGTGCTGGTCCTGCGTTGGGCGGATATCTCTCAGACACCGTGGGCTGGAGATGGTAAGCTTTCTAAGCTTCTGATCTGACGTTGAAGGGTCTAATCCAGTCAAAACAGGTCGTTTCTTGGGCAGATACCAATTACCACCGTGTGCGCGGTCATGGCAGCCTATTTCATTCCCAGCTTTGACTGCCCATCGGATACTGAAGTCGAGCGCTCAAAAGATCACACCAGACATCACAGAATTTATCACTTTGATTTCACCGGCCTCCTTCTTCTGACGATCTCACTCTCGTCCCTATTGTGGGTTTTGGATGTTGGAAGCCGCAAACTCACTTGGGATGTCTATGATGGTGGACGCTTGCTCGTCTGTTTCGCATTATTCGTTGCGTACTTCGTGGTTGAGGGTTATTGGGCAAAGGAGCCATTGACGCCGTTATGGCTAATCAGGAAAAATGGGATTGGCCTTTTGTGCCTTGTCCAGATATTCCTATTTTGGGGGCGGTTGGCGGTACGTAGCGTCTTGTCAACCATCTCAGCGTTTCCTTGCATGATCAAAAGCCAGCTGACTCACATAGACTCTGACTCATCTAGCTGCGTTTTACATTCGGACAAGAAATGCATCTAATGCGACTGCTGCTACTTATATAATTCCTTCCGGCATTGGGACGGCAATCGGAGGACTTGTATCTGGCGTAATCATCAGCAGGTCAGTGATCTTTTACATCTCTTAAATGAACTTTACATAACGAACCAATTTATTTTAGGACTTCAACTTTTAAGAGCCTTTCGATTGTATCCTTGATGCTCGGCTGCCTGTCTTATCTTGTCGTAGCTTTGAGATGGATTGAAAATATTAGTGCTTGGGAATCACTTTACATTTTCCCGGTTGGCCTTTCATTTGGGTTAATCCTCTCCGCCCAGTTTGTTTGGTTGTCGGCCAATGCTCCAAAGTCACAGACATCCATGGCAGTTAGCAGTTACTATCTGTGCCAGCAGGTGGGGATGGTCCTTGGAGTTGGCACTTCAACCTTGCTCATACAGCAAGACTTTTATCGGAGATTACTGGAAGCATTAGGAAACATGTCTCACAAAAGACAGGCAAGCGTCACCATTACGATGGAGCCCTAACCAATGATAAGTAATGAAGCTAACATATGTAGCAGATCGTCGGAGAAGTCCTTGAGGATATCCATTTCGCATGGACGTTGCCCGAGTGGGTACAGACTGTTGTGAAAGCGGAGTTTGTTCAGAGCTTCCAGCTCATGCCTAGTGAGTCTTGCGTGTGAAGCCTACCCGTGTAGATAATCGTGCTAACTACTTTGCCAGTCATGTCCATGGTTACGACGATGCTGGCTCTTCCAATTCTCATCTATCTTCAAGAGAAACCTTTGCGATAAATCGAAAGAATACATTCTCTGTCAAGCTGGCAATATCAAGGTACCAGCATGAGACAAAAAGGAGGATTGGGTTATTTTTAGTTTGTAAGTCAGTTAGTTAGGTTTGTTGCAGCGAAGCGTCGAGTCTTTTCAGAGAGCTAATGTTCAACAGTATTCTGTAGTAACAGTCATTTCAAAGGTCACAACTGAAGATCGACGTCTATACGCATCTTGGATTGATCCGCAAAGCGGCCTCCGTGAGGTTTCAAAGTGAAAGCATGCGGTTCCATTGCAGTACTGAACGAATGCACCGTGAGCACGCGAATAGGACCAAGATGAATGAATCGTCATTGCGATATCCTTATGTTCCACCACGAGACTTATATACTTGTTAAATTTCTCTCAATTATACAAGCCTGAACTTCTCGCCGGCCGAAGATAGTACAAAATGCATCTCCTGTCCTTCACGCCTGGCGTCGGCTGTCCGACCCGATGAAGCGCACTCCTCAAATTGCCTTCGCTCAAAGTTTCCAGGGCATTTGACACGTTTACAATGGCATGTCCGCTTTTCGGTTGGATGAACCCCCAAACGCCCGTTTCCACGTCCTGAAGCTCCGTGGTGTAATCATCGCAGTACAGCAAGGTCAATGTGCCACCGTCCTTGTGCTCTGAGAATGACACATCCTCTAGTTTCTCGACGGTGGGGACGCTCTCCATTTTGAGGCCAGAACCGGAGGGCTCGTCTCGGTTGTGCATGTTTTCGAGCGGTGGGATGTGCGGATGTTCGGCACGTAGTGAGGAGGATAGGGAGTGAAGCAGCATCATTACGATTTTGTGTGATGCGTGCGAAAATTCGCGAACTTTTGGGACGTTGAGGGTGCTGGATAGGGGCTTGACCGGCTCACGGAGATAGTCGAGCGGGATCTCGAATGTCTCACAGTCCGGGTAATGGTGATACCCGGCCTCGACCTTCTCATCGATAAGATCTTTCTTCTTGATTTCTGGAGATTGTTGGAAGTATGCTGCTTGGATCTCGTACAGGGTCTGCAGTTCGTGGAGATACCACTGAAGGTCAAAGTCGGGATATGGCTCCATGAGATTTAGGTAAAAGAACCCTATCTTCCGGGAAACAGCGTAGAGCTTTTCCGTCTCTGCCTTGTCCCCGCTAGCGATGGCGGCCATGTTGATGGTTTCAAGGGGGGTCAATCTGACCTCCCTTCCATCAATGGTGGTGGTGCTAGGAGACGAGTCCATAGTGTGTCTGAGGGAGAGAACGGGGATGTGGAATGTTCAGATATTCAAATATCTATTGGAATCTTTGATTAAATTTGTAAAGGGAGACAATTTGAAGCTGAGTTCTGAGCGATTAGACATATGCTGCCAGCAATTTATATGCTTGCTGAATGGTCCCCTCCTTGAATTCAACTCTCCACAGAAAAATTGTAAAGTTTGATGCAGAGAGGTTCAGGAATTAGCTCTGCAGATCGGCCCTTGGGTATCTTCCCCTCTTGCTCTGCAGCGTCTATGCAGTGACACCATCCATGCCATGGAGAGAGGGAGGGCTGACGGAGCTGAAACAATCCGCTTGCATCTGGTCAAGAATGCAACGCGTTCCCCCCTCCGGAGCCTGATTGCCGTTGATGAGCTTGCATGTTGCCAGTTATTTGGGTGCGCCACCTATTCCTATTTTTGAATATTCGCAGGACTTTCGCCGCGATAATCGGCAGCTGGTTGGAACTGAAATCCCGGCGGGCTGAAGGGGATTTTCCCGCTGCATTGATATCATTTTGAGCCATTGATTATTATTTGCAACTGCACTGTCCGACCCCCCAACATCGTAGTACAGTACATACATACCGTACACTCCGAGTCAGGTCTCCGCGGGCTCACTCAGCTATATTTCTTCGCAACCAGTCACATTGAAATTATCAACAGAGCCAGCTCTCTCCTGGTGTTTCTCTAGCATTATCCGTCTTCATTAGTATGCTTGCATGCCGAGAATCGTTGTTGCAAAACACCATCAATCGATGTGCTCCAGGCTCTTCGAAAGTACGTAAACACGTTGGAATCGAGCCATGGCGTACAGGTAAATTTCCAGACCAGCTGTGCCGTTCCAGCCTAGTTTGAAGGCCTTTGAGGTCATAAGAGTAATGAGGAAAACGTCGATCAGAAGAAGGCAAGTTCACGGGTTCCCGCCCGGAAAAGATGTCCGAAAGGGCCTTACTATCTGGATCGAGATTCCTATCGCGGATTATCTGCTCAAAAAACAAACAAAAGAAAGGATCGGGTAAAAACGATCCGATTTAAGCTTGTAGTTGGAGCGGTCACAAAGGTTAGCTGATTACTATCGAAACCTGAGTTCAATGCAGAAGATGTTCTAGCTCGTGACAGCATGAGAATCTATTTCCAAAATCCCAGCCTCCTGTCTCAAATCTTTGTCTTTTCGCTCTAGGTAGACTCTCCTGTGCAACGTCTGCCAATCTTCATTCCGAGAAAATGCTTCGCGTATTGGGCCCAACAACTCGTTAATGGCATCAGCTACTCCATTGCGAAGCAATTGTGACGAGATCAGTCCAGCGACAAAGCTCTGCTCCAAGGAAGTGTACGAGCCAAAGCGAAGCGGTGATTCCTCATTCGACGATGCAGGGACAGTAAAAACGCAGTTGCTGGTTTTATTATTATCTTCCACGGGCTCGCTGCCATCCACAAGACCGTTTTCAGAGCGAAATTCGAGGATCGGAAATATTACGTGGCGGAGAACACTTAACAGACCGTTGCCTTCAACGCACGAGTCAGGGCAGCTTGCAAGAGCAATTTTGGCTCGAACTTCGTCTGGAGAATCCAGCAAACCGATTTTGGAGTCTGAGATGGAGGAGGACATTTTAGACCCTTGTAGGCCTGGTACCATGGCGTTCATCAGGTGTGCACGTCGTCGATAGCCAAGCAGAGGTAGGAAACGTGCATTGAATTCAAAAAGCCCCGTTTGATCCTCACCACCAAATTGAAAATCGGCGTCAAGATATTCTTCAGCAAGGCCGGGAAGAGCAGGGCACCAGAGCAAACTGAGACGGTTAGACTTGCTATACTCAGGTCCGGTGTTACGTGTTTCGTCCTGACGAGCCAGACAGGCGAGACGAAACGTATCCATGACGACGGAGGGGCTTAATTCGTATTCAGAACCGTTAACAAACCGAACCTGCCCTTCTTTGACACCCAGAGACTCCAGCATAGCGCTGATGATAAACCGATAGTAACGCGCTCGATCAGCGACAACGGGGAACGGCGCGTTATAGTTGACAAGGAAAGCGTAGATATCGCAAACAAGGACCGTGGTATCGACACCTGCTTTGACGAATTCCGCCAATTTCAGTAACGGTACAAAGTAGGCGAGATGAGGAATTCCGGTCGGTGCCGTCGCCCAAAATCCCTTGGGAGATTTCCCCTCTATGAGGAGTTGCCGGATCGTGTCGCCGCGAAGCACAACGGGCAAGCGGCGGGTGATAAGCCCATATCGTTGCTCAATGTCATCGCAATTGCTGTTTGAGAGGTTCACGTAGCCAGTCATGATACCGATATCAATGAGATCTTTCCGGAAGCCGCCTTGTAGTTCACATATTCACTGATACCTTTCCCTTATATGTAAACAACCCACCAATTTTTCTCAATAGTAATGATGGTTTCACACAGAGCAATTTCAGCCAGTGTGACGCATCGACCGAATAAAGTTAAGGGTATCTTCCAAAGACATCTGTGCATTGTCACCCGTTGATCCATAGCCTTACCAAACTGTGGGAAGGCTGGCTGGCCGGCCGTCCCCGCCTCCAGTTGAGAGCGTTTACGGGTACTTCTTCTCCATGATCGCCGGGTTGTTTTCAATCAGGCCGACAGGTTCTTGAAAATCGGTCTGTAACTCAACATCCAATCATATTTATCCAAGGCAACGCAAACGATTGCACACTATGACGGAATCAGTCCTCGGTAGGACGTATGCAAGGAGTCATATTGTACTGTATGTACATACTGTACATACACCCAAGCGATCGACGTTACGGATCTTTCGAGATGAGGCCATAAATGAGAAAACAAACTGATAGCTCCACGGGGAATGTATGAGCAGAGAGTATCCCCCCGTATATACAGAGTAAGACATGTAGCAATGGATGTGTGCAACCAGTACCGTATTCCATGATTCCATCCCCCAAGCCATGGAATATGCGCTGCAGATCGTACTGCATATTACCAGCGTGCAGGGCGGGAAAGCCTCCGCCCGTCAAAGGGGCTGCTGTCGTTTCACTGAATCTGCTCACTATATAGATATCGTAAAAGCGAAGGCATAGCGGCTGAATGGCTGGCTGATGCTCATAAAGCCAGCGATCAAGTACATAAGAGGGTATGGCAATACGGAGTACTCCGTTCGGCAGCTAAAACCACCCAGAAACGGACAAAATTGGAATTCCCCGTAGTAGTTTCTCAACTAGACGTTGTCGTATGGTGTAATTCGACAATGAGCTCTGTCCGTAGATCCTTTCTCAGCTCCCTTGATTCGCCGATGTGAAGGTGACATGCGAATCAGAACCAGAAATACGTCAAGTTTCCCGAGTGCGATTCATTCGAGTGAACCAAGGATTTCAGAAAGCAGGCTGATATCCGCTGGTTCAAGGGAGCTGACTATTGCCCGCATAAACCCAAAAGTTTACATACTGTAACATAGTCTTTAATTGTGAGACCCAGAGACGTTGTCGTCATTGCGTAAAAAACAGATATAACAAGGTTGAGCACACACTATCGCGGTCGATTTGTTCCGTCGTATATTGACCTTCGGAGGAGCAATATGGCATCCTTAAGTGTTATGCTCGCGACGCTGGTATCGGGGATAATCTTTTGGCAATACCACTTCGCGTACAAACGGGCTCTTAGTGCATGCGTCCACCGCCTTACCAACTACCTCTCGCCGGAGAAGAAACAATCAAGTTCATGGACGAAGACATCGAAATCCGCGAGAACCGAGGAAAGCTCTGTATGCGGAATCTCAAAAGAAAGCGAGACGGATGCAAGAAAATATAAACAAATGTATTTCAAACTGCACAATTTAGAGAATTACCCCGAAACTTTTGAAGAATCCAAAGACCTTTTGGTTTGTCTGTTATCGGAGGCTCTGAACTACGGCGCATCTCGGACGATTGGTATTCTTTCTCTCGACAACTTCTCTCCGCAAGGTCTGCACGGGGTGCTCAAAGGGTATCTCGACCGTACCACTCAACAATGGCAACAGTACATGGGAGGGAGGGTCCACGGAGAATCGAGGACAATGTTCGCGAATCTCAATGAAGCTCGTCAATGGTTATTGAAAAATGCGCCGTCAAAATACGTCGATGGTGCATGGCTTGGCCATGTCCACAACATAGCAACTCCTTTTGTGTTTCGTGCTGCCACCAAGGATGCATGGCAAGTTTTCTCCGAAGAGCTGGGGGACGGAGAGATTAATATGAACCATGTGCACGTATACCGGAGCTTGATCGAGAGCACGGGCCAATCGCTTCCTGCACCTGACACGGAGGATTTCATTCGCCATCCCGGGCTGCTCGATACGAGAGTGTGGAGGTCAGCCGTATCGCAGCTCCTAATTTCGCTTTTTCCGAATGAATTTCTGCCTGAAGTTTTAGGATTTAACCTACATTTCGAAATGTTGACATTGGAAACAATGATCGCGGCCAAAGAGCTCGAAGAACTAGGCATCGACTCCTATTACTTCACCCTCCATATAACAATCGATAATGGACACTCGGGACACACTGCTGTGGCAAGAGATGCGGTCATAAAATACATAGCCAAGGAAGAGTCGCTCAATGGGCCGGTCGCAGCGCAAATCGCCTGGAGGCGCGTTCAAACCGGTTTTGCACTTTCAGAACACATGGCTGCAGCACCTGACACCGCGATTCGCACCGGAAAAGAATGGTTGGAACCATCTCTGAGCCAAGGCGCAAGGGACATGATAGAGATACTGCGATCGAAGTGTGTGGTCGCAAAAGGTGTCCATGACAACTGCAAAGCAAAAATAGCAGGTCAACCCCTTTCCTACTGGCTCGAGGCGGAAAGGTTCGAAAGTCAGGAATGGCAGTTAAACCTCCTCCGTCATTTGAGCAATTCAAAGCCGTGGGTATATAAAGGCAACAGCGAGAGGAGCAGGCTAATTCATGCGTTGTCGTGGGGAGGAAAGATGTTTGGTTCCTTCACAAATAATGAGGTCGAAGTAGTTCGAACATGGATTGACTCCCTCGGTACCCCAGGGTTGGGCACATATTGGTCGTTTACCGGTCGTTCTGACAGCACCCTTAGGAATGTCGATTCGAACGGAGTCTTGAGTTCACAAAGACCACAAACCGAGGTTCTGGGAGACGTATGGTTGCCCACTGAGTTGAATTTTCCTCTGGTTCTTATTCCTTCGCGCGAGGTCAGCACCTTGGACAAAAGGGTTGTCCTTGACCCCGAAGCCGCCCCATTATGGGACAATTTTCTTCCGCTCTGGTTCACTCATCTATGCTTGTTGGAGAGTATCCCCGCGATACCATGGAGAACAACAACGACAATCGGCTGTGCAGTTGTCCGCTTACTGCGGGCTCAACATGGTTTCAATCTCGAGACCCCCATCGTCGCTGGCACCGATGAAAGCATAAGGACCGACAGCATCGACTTGGTGGATATCGGACGTGGTATTACAAAAGCACTTGGGGAACCTCTGCCGAGTAACTTGCATGAGGTCTTGAAAAGGTGGCCATCGGATTTTGCTTTAACGATGCTTTGTCTTTCAGCACGTCCTAAGCAGTATCTGAATGTGTTGCTTGGACTGACGCAGGCCTTTGTCCACTTGCATCAAGCGATGTCGGATTCTCGATACCTAAGTGAGCAACACCAGAATGCTCTCAAAGACATCGCGTATAGAGAGCAGCAGCACTTGGATATCTGCATCGATCAAATCAAACAGGAAGACTCTAGCTTCGCCGAGTTCGTTTGTGGTCATGAGTTGGGGCGTGGTGAGATCGAAAAGTGTTTGAATAGGGGGCCGTCATAACACGGACCCCAGGCCTGCGGTCCAAAGTTTGAATTCCAGAAGTTCTCGCTAACCCCTAGTTATATTCAGTTGTTAATTAGGATGTTGATAAGCTATGAGTTTGTTGAGCGTATGTCGTTAGGAATGCTTAGTGAGGTGGGGATTGGACTGCATTTGAATGAGTCATTACGACAGACCGTAAAGACCAGTTGGCCAAGTTGGGCAAATTTAGTACCATGATTTTGGAAGTTGATATTAGAATGCACGCTCACGCATCAATTTTGAAATATGGATTCCTCTTCCTGTAGGGCGTCACTGTGACGGCTTGCATCGAGCACGTGGACATAACCTACAGTACAGTAACTAGTTAGCGCCCAAACACCCACCAAAATTAAAAACTTATGGCCATGAACTTTTGATAGGGTTCCAGGCCCAGGTCTGGCTCAAGTGCATCACACTGGTTGATACCTCAAATTTCTCCCGCAATCATCCCTAAGCAGCTCCTACAGCGAGCCCAGAGCAGCCCTGTATTGATCGCCCGATCTGTTCCCCGACTGACACGCAAACAAGTTCCAGACTCACCCCCAAGTTACTGTAACTCCTTCCAGTGAATAGTAGCGCTCCAACCGAGTTTATCGGCGTTGAACACATCAATATCGATGCTCGTCGTCGTCACGATGTAAAGTTGGAACAGACGGGCTTACAGAGTCCATCTGAATATGATATGGGTCAAGGCCCATGATATTGTTCTGTTTCCCCTCCTCAACTAATTCGCGAAAACGTCTGCGCGACTCCGGACTAGGACGCTTTGGAACGGCAGCGGGGGAAGAGAAGGGTCACGTAGAACTGGCTTCATGCTCTCTTTGGACCGGACGTGCCCGTCTCCTGTTGCTGCTGATTGTTTGGCAAACTCTCTCGCTTCTGCAGCGAGTAATTCTCTTCTTTGTTGGCGTCGAACCCTCATCTCTTCTGTTTGTAGTGTGACAGGAGTATTATCCGTCGACAGATGGTCTGCAATCAGTCGTGCGATATTCGCTCTGGTCGAGTTGACTGGGAGCATGAGTGTTGGGGGTGGGCGAGCATTCCGAATCATTTGTTGTCGAAGCTGAAGATATACTTCGGGCAACTCAAGTATAATCTGCTTGCTCGGTTGGGGAGAAGTCATTTTGAATAAGTACACAGAATTCTCAAAGTGAAGGTATCAATGAGCGACCGGTGATGAGCTTTCATCTTGAAGATGTTAATGAGCTGGGTGATATAGTACTGTATGTAGGGTTTTGTATGCGTCACAGCGTCAGATGTCGACATTACATAAGTCGGCTCCTGTGATTTGATTGGGCTGGGTATCAGATGACGCGCATAGTTCGAGGGGCACGGAGTTCAGCGGAATTGAATCGCCGCTACGGCAGACTATGGAGGCCGGGCTGGTAGAAATGATATTGCCACAGCATGTTGGAGGAACTCTATCCATTTTGTGTTGCCAGAAGGTTACGATGTAGAATTAATGAGGGTCCGGCGTCTACCTCAATGTGCATGGATATAATGGATACGCGCGTTTGATTAAGTTTCGGAGAGCTAAGCGCGCGGCACGGAGTTAAGGTTCAAGGTACAACCAAGGTTACCAGTCCGCGTCTCGGGAGTTCATTATTCCGACACTCCTTGCCCGCCTCCCACGCGGAGGGCTAGGACAGCAACAGAGAGCGAATGTACTGCAAACCATTCATATCTCATTCTCATACAGTGGCGGGTGAATCTGATACTTATAGTCTTTGGGTGGCTGCCTAGCTTCTGCTAGTCACACTCTCCATCTACGCGAAGTCATGCTCTCTCTTCCGCTCATCGAACCTCGGGACGTGAGTAAATATCTTTTTTTATCTCCATGAGACACGGGCAATTTGCAGAGCTCAAACTAGCTACATTAAGCTCTTTTGACAGGACTCGCCTAGTCGTAATTTGAAGGATCTAACGTTTACTCTCTCCAGTCCCATTCCCTCTGGTTCAACCTTTCTCGGCAGTCTCGTCGCGGCGGCGCACCCTATAGCGGCCAGAATTCTTCCACTGCAAACACAAACGCCCGCAGAAATGGCCAGTCACGAACGCCATCTGTGCCCTCGACATCCGATTCCCTTGCCGCCCTGATGCTCGAGGAGCGCGCGTTACGAATTCGCAAACACCATATCGCCTCGTTCGGATACTCATGGATCCGTCCAGCCGGATACCCCAAGACCATGCAGGGCATTCGCGAAGAGGAGGCAGAGCGAGAAGAAGCTGCCAATGCGGCGATGGAGGGAGAAATGGAGTTTATGGGGGAGGCGGGCCTCGATGGGACCGTGAATCCCGGGGAGGATGAGGACCAGGAGGCGATGGAGAGGGATTTGGATGATGATATTCCAGATGCGGATGAGACTGGTGGTTTGGTGGAAGATGGTGAGGATGGGTTGGAAGAAGATGATTTGGGCGAGGAGGATGAAGAGGCTCTGATGGAGAGAGATCTAGATGACGATATTCCCGAAGGCTTTGGGTCTGAAGATGACGAGGAGGATGAAGATCTGGACGATGAGGAGGACTTTGACAATCAGCCTGATTTGGACGATGATGTGCCATCGGCCCCGATTGACGAGGGGGATGACAGCATGATGGAACGGGACCTAGACGCTGATATTCCGGAACATGACGAGGATGTTCTTGGTGAACACCAAGAATGGGAGCATACAGATACGGATGCGGAAGAGGATGAGCACGACTATTCTGACGATACGGGCTACGGAGACGCCGACAACGATTTTGCACCACCCCCGCCTCCGCATGGATTAAGATCAAGCATGTCTACTACACTGGTCGAGAATTCGCCTCCTCTACCGCCTCCAATGGTGCGCCAGAGGGAAACAGAAGCACAGCGATTATTCCTCGAGAGATGGAGCGGCGGGCTTGGTGACAATGTTGAAGATTCAATGGTAGCTTTTCGATCAAGCGGAATGTCTGAGCGCAATTTACGCATTCCGAGAATTCGATCCCGAAGACGACACTCGACGTTTTCAAACGAATCAGGTAATAGTATCACGTAGCTTGGCTAGACACGGAGCGGACGGTCATATGGTCCGTCATTCAGATCTTCCTGTGTTGATTTAATAGAGAAGTCGATAATATTATACCCAATAGATTTCATGCTTATCTCGAGGACGCCTTTTCTAGGTTTTCAGTAGAGGATCAAGATCGCAAGTCTGCACGAACATCACTCCTGCTTGGCAACTTGTAGAAAGCCGGCCATGGCCCTGGTTCGTGACACCTGCCCTTCAATTTAAAAAAAAACCCCTAGCCACGAAGGATTCAACCAACGTTTCCGAGGTATCAGTATGCAATTAAAAGAATGATAGCTATATGACAGCATCAAACAAACATATGCAACAAGGAGAATAAAACGGAGAACGTCATCCTTACTTCAAGCTCACCAGGAGGCTTCGTATCAGATGCGTCCTCAACAAGGACAAAAGAAGAGACAAAACATATAAAAGCCATCCAATAATCAACACGGCTTGCCCATAATATTAAGACTGACGCAATGCCCTCTGATGACGCCGGTCGGTCCATTTTCATCCCAGAATCAAACGCCAAACATATATGGAAACGGGTCTGTGGTCGTGGACGGGTGTGCGTCTGAGAGGAGGTAAGTCGGAAGAAGTAACGGCCATAGGAGGCTGAAATAGGGCCCCACGAAATAAGGGAGCGGTCATTAAATGATTATCACAATGATATGCCATCGTGGGCATTCGATTCTTGAAACGAGGTCATCAAGTCGGGACGAAACCAGATTTGTCAAAGTCTTCGTGAGCCAGGCGGTCAAAATAGCCAGACGTAGGCGAATAGCATGAATACAGCGACAACGAATCCGAGCCAGACTTTCCAGCCGACGCCCGTGCGCTCCGCCATCCGTAGCATTCGATTCATTGTTCCACGAAGTCGGACGCGAGTGTTGTCAAAAGTGTCGTTCATTTTATCAGCTAGAGCGGAGGATTCGCGGATTTCATCACCGATGGCCATAGTGATCTGATATTTCAATAAAATCCCCAGTTAGTCTTTTGGCCAAACAAGAAAAAAGATATTGTCGCGGGAGGTAAAACACAAAGGGCCTCACAAAGAGAACATACATCTTTCAACATCTTCACCTTTGCGGTGATACCCTCAACCTCCGACTCATTCTGCGACTCCAACGACGATAGAACGGCATCAGAATATTGCCCCCTAGTAAAAACCATCCAGGTTGTCAGTCGGAAAATCCTAATAAACCAAAAGTCCAACCGAAAAAGAACGCGAGGAGGCCATACTTCTTATTCGGCGTTGCACTCCGAAACCCGTCATTCACAGACCCATTTGACGATCCCGCAAATCCATAACCACCTCCGGAGTACCCAGGAGATCGACTGTTCGGTCGAGTGCGCTCCTTGCTTCCACTGTAGGAATCAAATAAACTCGACGAGGACCGGGGATCTCGCTGGTGCAGCGTCGAGTGCGGGAATCTGGACAATGCGTTCTTTGATCAGCGACCACCATAAACCGCATACTTCAGGGCGAAGAACAGCGGCAGGGCTTACCTCGATGCCATTAAAAAGTAGAAAAGAACAGATTTATTACCATCATGACATACCGCTTGGATAGAAAAAAAAAAAACTCCGTATCCAAGGGTGTTTTGCGACCTGATGGCGCGGGTGGCTTAGTCATCCCCCTAAAGCCACTTATCTACAAGCGGTGTAGCGCGGGAGTCTAACAGCAGAATCATGCGGCGGAG
This sequence comes from Chrysosporium keratinophilum, assembly GCA_029850275.1. Taxonomy (NCBI): domain Eukaryota; kingdom Fungi; phylum Ascomycota; class Eurotiomycetes; order Onygenales; family Onygenaceae; genus Chrysosporium; species Chrysosporium keratinophilum. The sequence continues at coordinate 687,653 of JARBIX010000025.1, forward strand.
GCGGAGACAGGACTGTTCAGTAAGAAAGCCCGCTCCGCTCCGCTGTAGGGTGATATTCTAACTCCGCTGCTCCCCATACAGAATGCACTTGGAGGGGATCAATGCGATTTCTTTAAATCCTTCTGATACAGTACATCTAAGTGGTGGGCTAAATTATTTACATACATACAAGTTCACTACTTGCGCAAAAGCGGAGGGACTGGTTTTGTACTGTAGATTCATGATGGTTCCCAAGACACGCAGACAGTGAAGAATGATTGTTTATTCTAGTTACACGAGATGACTATTAGAAAGAACAAATCACTTTCTTTTTCACCATTCTTCTTACAGCTCCTCTCCTAATAAGCCAGATCACCATCAGCAACTATACGTGCTGCACCCCGTTCAACAGTACGATCCGTATCGAATACATAATCCCAAAGACATGCTAATTTAAATGTTGTCGGAATTTGGAAAGAATGAGTGCATGCAGAGTCGACGCACAAACGGGCTTTACGCAATGTGAAAATGTATATGAGTTGGGTCTCTGCGGCACAATCTGACGCTGGTTATTAGAAGACTGGATATTTCCAGAGAACGCCAGCCGAGTTGCGCTTCTAAGGGTTAAATTTCATCATTCTTCATTTGGATTACATAGCTTTGTATTTCATTCAGGTCATGAAGCATCCATCTTGTGCATGTGCCACCTCTTGAGAGTGCGCCATTCTGAACAAGAAAAAAAAGCCAGCCATGGAAACAAGAGCCAGAAAAGAAGTCCCCTTCGTCGCCAAAGACGTTTTTTCTATTGCCCTGACCACACTTGACACCGCCCCAAGAGTGGGAACACCGGAAGAAAACCGAGAAGCCGCCGAAAATCATAGGGACGCCGAAGATTGTCGAGGATATACGCTCGCTCACCAACTAACAAAGATCGAGGGTGCAAGTTTGAACGAGAGGGTTGTCTGAATTAGCCCTGCATCTCCTCGTCCTCATCGCGAGGCTTGAAGTCATCATCGTCGTCGTCGTCCATCGCATTATCGTCTTCTTCCTTGGATGCGACTTCAGCAAAGTTGATTCTCTTGCCGCGCGTCCGGCGACCGCCTTCGATGATGTTGTCTGCGGAAATAGGTTCGAGGTTGTCGTCGCCGCCTTCTTCTTCCTCATCGACCTCTATAAATGCATTTCAAGTAAGCAAGTATAGTGATATGGGGCATTGAGCTAGGAACAAACGCATGCGTTCTGAAACAAAACATGAAAACAAAAGTTCTTGGACCTGATTATCGCATACCTTCAGGAAGCTATAATAAAAATCACATATTAGCCGCATTGCCCTCTCGCAAACAAACTAGACAGCGTTCACACACCGCATCTTCATCCCCAGCTTCACTGCCTTCAGTATCAGTATCCTCGGCTTCTTGACCCATAAAAACATCTTCAGCTTCAACGGCCTTGCCTTTGCCCTTGTCGGCAGAAAGGTGAGTGGGATTCTCGCTGGCGCTCATTTTCAAAGACGATGAATACTAAATGGGAGTAAAAAGAAGTAGACTTTCGACGATAGCAATTGAGTAAAAAATAATAAGCAAGTACTCGGTTCTGGGAGATGGACTGTTGTCTGTTGAAAGCGACGCTTTGAGCGGTCGCGTTTCCTCGACAAACACTTTCTTAGCGCACGCGTGCCTCTCACGTGATTGAATCGTGAAATCCATGAATTTCTCACTCACCGCCTGGTTATTACTGTGCAGAGATGTTTAGTAATTCTCATCTGCTAAAGGACTTGTTTGGCTATCGGCCATTTGGATGGCTGAATTGATCGCTAGCTGCCTGAGACTCTAAGTTAGACAGATAGCGTGGCCTTCATAGTCTCAGACTGCATAAGGCCTACGAAAAATATGATATACACACACACACACACGCCTGAGACTCTAAAGCATCGCTGAAGCTTGACGCCGAAGGAGACACGGGCGGGATCACTGAAAGACCTGGTCTTAATGCCCAACGAGCAATGTAGAGGAAACTCGTTCATGCTCATCTACTTCGTAGATCGGATATTTTGGCAGAATAAGGTCGGGTGAAAAGGACTAACCATACAGAATACTGTTGACAGATCTCATTTCTCTTCGAGTTAGATCGCATCTACAAACTATTACACTATCCGCAGAGCACGGCTTATGGAAGGCCTCAAGAACCGGGAAATTTTAAAGTAGAACTCAGCTCCATTTCATTATCAGTAACTTTTCCTACCTAAAACCCCCCCAGTGATGAATTTTGTTCTTTATCTCATGGCGACAAGGAAAAGAAGGAGTATGGATGATGATTAGGAGAATTTGAATTGGCGACGCCCAAGTCAAATCTATGCAACGTAATAGAAAAACAAAAAGCAAAGTTTCATACCCATGGTGACCCTTTGGACATAAAGAAAAACATCAGGGAACACACGCGTCATTAAAAGAAAACCCTGCACCAGAGGAAAACCAGAAAGAGGAAGTCATGATTTTGAGCGCCGGATATTGTAAAAAGGTCGGAAAAGAAGTTATCGAAGGAGAAAAAGGGGTGCTGATTTAGTCGACCTCCTCAACAGTTGGGCCGTCATCGCCGCCTGGGCCGCCTGGAGCAGCGCCAGGGAATCCTCCAGGGCCACCGGCACCAGGGAATCCACCAGCGCCTGGAGCACCACCCTCAGCTCCGTAAAACTTCATCATGATTGGGTTGGCAACACTAAAATATATCGTTAGTCTTGGTTCGTGTGTATAGTTGACATGTGGAGAGATACATACCCTTCAAGTTCCTTCTGTCTGTCTTCATACTCTTCTTTGGTAGCGGTCTGGTTGTCATCGAGCCAAGCAACGATTTTGTCGACCTCAGTCTTCAACTTCTCCTTGTCGGCAGCGTCGAGTTTCTCGTCGACCTTGGAGTCGCTCATGGTGTTGCGGAGAGAGTAAGCATAGGACTCGAGTCCGTTCTTGGCGCTGATGCGGGAAGCTTCGGCTTCGTCTTCAGCCTTGTATTTCTCAGCTTCAGCCAACATGCGTTCGATCTCTTCCTTGGAGAGACGACCCTTGTCGTTGGTGATGACAATCTTGTTGGTCTTGCCGGTTCCCTTCTCGAGAGCAGAAACGTTCATGATACCGTTGGCATCGACATCGAAGGTGACCTCAATCTGAGGAACACCGCGGGGCGCAGGGGGAATGCCAGTAAGTTCGAATTTACCGAGCAAGTTGTTGTCCTTGGTGCGAGCACGCTCACCCTCGTAAACCTGAATCAAGACACCGGGCTGGTTGTCGGAGAAGGTAGAGAAAGTCTCAGATTTCTTGGTGGGGATAGTGGTGTTGCGCTTGATGAGAGGAGTCATGACACCGCCAGCAGTTTCGATACCCAAGGAAAGAGGGGCGACGTCGAGGAGGAGGATTTCGTTGGTGGACTTGGAAGAGGTGTCACCAGACAAGATAGCAGCCTGGACGGCAGCACCGTAGGCGACGGCCTCATCGGGGTTGATGGACTTGTTGGGCTCCTTGCCGTTGAAGAAGTCGGAGACCATCTTCTGGATCTTGGGAATACGGGTAGAACCACCGACCAAGACAATTTCGTGGACGGAGGATTTGTCAATCTTGGCATCGCGGAGGACACGCTCAACAGGTTCCATGGTGGAGCGGAACAGATCCTGGCAAAGCTCCTCGAAACGAGCACGGGTGATGGAGGTATAGAAGTCAACACCTTCGTAAAGAGAATCGATCTCAATGGAGGTCTGGGCGGCGGAAGAAAGAGTACGCTTGGCACGCTCGCAAGCAGTGCGGAGACGACGGAGGGCACGAGCATTGGAAGAGAGATCCTTCTTGTGCTTGCGCTTGAATTCGTTCACGAAATGGTTGACGAGACGGTTGTCAAAGTCCTCACCACCCAAGTGAGTGTCACCAGCGGTGGACTTGACTTCGAAGATACCTTCCTCGATGGTCAAAAGCGAAACATCAAAGGTACCACCACCCAAGTCGAAAATCAGAACGTTGCGTTCTCCCTCGGTCTTCTTGTCCAAGCCATAAGCGATGGCAGCAGCAGTAGGCTCGTTGATGATACGGAGGACATTAAGACCAGCAATGAGACCGGCATCCTTGGTAGCCTGGCGTTGAGAGTCGTTGAAGTAAGCAGGAACAGTGACGACGGCATTGTTGACGGTGCCACCGAGGTAAGACTCGGCAGTTTCTCTCATCTTGGTCAAAACCATGGAGGAGATTTCCTCTGGGGTGAATTCTTTGGTCTCGCCCTTGAACTCAACCTGGATGACTGGCTTTCCAGCCTTGTCGATGATCTTGAAGGGGAAGTGCTTCATATCAGATTGCACCTCAGCATCGGCGAATTTACGACCGATAAGACGCTTAGCATCGAAGACGGTGTTGGTGGGGTTCATGGCGACTTGGTTCTTTGCGGCATCTCCGATCAAACGCTCGGTATCTGTGAAGGCCACGAAAGAGGGTGTGGTGCGGTTACCCTGGTCGTTGGCGATGATCTCAATGCGGTCATCACGGAAGATACCCACACAGGAGTATGTGGTACCCAAATCAATACCTGCGATGGTGAGTTAGCCATGCTGCAACAGAGCAGAGACTGTGGGTGCGGGGCAGATATCACTTACCAACTGCTGGACCCATTTTGAAAAGTCGTCAATACAATCGTGAATCGTGAATATGGTACAAAAAAATATTAAAAGAGTGGTTTGTCTGTGAAGAAGCTCTAGATAAAAAGCTCACAGAAAGGAGGAATAATTGAATGCAATTGTGTGTGTGAGAGTGAGTTGAAAAATTTGTTGGAATGAGAGAAAAGAAGAAGCAAAGACGCAGTGTTTATATGTGGGCGGTCAAAATTTGGCGCCAGAAGCTTCTAGCAATTCTCCAGGTTCGATGACAATCCACCACATTCTAGCCGCAGCAAGCAACGTCGTGAAGTTTCTTTCAGGAGCTCCAAGCTTCTCGAGTTGCTGCCCCCGTCTCCGAATCGAATTACTATTGTTACAATGAGTTTTGACCTACGTTTAGCCAGCTATTCGACCTCTCCTTGGCTGAGATCCTCGCTGGTGAGCTGGTGGCCGTGAGCTCCATCGACCTCTTTCTCTCGCAGGTTGCGCGGGTATGACGTAATCAAGGTGGGATGTTCCAGAATTCCTGTCTGTGCGCTCAAAATCGCCTTTTGGGAAAATCAGCCCACCAGGCGCACAATTGGATTCATGATCGGTGGTTCTACGGACTACGATTGATATCATCCCTCGTGAATCAGCCTTCTGCTGGTACTCAGATTTGACTCGTTACTTGATTAAACAATGGAGTTTGTTTGCATCCGGCTGCTGCTCTCTTTTTGGCGGGGCAAAAATGTGCATCTTTGTCTGTGCGGCTTAGTCAGTGTCGCCCATGGCAACTGGAAGCTTCGAGTACGGAATTACGTAAGGTTCTTACCGGTCGGAGAATATTGGTTCCGGCCTGTTGTGATTTCTCTGGGGATGGATGGATCCCCGAGTCCATTGGACGCTGGTCTCCAGAAGAATCCCATATTATCATCTTGAAACCGAGCAATCATTATCAACAGAGCATCAAAGATTGGCTCATCACTTGTGACTTGTCTACACAGTACTCTAACAGAGGCCCTTATCTGAAAACTGTCTTGTTCATATTTGCGGACTTGCCACTTGATACTGAGGTCCAGATGAAGGAGCAATTCTTGGTTCCAAACAATGCTCTATACTTGATTCGACAAAATGCTAACTATACATCCCATTCCACTCCATTATTAGATTATCCATAATTACGTACAAAACAGTCTACGCCAAAAATCGATTTTCCCAAGTGTCATCAACAATATCCAATCTATAGCAAGGCGACGAAGAGACCAGCGGCCCCAAGGCCAAGAGCCATCGCAGCACCCTTGACTTTGCTGGCAGCATTGTCAGTCTGCTGGGGTGGAGATGGGCTTGAGACAGTTGCGTTTGTTCCTGGAGTACCAGGGCCACCAGTTCCTGTGGGGATGATAGTGTAGGTTGGCACTCCGGTTCCGGTTGGGACAACGACGGTCTCGGTCTCAGTTTCGGTCTCTGTCTCGGTAGGCTCGGGCTCGGGCTCAGTGACAGTCTCGGTCTCAGTCTCGGAGGGAGGAGCATCGTCAGTGGAAGTTGGAGCGGGAGCTTCGGTGGATTGAGGTGGTGGGATGACGGTGAGGGTCTGGGTGGCACCGCACTCCTCGAGAGTCGAACCCTCAGGGCAGCAGCCTCCGTCCGTGCAGTATGTGCCCTTGGGGCAGTACTCTGTTTGCGTCACGTTAGCAAGTGAACATCTGCTGGCCAGAGAGGGGAGATTTGAGATATCACTTACTTCCGTTAGAGCAGCAGGTTTGTCCGAGGCCAGGGTTATAACATCTGAGCGGAAGCACGCACTGGACGTATCCGGCGCCGCAAGAACGTTCGCAAGTGACTGGTGCAGTCACAGGCTTGCAGACCTGGACCTGGCGCTTCAAGATGGAGAGAACGTCACCATTCTGCTCATGGCTGGCCGCTTGGAGCGACTCGAGAGCCTGCGAGGCGACCGCAAGAGTGCCGACAACAACGACGGAAGTTTTGAAAAGCATCTTTGCAACTGAAGCGCAGTTTGTAGCGAGTGACTGATAAGAGTAGGAAGAACAAGAAAACGGCAAACACTCTTAAATATTATACGATGAACGAGAGACGGGTTAGGATTTCTAGAATAAAGAAGAGAAAACGAAGTTTCGCAGCGGTGCGGCCTTTTTATACATATATCCTTATCTCCCACCCGCCTGGTCTCTTGATCCGCTTTCATAATGTGAGCGCGGACGCATGATTGCGGGAAATAAAATTGGGAAAGGAAAAAAGCAATTCAGCTTTGCATCGTAGGCAGTCAGCTCACGGCCCTGGACTGGCCTCGTATCTAAATTTGTAGCGGACGATATCTTGCCGTCCATTCATCTTGGGCGCTGTCGTCTTGATACGAGCTGGTTGACCCGAGTTCGGTATTGATGGCCCAGTCATGTCTGAGTGCCGAGAAGAAACGGCACGTCTTGATATTGTTCCGGCCATCCTGTCAGCAGACAAATTACCAGCCCCCCTGGTTAAAAAACATGCAGCACAGTTGGGTTTGCGATCGGACCCTGAAGCTCTAGACATTTTGGTTCACGAGCCTTCTGTTGCTGCAACGAGCCCAACGAATTCCTTCAGGGAGATGACACCAGCCCTGACACGCTGCAAAGGGCTTTTAAGAATGAACGCCATTTTGACATGTTCTTCAGTAATTGGCGACAGGATCATCGGAGGCGTGACGCCCAAGGCGGTGGTGGTGATATCGCAGGACAGGGGCTGCTTGGGACTTGGAACGTGGGCGTGTTGCAGGCTAGACATGTGGGCCAAGTGCTCACCCTCCCCCTGTGATTTAGCGTTGATGATCACTCGTCTCAGTTTTTTGCTGTCTGGCCCACCACGCCAAAGCACGACGCGGTTCTTGAATCTTCTGTGGTTTTCCTAGAATCATCAAGGGCCGTTTTCATCTCCCTTTCTGCAGGATAGTTTCATCGATGGTGCGAAAACATGTTTACTCTGCAGTTAGTGAGTGTCAAAGTGAGCGTGCATTTCGTCGTCGCATCAGGGCGTTTCAAGGTGAGGCACCAGGCCGCATCGATTGGTAACTATCATCGTCCTCGTTTGAGTTGTTTGGACGGTTGACATTTGTTTCTCGTATCAACTCCAGCTCGTATTTTGCAAGGCACATCCCAATAATATGAGCCACATTTCGTTCTCTCTACATTTTCCAAGAAAATCTCGATTTGGTTTCCCAAAACTATCCCTGAGTCTCTCGAGTCCGTTTGCTTTGGTTTTTCTTTCAACCCGCCATGTCGTCTTTGCAAGGAAAGCTAACTTATTAGTGGTGTTGGCGAGTCTTTTGCGTTTCGAGTTTCCATATTTGGATCCTCTACTCTGCTGCCGCTTTTGTTCCAGCCTTCGAATTGATGCAAACGTGTTAGGTGATACGGCTCTCCCAATACACCGTACACGTGATATCCATGTATTTATGTAGGGATTCGCCTAGCTAGATAGTCGAATACACACATACATCATCTTCTCTATCAAAACGTGAACGGCTGAGTCACCCTCGATCCGTGGCGGGATGCGGGCCGGAAATGGTCGGCGAAATATTGTTCCTTATCTTCGGGAGATTCCGTCGGGCCGAGATTTGAGATATGGGCGGCTGGCTTTGTGGGAGTGAAAACGAACTGAAAAAAAAAAAACATACAACAGCCGGGATTCGCTGGTGGTCACCCACCCAACTACTAGCCGGCCGGCAAGTGGCTTAAGTACGGCTGAGCGGACGGGAAGCCCTGTTTTCCACTTCCTATGGTCGTATGTGCTTGTATGTGTTCTACCCAGCGTTATAGCTTGGATAGTGGTACACACACAAGTCAAAAACATCAACTCGATGGGTTTTTGTCCAAACACTTTGAAAATACCTTCAGTTTGAAGTCCTTCGTCTGCTGAATATCCTACGATTTATCCCGTCCTCTCCGGACCGTTGGTTGTTGTGCTATCGCTCAAAACGTGAATTTTCGCCCAACTGGGCCCTGGTCCACAGTGCTCAGCCACCAGGCGGCCGGACGCTCCCAAATTGGATACACCTATCGATCCGGATATACCAAACAACTCCCTCCAATTTGATCGCCTTCCCTTGCCTCCTCATCAACATATCTGGTTGTTTGTGACCGAAAAATCTCTGCTTGCCTGCCCTTTCAATTTGGTGTTCCTGGCATACTAAGGCTTGTCGGAGTTTTGCCAAGCACTGATAAGCTTTCATCATTGAGCTTATCAGCTACCCCATCAAAACTCGCAGCACCAGATCTATATCCCAAGGTACCAAATCAATCTAGATATTGGCAAGGAACTGTGGTCATATCTAAACCACCACCAGGCCGTTCACGCTCAAAGTGGTGCGGCTAGACAGCTCTTGATTTGCTCTTTACAGACGCTTTGGTCCGGCTGTTTAACGCCCAATATTAATTGAGCACTCGCTCATTTTCGGCCGGCACTTTTGCTCCCAACTCCCTTAACCTCAGCACCTCCAATTCTGCCAACACTCGCGCGATTTTATCGAACGAATATCGTCCCGGTTGCTCTCAATTAGCTCTATCTGGACGTGCTACCGTCCGTTTTGTACGCTCAATATTCAAGAAGTACTCGCCTATTTTAGGCTACCACCTCTGCCCCAGTTTCCACTGAGCTTTGGCACTCCAATTCCGGACCGATTTTATCGAACGAACATCGTCCTTGTTGCCCTCAACTAGCTCTATCTGGAGGTATTATTGAACACTTTGTGCGCCCAATATTTAAGGAGTACTCGCCCATTTTCGGCCACCACTTTTGCCCCCAATTCCCACCAACCTTTGCACCTCTACCTCATTCAGCACTGGTCCGATTTTATCGAATCGATATTGTCCGCATTGCCCTGGACTAGCTCTATCTAGACGTGGTACCGTCCGCTGCGCACAACAAATACTCGTTGAGTACTCTCTTGTTTTCGGCCGCCACTTTGGGTCACATACACCTCACCACCTGACTCATAACGTCTCCAATACTGGTCCGATACAATCGAGCCTATACTTTCCTGAGTCCCCCCGACGCCCTCTATCCGTTCGTGCAAACAACAACCATCTACGAATGAAACTCGGTCTGTTATCATACTATTGTGGATCAGTTTGATACCCTGTGGACCGTGATTTCACTGTGCCACTGGTCCCTGCAGTTGTCAGTTGGTGACAATCATTAAGGTGTTTTATAGTCAGTGAGGCATACCAAGCACGTTGCCTTTCCTGGTGAAGATTAACTCTTTACTTTTGCACACCATAGCAGTTTTCTCCAGTGTTTCTGCAGTTGAGATTTGTTAAACAAGGACTGTAGGCTGAGGTTCAAAAACTACTGAGTTGTTTGGGAGGTGGATACTGGTTCCACTCTCTCATTCAAAGTTTCCTGCTTCTATCCAAAAAGCAGGGAGAGCTTTTTTCTCTGTGTTTGACTCCATCAGAAAAACAGAGACTCCTGACCTGCCCAACTTCAACTCATGATTTGTTCTTGTTGTTTGCCTTGAATTGGTAAGGAGTTAAGTGACACTTCTGTGTGGCAAGACTTGATACCCTCTCACTGCTACAACTGGTTTTTCAGATCTCTCTGCAAAAGATCTGATAGTTTGGTGTTTCTCTTAAAAAATCACCAACAAATTGCCTCTGTGGAGAGGTTTCTTGTTCACCCCCTTTGATTTTTTGCACGTTTTCCTTTGCCATTAAGTCTCTGAATCAACCTTGTGGAAACTAAGTGTCAGGAATCACTGACAGCTGGCACTCAAGAGTACCAAAAGATTTTTTTTTTTTTCTGCAACTGGTTTATGACCAAAACTGGTGCACTTAGTTTGCCAATATCTCTTGAAAAGTTGGTACAGTTTTGTAGATTTCTGTCAAGAAAAAATCCACCTGCACCTCCCTCGAAGCCCCTTCTTGTATTCCCTATGACCCCCTATAAGCTCCTTGCCTCTTGACTTGTGTCTTGCATAACACCATGGCAAATGCTTCTGTTGATGACTCTTTTAGAAATTCTGACCAGGAAATGTCTTCACTGAACTTGAGAGATATTCTCAAGATGCAGCATGCTTGGGAAAGAATTTCAGAAAGAACATCACATTCTGGTTCAGAAGGAGTTGAATGACTGTGTTCTGGGACTCCGGAAGAATCTGTCCTTTTACAAGAATGGTGACACCTCTTGCTTTGCCAATGATTCATTACCATACGAACATTAATTCGGATTGTGGTAGCTCTGCCACAACACTTTTGCGAGAAGTTTCAGTACACAAATGAGACCCCGTTACCCAACAACGAGGACTTACATAGGGCGTATTCCATTTTGCAGGTATGGCTATGCCAGGAAGAAAATTCTAGAAAGACCAAGACTGGAAAAAGCGCTTCCTGGTTGCAGAATAATCCCGCGAAACCGGTCCATTACTTGGAAGAGACCGACGCACACAAGGAAGTTCCCACTGATATTTTGACTCTCGACTGGTCCTCTGGTGATTATTTCGAGATCGATGAATTGTCGTCCGAGGACGACATTGCACCCCTCCCACCTCTTGATGAGGAAGTTGCGGACTTGATCGAACAGGCGATTAATCCTCTAGACAATGAGGACGCCAAACCTATTCACTTTACAAGTGTGTGTAGGTGTCGGAACCACGCCGCCATCTAGTGGCGACCCTGTGGCCACCCTGTGGCGACCTACCGATGATATCATGGTCCGCCACCGCATAGTTATATAGGGGTCATCGCCTTGCCCACTTGCTAGGTGGCAAGCGATTCGTTTACTATCATCGCAATATATTGGAATCTATCTTCTCGTTATAATCTACCTACGTATCTAGTCTCTATCTATCGTTCATATAACCTCTACCTAGCCGTTAGCTACCCGCTAACTATCTATACTCTCGTAGCTCTACGTTATCCGCCGGAGGCTACTAGTTCATGGATGATGCCAACCTAGCTGTAACAGTTTCGAATCGCTTCTTTCTGAGCTGAAGAGAGTATGCCTATGAATCCTTCTGCCCGCGAGTCTCCGGCGAGTTTGCCGCCAACTGCTGGAACTGCCAGAGGGACCACCGAGAACCTACCTCACGTATATGGAGGTTCCAAATCAGAGATGCCTCGTCATGGCTCTCCCGCCTATTCACCCGATACCCCGCGGCCAAGTCGCGCCGATCCAGAAGGATGACAGCTCTCCACTTTCGACCAGGCCAATCTACTCCCGACTTTGAAAGGGAATTCATGGAACGTTGGCATGACTTTGAAATGACCCCCATGGAGCGGCACCATCACCAATCTTGAGTCTATCAAGCCTTAGTCAAATTGCCAACTAGAGTTCAATATAAAATTCAAGAGCAAGGGGTTCCTGATACTCTTAGAAAACCGTTTTCGATGGCAGCTCGCTACGAGGAAGCGGCGGGCTATCATGAAAGTAACCGCATCAATCCGCGGGAAACCTCACGATCCTCGGGTGGTCGAGAACACTGAGACCGTGATAAGAGAAAAGGATCAACAGAAGAGTATCACCGCGAGTATCCGGCTAAGAAGCGGCGATATAGCCACTTCAAAACAAGACATGAGGGTCGACATAATAATAATAATAATTCATTATAGTCTTATGCAGTCAGAGACTATGAAGACTACCCTGAGGGATTTTTGTAAGTTGGTTAATTACATGATATGAAAATGTTACATATATGTATTTTCAAAGATTGTGAGAATTCAAGACATGTCAAGGCAATATATAAGCTTTCCACTAGAGAAATGAAATTACAAGCGAATGGACGGGCAATATTCAAGTTATTGTTAGGGGGGTTGGTTATTTCTTGGCAGTGCCAAGATTTACAAAGTTATTTTTCATTTTGAAGTGGTGCTGAAAATTTGATGGGGTAACTGTGGCTGGTTGCCCACTCCAGCCACAGCAACACCATCATATTAAAAGCACCAAATCAGTGGTTAAAACTAGATGAGGGAGGTGGGATTCGAACCCACAACCTTTCAGTTACCAACTGTAGTGTTAACCACTCCACTACATCACCCCTCATCTTATGAGGGTCGACATAATAATCGCCCAGAACATAAGGAACAACAAAAAGAAGAAGGACGTTGCTTCAATTGCAATCAGCAAGGTCATATGGCCAACGCTTGCCTGAAGCGGAAGAATAGCGATCAACTGGCCAAAAAGCCGCGACCTTTCCATGGAAGAACCAATCCTCCTCCTTGTGTCAATTACATTCCGGGCGAAGAAGAGAAAGGAATTGAAGAATCTCAACACGAAGATCAAACTGAAACAGAAAGTTACTCTGCTTCAGCTGAAAGCTCGTAGGAATATAGCAGCGAGTGACTAGCCGGACGCCGTACAAAATGTGAACCGATAGTAGCTAAATTGAAGTGTGAAAAGATTCCGCTTTTGAATCGCATTCTTATTGATTCTGGCGATTTTGTTGAATGCGTTGCTTATAGGAAGCTGCTACAAAGCGGCTGGGAACCACCAAGTTCGCTGCAAAAGTTAAAATTAGCTGATGGTTCGAACACAATTTGTTATGGAGAAGTCCTTCTGACATGCAAATTGGAAGATTCAGAAGGGACTGGGAGGACGTTGAGCAGAATGTTTAAGGTTATAGATATTTCGTCCCATGATATGTTATTGGACCTACCTTGGTTGGCGGAGACAAATCCCATTATTGATTGGACCGCTGCATCTTGGCGATATCGCAGCGAGAAACTGGCAAAACTCCGCATTGAAAATCCTCGACATTTTTCTAAGACCTCCCGCTATGAGGTCATCTACATGCTCACCGCCGAAAAGGAGACCGATGATCCCTTACCTGGTCTCCCCAATTGTTATAAAGACTACGCTGGAGTCTTTTCTTAAGAAGCCGCTAGATGGCTGGGGATCTGGCTTGACAACAACCTCACCTTCAAAAGACATGTGGAAAGCAAAATCGACTCTCTAACACTGAGAGGGGACTCAACTTCCAAGCCATTCGACAACTGTATGTAGCTTGTATCACCTCAGTTGCCGACTATGGAGTTCTCATCTGGTGGAATAACCAAAAGCATTTGTTAAAGAAGTATGAGAAACTTCAAAACACTGCTTTGAGGAAAATTATGGGTGCTTTCAGGACTTCTCCCATCTATGCTATGGAGCTTGAAGCAGCCATTCCACCAGCAAAAGTGAGATTCAATCGTCTTTGCAGAAGCTATGCCTGCCGCCTTCTCAAGATGCCAAAGGAGCATGCAATCAGAACAAGAGTTTCCTCAAGCTTCCCTCCCTACGACAATGGGATTGAACTTGATTGGAGAAAGTATTTTGACTGGAATCAAAATGAAGAGAACATTGAACATGTTGAGCAAACTCCAAGTAGGAGAAAAAGACGAAAGACAAAAAGAATAAAGAAATATCCAAGTCAACTATTCAAAGTTTGCTCTATGATTTCCAACTTGATTCCCTCCTTGAAAACTGAGAAGGTGAAAGCAAAATGGAATGCACCTTGGTCTGAGAGTCTTACAGACCTCGTGGACATCCAGATTGAAATTTCAGACAAAGCCAAAGCAAAACAGCATCATCAGATCAAAGTCAGCGAATTGGATCACTCTACTACCTTGGTTTTCTACTCTGATGGTTCAAAATCTGAGGATGAAACAGCTGGTTCAGGTGTTTACTGTTTACAGGAGAACAAAAGATACTCTTGGAAGTTGGGAAAGCACATGGAAGTCTTTGATGCAGAGTTGTTTGCCATTGAAAAAGCCTTCAAACTTGCAAGCTCCATTCCACACACTGGTACAATCTCTGACATTTGGGTGTTCTCTGACAGTCAAGCTGCCATTCAGAGACTTTGTGGTCAAAACTTGAATGCTGGTCTATATTACATTGAGTCCCTCAGAAAGATTGTGAAACGGCTGAAGACATTCAACATTCAGACACATCTTCATTGGGTTCCTGCACATTTGAATATCCATGGAAATGAAGAAGCTGACAAAGCTGCAAAGAGAGCCACTGAATTGAAGCAAACATACCCTGAGAAGTATGTTTCTCTCTCCTACATCAAGAGAAGAATCAAGGAACAGGCTTTGATTGAGTGGTGTGATGACCTTGTGGATAGAGCAAGTCAACAGAACCACTACTCCCAGTTTGAGACAAAGCCCAAATGGAAGGCTTCCCAGTTGAGCTTCCTCGCTTGCGCGACGGCAGCGGCACCACGAGCTGGCCTCTTGGGAGGCATCTAGCAGCAAACTCGCAGCGTTAGAACCGAATTTCCCCGACGACCCCCTAAGATATTTCCACTTACGATTACGAACCGAGAAGAAACGAGCGAAAAGGAATTCGAATTAAAAGCCTAAGAACACACACGTTAGCTCATATCAACATGATATCCAAAAAAGAAACGACTTACTATACGATTGACGGGAGCTAGCTGGATCCGCGCTGCTATCTATCAGCAACCCATTTCACCAACCGATCAAGCAAGCAGCAGCCACCTACCTCTCAAATATTCGAATTCGCCAAAGAAGGAAGGAAGAAAGAAGAAGGGAAACGAGCTCCAAAATTTTTATATAGACCCCAACAACACATCGGCTCGATATGCTTAGAAGCCTCTGATTGGCTACTACTTACGCGATGTGTTCCTGACCACGTGCATTAATAGCGGCGGGAACTCCCGCGCTTCTACGCGCGCGCGTTTCACAACAAAACGCATAAGGAACCCGAGGACGTGTTCCTCTAGGAAGGGGGATAATTGTCAGAACCACGCCGCCATCTAGTGGCGACCCCGTGGCGACCCTGTGGCGACCTACCGATGATATCATGGTCCGCCACCGCATAGTTATATAGGGGTCATCGCCTTGCCCACTTACTAGGGGGCAAGCGATTCGTTTACTATCATCGCAATATATTGGAATCTATCTTCTCGTTATAATCTACCTACGTATCTAGTCTCTATCTATCGTCCATATAATCTCTACCTAGCCGTTAGCTACCCGCTAGTTATCTATACTCTCGTAGCTCTACGTTATCCGCCGGAGGCGACTAGTTCGTGGCTGAGGCCAACCTAGCCGTAACACTAGCTTGGCTCCAACGCCCTAGTCAGTCAAGATGTAACGAATATGTCCCGGGTGTATCTATTGACTCCAAAGCCTCATTGTTCCTAACGAAAGCATTATCTTGTGATTCACTCGCGGCAGTTAATGTCACGCTGCGCTAGTCGCTCTAACTAGAAACTTATGAGTTCCTTAAAGTTGATGTTCTCGAGACACAATCTATAAACGAAATCTTTTGGGATTTAAAACTTGGTAGAACCGAATACGAAGTCGACTACAAAATTAGTTAAGCTATCAAGATCAATAAATTAAAGGCGTGTGATATGGCATTACAAGCTCATATACTCCGGATATCACTTTCATGCTTCTGATGACTGCGTTAGTATCTTCTTGGGTTAGCTGGAACTCTACTGTGTTGCCTCTAGCACTGTGAGGCTCGTCTGGTTAGTAAAATCGACTTCAATCCAGCTAAAATTAACGTGCTGGTTCTCTCCAGTTAACTAGTTAATTAAGGTAAGGAGACTTGACTCATGTGAGTTGCAGTTACATGGCGGTCCACGAGGGAACGGGAACAGTCGATCCGCCTATCCGGAACGCGGAGCCAAGGATGAGGCGCGAAACTGACGAAGTTAGTTCTCTATACCAAGAGTCTGATATTCAACTCTTCGCCCATGGACTGCCTTAACGTTGCGACTGGAGATGGGACAACCCATGTTTTCTAATATGTATAGGCGAGTACGGGCCGTTGGTGAAAGCTGCTGAGCGCTGACACGAGGCTCGGAGACCTTGCCCGCGGACATTCTGACTGTGGAGTAGACAAGAAGACAAAATTACATCCGCCTCATTTCGCCGCATCAAGCTGATATTACTTACAGAGCAGCGATACCATGTGGGTTGCATTTTGAAGCGAGCTGATGTTCTCTCGCCTTTCTCTGGTCATTTGATAGCCAAGTTTGCCAAAAGCAAAACTTGATTCATGAGCAAACTCGGATCAATTCAACAAGCCAAGGGCTCTGCTTACAAGCACTACTATTCTTGGAATTCAGCTCAGATATCCAAGCAGGTTCCTCCTCTTGACTCCATAGTGTGGACAGATGGGAGGTATAAAGCCAGCGCTCTCGCCCATCAAACTCGACAGTCAACCATCTTCAGGACCACAATTTAAACTCCTATTGCTTCAATTGCAATCAAATCCACAATTCTTCTCAATATGAAGTTTACTGCTTTCGCCGTTGCAGCCCTTTTGCCTTTTATGGCACTTTCTGCTCCAACTCCAGCGGATGACGCTCCCGGGAAGTATGTTGTCACTCGTGGAGATGAGGCTCCTACTACGCAGCCTGGCACTATTGAGAAAAGATCTCTTACTGGGACCATCACTGCCTCTGCGCTCCTATGTCGAACATGCCCTCGTACCTCCTGCACAGCCGTCAGACAGTATTCCAAGGGAACCCGTGTTACCTTGCGATGCATTACTGCGAAAGACACGACAACCGTGAGCGGTAATCCGTAAGTAGACGATACCTTTCTCAATCACTGTCAAGTATTCTCTTAGCTAACTAAACATTATAGGTTTTGGGTTAAAACGAGCGATAATTGCTATGTTTCTGATTACTACGTGAGCCGGTCCGGTTAGTCTACACCCAATTCTTTACCGGATAGAACGCCTTAGAGCTCAGCTAAATTGTCACAGGAACTCTCCCTCTCTGCTAATTGGCTTTAATGCCGAGCTGGAATCAGGAAGGGATGGAGGCATGCTTGGGTCGAATTCGGATCATGAAAACCGTGCTCTCCCGTCAATTCGTTCTTGTCCTTTAGCATATTGCCCACTCTCCATGTATCCTGAGAATTTCGGGGGTTATCAATCATCCAATTGTGAGGCTTGGAGAGAGGTTTAGTTATTGGAGGGGATATTATGCCGTTGGATTTATATCTAAAGAAAAAGTCAAACCTTGATAACTAGGGTTCAGGGTTCCATAGAGATATATCTACAGCCTTCTGTCCATTTTTTAACATTTTGAGCCTCTGAAGCAACTGTACGCGCGTAGTCACGTATAGAAATAACTTGTAGTTTACTTCTCGTACAATGAAGAGAAGAAGATGATTTGCCTTATGCCCCCAAAGTCAAGCAAGTCAGTGAGGCTCGAGTAAGGTTCGAAAGAGGCCCCGCCTCTTTGTTGATCAACTAAACGCCAAGTTACCCTGTGTGCAGATCTTAAAGCCATGGACTCTCAGACGATGTATATAAAATACTGGTTTTCTTTGACACGGCGAGTACGGCGCCGGTTCCGGGGTCGCCGCGCCCCGGTCCCGGATTCGGTCTAGGCTGCCGTGCGTGCGCGTCGCCCATTGGCCCGTCGTTTTTGCGCCGGCCGGATCGGGTTTGGCGTCCTCGGTCCCCGCCGCCCTGAGATACCTCCTCGTCCTCCTCCCACAGCTATATAAGGGCCGCCTGCCTCCCGTCAACGACCACGCACCTCCTGCATTCCAATTTTCTCTTCATCTGCCCATTGTCCCCTGCGGACCACCCCCTGGCACCCTCCTGCCGCTGCAGCCTTCGCCGGCCGCCCATGGCGACGCTTCCCAGCCAGACCGCTTCACCCCACCTGGTCCGTCATCCTCCCTTGGTTCCCTTCGCCACAGAGGGTTTGCACAGGTTCGCGCGCACCCGCCCTCCTGTGATCTCTGATGCTTCTTACTCACAAGCTTCCCATCTAGGGCAGCTGTTTCCCGTACCCTTCTTTGCACCAAGCTTCCCTTCTTTGCACCGTGCTTCCCGTTCTATAGCCAGCGAACCCGAGGTCGAATATCTCAGTCGTTATTCATCGCCCGTCCACGACCGACACCCCATCCCAACGGAATACGCCTTGTCGGCGAAATCCGAGCTGAAGTGGAGAGCCCAATCTCCGTGTCTCAGCCATCGGGTGATGGATGCTCCATCCAGGCTTCAGTTTCCGTGAGATGTGCGAAAGCTCGTAACCAGATGCAATGGCCATAACTGCATTTCCGCGGAGTGTGGGTTCCAGGCTGCAGTTGGTCTTTCCGCTGTTCAGTACCGAGTTGGCACTCGATTGGTCATAATGCGTACACCCGCCCCGGCCAGCAATGCCTGAATTTGAGATTACAGATGACATGGGATCGCCTGCGGACGGGATTAGTCGGCGACGCCGAGCTCTTTGTTTCTTGCCGGAGTGGTGGTCGCGAACCTGCAGCCTCCCGCCGGCTGCCTCCTCCACACCCCTTGTTTCTCACACGCCATTCGTTCATTTAGGCTCCCGTGCTTGACACGTCAGCCGCTGCGCCTCCGGTCATGTTCCACTAGGATTCTCTGTCTCCAGATCGAACGGCAGAGTGGGAGAGATTGGAATTTGTTGCTTCGTGAGATGACGGGGAAGCAACAGCGATTGCGATTTTAGCATTACGTTGCGCGACTCGGGGCTGGGGCTGCTGCGAAACATAAAGAGGCAGTTGCGCCCGTTTGAATTCCTTGAACAGAATCGCATTCTCGCACACTCCACACCCTGTCCCATTCCCACTCCAACCCAATAGATAGGCTCGGGCAGCTAGCGATCATGGCAGCCATCACCTTGGACAACGTGAAGTTCTGCAATCCTCGCGCCGTCAGCGGTCGCACAAACACAAAGAGCCAGAAGGTCCCTATAGCCGACGAACAGCCTCAAGCCCCTAGTCCCTCGTTTCTGTCTCCTTTGCCATCCTCCCTTCCCCAAAACCTCACCCACCCCTTACCTTCACGTCCACCTCCTCTGGTATCCCCTCCGCCTACATTCGTCGGGGATTCTACCCAGCCGTCGGGCATTTTGGTGAACAACTTCGACGATCTGCTTCGGAGCTTTCATTCGGCATTCTCACCGGACAACCCTCTTCGGCAACACAGTCTCAGTCTTGAAACTTGCGTACCGCGGAAGAGTCCTACTCTCGAGCAAGGCCGTTCACCTGATGTGCCTGTCAAACTTGAACTGGAGCATCCTCTGCCAGAAGCTAATTATAGCACAGAAGAATTTGGCTTCAGCAAGGGTTAGCCGATCCTCTCCATATCTTTCTCATTTGATCAGCTGACCAGCTAACGGGATTTTGGGTCATCAGATCAACCAATTCTCATTGATCTCGACAAGGACGATCAGGAATACTCCGAAGGTGTGACCATGGCGAAGCGGCAGTCTGCGGGTCCTTCGCAATTTGAAGCGGCTAGTGGTAATGTTTGTGAAGATGCTCGCACTCTACCCCAAAGCGACGGTGAGTTCAGTGCATCGTATCGTTTGTCGGCCAATACTAATGGATCTGAACAGTGTACCCTCTGACCAATTCGGTTAAGAGCTCCTCCCATACGGACGTCTCCACCACTTTGCGTGTGCCACTAGAACCAAGCCCTGGTGACAGCTCAGTGGCGATAACGCAAGAATGGGCCGTTAAGGAGATTGTAGACTCCTGAATCAAACGCTGGCATGGTAAACCGGTCCTCCTGTACCGAGTCAGGTGGGCGTCAAGCTGGCACCCTAGGGACGATGTTGACCCTGGTTGCGAGGATCTGCTCCGGGAGTTCCACGCTCCAAATCCCAAGCGGCCCTCATTAGCCACTCTGGCAGGCTACACGCATTTCAAGGGCAGAGGAAGACCCCTTAGGTCTGGGAGGAGCAGGATTCAAAAATCATGACACGGCCAACTTTGAGCCCATACATTAGTCAGTTTAATTACATTGATGAAAAAGTTTATCCCTAACCTTTAAATAAGCGTACCGTCAAAGTCCTGAAATTGAGGAAACTGAACAACTGTGTGCCGCGTTCCTGCTGAAGCAACGTGCGGCGACGATCTGTCCTCAAGCACATCCATTCGTCCGCCAAACTGTTACCCTTCTTTGGGACTGCTTCGGACGCCGGCACAGTTTCTCAGATCAACGTGAGGCATACTTTCCTTCGTGGGCAACCCGACGTGCCTCAACGGCGGCATAACTACCTTAAGACAATCCACGGGTTCTCACGTCTTTTCATGGCTACACAGCGTTTATGAATTGTGGGTGCAAGCGAATAAAGCACCAAAGGTCATTTTCAGCATGCAGGCCTCGTACCCAATGAGTAGTAATTTCACACCGGCGAGCAAAAGTAAGGTGCTGAGATAGTCATCCGTTGAACAATAACATATACTCATGCAACAACCTTAGCAGCCTCCTCTACAGGGTCTGGACCCACGCAGTGAAATAGTGATGCTCGGGGATTTCAACTTACATCACCCCCTCTGGTCAGCAACATACCGACCCGCCGGTGGGTTCTCGAACGCACAAGAGCTCCTCACCATCATCGAAGACTCCCAACTACAACTCCTCACGGAACCGGGTACGCCTACCCACCGGTGGAATGGTAGAACATCCACGATCGACCTCGCTTTTGCATCTGAGGGCCTGGCGTCCCGCGTAATCCACTGCAGCATCGACAAAAACCTTGACTACGACTCGGACCACCTCCCCGTCGCTCTAGCCTTTGACTGGAACTGGCAGCCGGCAACCCCACCCAGGAAACGACGGTGGGCGAAGACAAACCTGGAGCTACTCCGAAAAACCGTCCAAAGACACCTTCCCCGACCGGACAGCATTATAGAGCTGAAAGACAAGCGCGGCATCGACGAGTTTACGTCATCCATCGTCAAGGCTCTGGAAGCAGGTATCGCGGCATCCACCCCGTGGTCAAACCCATCACCACACTCAATTGCAGGATTCGACCAAGAATGCAAAGACCTCTGCACTGAGGTTCAACAGCTCCGCCGACAGTGGCAGAGATCGAGACAAGACGAAGACTATGAGGCCTACCGGCAGGCGCGAAACAGGAAAGGTCGACACATCCAAAAGATCCTCCGTAACACTCATCGACGACGAGTTGAAGGAGCATCCGCATCACAGTCAGGGCTGTGGAACCTGGTCAAATGGGCTAAGAACAGACACAACCGAACCCCCGCATGCACCCCGGCA
Organism: Chrysosporium keratinophilum; assembly: GCA_029850275.1. Lineage (NCBI taxonomy): Eukaryota > Fungi > Ascomycota > Eurotiomycetes > Onygenales > Onygenaceae > Chrysosporium > Chrysosporium keratinophilum. The sequence continues at coordinate 709,236 of JARBIX010000025.1, forward strand.
TTGGTGAAACCAGATGGAGAATCCGCTCACCGACCCGAAGAGAAGGCGGAAATACTTCGCCAGACGTTCTTCCCACCACCACCTCAAGCGGACCTGTCAGACACTGAAGGATTCGAGTACCCGCCTCCCACGGAATGCCCGGACATCACCCGAGTGGAGATTGAAAGAGCAGTGCGCAAGGCGTCCCCAAACAAGGCGCCGGGTACCGACGGCATCCCCAACGGGGTCCTGCACCAGACAATCGATATCCTCCTCCCCAGCCTCCACAAACTCTTCAACGCATGCCTCGAACTGGGCTACTGCCCCACCCACTTCAAAGACACCACGACGGTAGCCCTCCGAGAGCCTGGAAAAGATGATTACACGCAGCCCAAAGCATACCGGCCCATCGCGCTCCTCAACACGCTAGGCAAGGCCCTCGAGGCCATTATCGCAAACAGACTTGCCTATACTGCCGAAACCTATCAGCTGCTCCCGAGCCGCCACACTGGGGGACGAAAACTGGCATCAACCGAGCATGCCATGCACCTCCTCCTCCAGCGAATACACCAGGCATGGTCCGAGGGCAAGGTGGCCTCCCTACTCCTACTCGACGTATCAGGAGCATATGACAACGTCTCTCGAGAACGACTTCTGCACAACCTCCGAAAACGCCGGGTCAACGAAAGGATCGTAGGCTGGATAGCGTCCTTTCTGAGCGATCGGTCCACCACTCTCAAGCTACAGGAGTACACCGCGCCCTCCGCCCCGATCCAAACCGGAATCCCACAAGGGTCGCCCATCTCGCCAATCCTCTACCTGTTCTACAACGCCGACCTTATCGAGGTATCCAGGACAGAGGAGACGGAGGCGGTCGGATACATCGACGACGTGTCGATCTTGGCAGTGGGCCCGAAGGCACAACACAATTGCAAAATCCTCAAGGAAACCCACCGGGAGGCCGTGCACACCCGCTCACACCTAAAAGTGGGTAACGCAGATCACGGGTCAACGACTGATTCCACCCAACGACTTGAAATTTCCGCCGGGCCAGCTCACAACGCTGCAACTTTCAACAGCGATAAAATGGTCAACGAAGAAGCTATTGCTTTGGCGATAGATGATTTGTATAGGCAATTGGTGCCTAATGTCACAGCAACTGCAAAAAAATTCAATGTCAGCCAAACAACCCTAAGGCGCCGCTTCAACGGGGAGCAGGTGTCTCGCGCCGAGGCCACATCCTTGTACCACAAAATTTTATCGGACACGCAGGAAAAGGAGCTGATACGGTACATCAATGAGCTTACAGAGCGGTGCTTACCTCCTACACCGAGCATAGTCAAAAATATCGTGGAGGAGTTGGTTGGTGAGCCGATTGGAGTCAACTGGGTGAGCCGCTTTTGTGACCGTTATAAGGACGAGATCAAGAGCTTGTACCCTACGCAACATCGATCAAAATAGAAAGATTGCAGATAACTCACATTTCTTTAAGATGCTCTATGATCAGGTATTCTGCTCAATTCAGAATGGTTTCCCGTGTGTTGGGTAGTTGCAAGAGTGCTAACAGTGACGGTCTCCGGTAGCTGCAGGAAAAGACCACAAAGTACGGCGTTTTACCTGAAAATACCTACAATTTCGATGAGAAAGGCTTCTTGATTGGTCTTCTAATCATAGTTAAGCGTATCGTTACGATTGAGACTCTGAAATCAAAGCGTATGCTCAGCGCAATGCAGGATGGAAGCAGGGATTTCATATCCTTGTTGGCATGCATTTGCATTGATGGGACAGCCATGGATCCAGCCCTGATCTACCCAGGTGCCTCCGGGGACATGCAAGATATGTGGTTCAATGATTTTGACCACGCTACACAGAAAGCTTTCTTCGGTGTCTCTGAAAACGGATGGAGCAATGAAGAATACGGTCTACAATGGCTAGAGCGGTTCAATAAGCACCCAATGGAGAAAGCGAACCCCTGTGGCACAAGCAGAGGGAACTAAACCAAGCGGCTTCGTATCTTGGATGGGCATTCGTCTCACGTCAACATGAGATTTATCGATTACGCAGATCAGAATGGAATTCTTCTTGCTATCCTTCCGCACACTCAACACACCGGTTGCAGCCTCTAGACGTTGGTATTTTTGGCCCCTTGTCAAGTGCGTATTCCCATCAGCAAGGAACAAAGCGTAGAAAACGCAACTACGCAGGACCGCCGCGATTGAGCTTGGCACAGCTAGCCGCCCCAACGTCGATTCGATACATTCCCTTCCGGCACCCGTTGACTTCGACAGGGCTTCAGGCTCGCAGGTCCCCGCCTGGATTCCTCAAACGGATGTCCTCAAACAATCGCATCTCCAACAATAAACGACAAAAGCCATCGCACCTGGTCCCAACGTTAACTAAGAGAGCTTGATATCACCTCGTACCATCAGTCCCTAAAAACGAGCTAAACAAGGTTGAGAGTCCACATAGAACCCAGAGAGCGAGGCATAAGTTTAATCTGGGAGCTCTACCGCGTACGGAGTAGTGATGCTAAGAATTAGCAAGATGGCTGGGATTCTTTCCCTTGATGGATTGGAGGCTGGTCTACGAAGTACGAAGTACAGTACATACAAAAAATTTGCACTTGAGAGGTACTAGAACAAAGGGCAAGGATATGCCAGAATGCGCCGAATGGTTGATTCCCACAGTACTGACTAGCTACAGAGTACATACATGCACGTGGGTGTGGAAATTCGTTGCCGTCGGGGTACAGCGAAATCACTATTTGGCATCGCCAAAACTGAGGTAGAAAATGTCAAGCGAAATGCAAGCTCTGATGCCGTAAAGTTGCGCTGACGCGTGATGATTAAGCAAATAGAGCAAACATTAAACAGCCAATGACAGCATTTAAAATTTCGATGGGGTGAACCACCCTCTATTGATAAAGCGCACGTGATGCTAAATTTGGCACGTAAAGTCTTCACGCGATGTGGATCTGCATAGTAAAGTCAAGGAGGGATGATGGATCGGAAAGAAAAGGCTCAAGAGGTCACAGCTGTCTTCTTAAAAAGGTTCAGGCAGGTAAGGGAGTATACTCGTTGTTACTTGTAGACATTTAAACCTAATAGACAGTAGATTTTTCCCAGAATTGGAGATCGACATGTTCGATCAACAGTCGTAAAAGTTTCCCCTCGAAAATCTAAGGGTGCTTCCCCCAAGATGTGATAGTTATTGAGGTTCCTCATGAGCCTAGCGCGCATCCAATGCCTTCCTGAAAGCCATATTAGAATTAAGCCATTTTGTAAACTCTCCTTAGTATCCACCTCTCCCTGCGTGTGTGTATTCGAGTGCTTCTTGAAATAGGTAACCAAGAGTGGTGGCAATCGAGCCTCGTCGACAGGCTAGTTAATCAAAGCTACCACGGTTTGAGCGGCGTCAGAAATAACTAGGGTACCGCGTACTGCTTACTAGGAGACCAAAATACCATGAGTCTAAAAAGCCGCTTTATGAATCTCCTTCAGGTGGATATCAATGTTGTGACCATGAGTCAGGATGAGCTATAATGAAGGGCGATTTATTACTCACAAGGAAAGAGTTGACTTAGGTGAGATTAGGTTCGGGAAGCCACTAGTTAGGTGTTAGGGCAATCGAAAGCTGTTTATTATTGTAGCTAATGAGGCGACTACACCGATCCCCATAACCTTCCTCTCTGCGTCCGTTAGCGGTATCCCGACGAAAATTTGCAGCAGAGAAGTTACGGAGGAAAAATGACGCTACACTTTTCTCCCTTAGCCATTTTCATTACTGCGTTCTCAAAACCTACAAGATGGCAGAAATTAACGTGACCGGAGTGAAGTGAATCCAGAGGCCAAAGTTCCATACCTTTGATGACTATTCCCTTTCCCAAAGAAAAAGTAAAATCGCCTCGCTTTTCGGTTGTGTCAATATTGTGTGCCAATTAGCATGCTACAGCGCCAACCAAGGTAGAAGTTTGCCTTGCATTTTACCACGGTGGCCTGTTTCTGGGTCATAAAGATATCCAGTATATGCTACCGTCACCTTATCTCCTCGAGTCACTCTGCTAACATCGCTTGCATCTGTAGTAGCCGGCTTCATATTTGGACTGCGTTAGAATCATAGAGACCAAAGAGATATGAGGTCCTTGCCTTGAGCGTTTCCGGAGGCTACTGGCTCCAGATGTGTATGAGGCTGATCTCCAGAAGCGCGGTCCGAACTGGCAGAACCAGCATCTGACCGGAGCTACTGGATATCCTCGTTGGCGTGGTCGGGATTCTTTAGGTGGCCGCACACCTCGTTGGAAAGAGAGGGATCAGTCATGACTTTGGATTATTGAGTATGATCCTTAACAAATAATGGAATGAAAAACAAAAGAGGCAAGAGCACGGGGGTTGAGTTTTATAAAATGCTTCAGAAAGAGTGAGATTCTTTCGATTTTTATATTTTCCATTTAACACTATCATTGATCATGGATAATCTGAACTGACTCCAATTAGTGGAAGGGGATAGTAACCATGAGCGTCTTGATCCTGGCGCTTAGCGAAAAGCAAAATGAGAAGCGGAAGGACACGATCAAGCACTGCCTATCAGTACAGCACATACCCGCGGTTCGTCGTTCTCCGGGTACACAGTACCATATTTCCTCTGTGCTCTACCCCATCCTTATCATTATATCACAAACAAAGCGTTACAAAGGCACTACTACATGAGCAAAAATAGCGCTTGGTATTTGCTCATACTGTCGTGGAGGATATGGGGATAGGGTCGCTCTCGTAGGAGGATGCCTCATCAGCGTGATCAAATGGGTATGCAGCATGGACGACGGAAGGTGGGTGGTCGCATCACCATAGGAAGCACGACGTAACAACACATATAAGAAGCAACAACGTAAGGAACGTAACGAATGAGTAGAAGGCAATACTGTATTCAATAGCTATCGCATAACTAAGGTGTAAGGTGACATGAAGGTGTCATCGTCCTCGTCTCCGTCAGATGTTGTATCTGATATCCGGCGCGAGAACGGAATGGAAAAACTATGGTCCCGAGGGTTGTGCCCCGGGTTCCCCGCTACATCTCCTCCCCACCATCGACGCTGCTCGTCCCCTGAGCAGCACAAAAAGCAACGCAGTTAAAAAGGCATGTAACGTGTAAAAGCATAAAACAATCTAATAGACAGCACGCGTGTGTCAATTTAGAGCGCGCGAAACAAAAAAGCAAGCAAAAAGAGGAAAGTCAGCGTCTTCAATCTAATAGTGATCCACAGCCTCCGGGTCTTCGGGTGGTGGCGAAGTTCGCGTGTTCTCTGTCATTGGAGTATCGGCAACTTTGTCAGAAGGTATATTCTTTTTCATGCAATATCCATACGAAGCTTCTCGGTAAATCTTCTCTTCGAGATCAAACGTCCTTCCAAAGAGAGCGAGAGCTGCGTTTTTCGCGCGTTCGCGCCATCGTATGATATAGTCCTTGGCCGCTTTTTCATCATCACCAAAAAGAATGTCAAGCTCAGCGATCACATCAGGCGATGTCCATTTCTTCTGTCCGACAAGCGCATCAGAGATCGCACCAAGGCCTTGCAGTCGCACAGCAGCAGGGAAGGCATATGGCACCGTGGCATAACGGTTCGAATGGCCGCTAGGCGATCTAGGCCCGGGTATCAAATCTCTGTGTGCTGCAGAAAGCTCTGACCACGTGGCAGATTCGAGAACTTCAAGGGACTCGTGGTCTGGTTGGATCGCCACATACCATGGCAGCATGGTGCGTCGGTCGGTCTTTGCAGGTCCGTGTGCGCCATGCGGAAGAAGAGGGGACGTTATGCGTACATCAAATGCATCACACACCACATCTGTCCATCCCGTTTGGAATCTCCGCGCGTCGTCCTGTGTGAACATCCGATCTTTGATTCTGTGGACGAGACCATCCGTTCCCAAGCCTCGTTCCACAACTCGAACCCACCATTCCTCGATGTGTTTATGCATGCCTGGTAAGATTTGCGTACAGTCCCCAGGTCTTTCTTGTGTCAATGTCAGCGAGCCTTGGATCATGTTGACTCCGCGTTGCTTCTTAATCGCGTCAGGGACGTTGATATCGATGTGCCGGAAGAACGTTTGGTCTCCGGACTTCGTGTATTTGGCATAATAAGGGTATGATATCAAACGCCATGCATGATCGCCTCTCAACGCGACGTACCACATGTAATAGGCGGGGTCTTGCCGCATCAACTGCTGCCCGATCGAGTGATACATTGTTCTCAACCATCCGTAGTTTTCTCTCCCACCGATTTTTCTTTGGTGGTGCAGGTATATGTCACATTCTCGCTTGACGCCTTTGGCAATCGAATTATTGGAACCAGGTTGTTCAAAATCCCACCATCTCATCAATCCACGAAGGGCAACAGATCCGGTATCTGACCATGCCTTTTTGACATCCTTATTATTCGGGTTGTGGATTCCCGAAATTCTCAAGAGCCTGTTGAAATCGAAATGTTGCATCGTTGCAACCTTGGGGAGCGGGTTGACATGTGCAAATCGGAATATTCCCAAAGCGTCTTCTGGTCGTGCCGGTCTATCGTTAATGCGGAACCATTGATACGTGCTCTCGTCTGTCTTGATCTTGCCGATATTCTGTCGGTTGTTGCAAATGTATTTCAGTCTATGCAAAAGCCCGTCCCTGTTCAGAGAACGCGTCTGTAGACCTAGCTTTGATGCCATCAGTTTGGCGTGATCATAGCATAGGCTTGCAGTCCCGTCCTTTGCATATGTGCTTGCGACGCCTTCGAGAATATCCAACGTTTTTACGAGCGATCTGGTCTTCGTTTCCCGAATGCGTGTCAACAGGCCACGTTCGAACCCTAAGCATTTGCACAAACCCTTCCCTCGTCGAACCTCTTCTATGGCTTGCTGTGAAATCTCCTCGTCACTTTCTATTGAAAACAGGGGGTCGTCGTCGTCTGATAGCGGCGCGCTTGGCTGCCGTTGCGCAATTTCCTTGATGCGGTCGCTTCGCCTTACCCTGCCGCCTTCTGATTGGTCCGTTGGATTCCCCAGAAAACTGGTGAATCCATCTGATTGGCCGGACGCTCTCCTACTCGCTGATTGGTCAGCCGGATTGACCAGAAAACTGGTGAATCCTTCTGATTGGCTAGCGGGACGCGACCTGATGGGAACGTTGCTGTGAATGGATGACGCGCTCGGCAATCTGCTATGTGTTCTGCTCGTATCGCCCACAACCACATCGCTTGGCGGCCTTCCGATCGATCTTTGAGAATCTCCTGTCCGTGTCAACGATCTCACCCTCAAGATGCCGAATTCATCAACATCCAAGCCATGCCGACGAGCTTCATCCTGTGTAACCGGTTGCACGTTCTTGTCGTAATTGTTGTACGCATTGTCAGCATCGTACGCCGATATCTCAATGGTCCGACGGTGACCTGGGCCAGGCGCAGTCATCCAGGTAACGATGCTCCTATTTATCAGTGTCATAAACCTATTCCAGTCTCCAACTTTTCTAATCGCACGATAGATCCGTTCTGCTGCCCATGCCGAGTCATATGCTGTCCACAATGCGCGTGCCCGATTCATACCGTATAGTGCCTCAACCTTCTCGAACATGCCATTGAGCCTCTTTCTATTCGATTCAATCTTTGCTGCAAGGTTCTTTGCGTGGTGGAAGTCCGATTCGAATTTTTCGTTTCCTCCTTGAAGCATCGTCCACGATCTTGCCCTTTCAACGTATTGGTAGAACCCCATAACCATGTCTTCGACCGTAGAGTGCACTTTGAGTATCTGATCCATGAGGCTGCGTTGTAGATCGTATCTTTCCGTAGGCGGGAACGACTCGATGTGGGCAATTGCATCGTCCAAGGAGTTGAAATGTATGCTGTTGAACGTAACCGCCGTGCCTCGATAGCTCGTGTGCAATGTCTGTTGGATTGGCATGATCGCCAGGGGGCGATTCTGACCTGACATCCTCTTCTCCTCACCTTGCGAATCAAACTATCCAAATATCAAATATCGAATGTCAAGTGTAAATCAGGGGAAAATCTCACGTATCTCAGCGCAACATCCAAAGGATCAAAAACATCAAAAGGAACCGGGTAAGGAGAGGGCTTTTATATGCAAAAAAGGTGCGCAGGAGAGGAACTAAAATAAGCGAGTCAAAAGAGTGAAGTAAAACAGTGAATTCATAGCAAACGAAGCGGAAAAGTGAAGCAAAAGTATGTCAAAGCATCAAACATCAAACTCGCGCGCATCAACGTTCGCATCCTTACACAATCACCGCCATGCTCCAACCTTTTGGAATATTCCGCTTTCTTCGAACGTCAACCTCATCTTTAACGCTTTCAACATCAACATCTTCATCGTCCTCATCAACATCACCGGGAATTTCAACTTCTTCATCAGCATCTGACTCCTCCCCACCATCGAGAATCGACTCGTCCCCTGAGTCTCCCATCACCTCACCCATGCTTCGCGTTCGTCTTCCAATCTCCTCTTCCTCTTCGTCAACATTTTCTTCTGCTTCCATGTGGAGGACCTCAGATCTGGTGAAGTATTTCTTGATCCGATCGCCTGCACACGATCCCTTGATCTCTGTTCCATCTAACTCTTCAAGATAGTAGGAACCTCGGTCCTCCATGACCTTCCTCACTCGGTACGGACCTAACCATCGAAATCTCAACGTGTTGCTGCGCGACATGTCCCGCTCATTTTTCGTGTTATGCACCAAAACCAAATCCCCCTCTTTTATCGGCACCGTTCGGATATTTGCCTTGTCATCGAAATATTCTTTGTTATTCTGCCGCATGCGTTGTTTGTGTAAAACCGCCTCCTCGATATCCTCATCTCTTCGCTCAATCTGTCGCGCTTGCAATATCAGAAGATCTTCAGTTGTTCGCACGCTTCGCCATGGTAACGTTTGCCACGTAGGAACCTCAAGTTCTATCGGGAGAACAGCCTCTTGGCCCATCAAAACGCGATAGGGAGACATGCCAGTTGTTGATTTTGTCGTAGCTCGATCTGCCATTAGAACCGCAGGTAAATGCTTTAACCAATCCTTACCCGTTCCTGCAGTAGCTTTTGCTAATCCATCTCCCAATGTCTTATGTCCTGCTTCGATCATCCCGTTCGCTTTGGCATTGTACGCAGATATGATGATTCTGGTTATTCGATATCGCTTTGCCATAACCTCAACCACGTCCTTGTTTTCTGGTCCGCCGTCCATAACGAATTCGCATGGCACGCCCCATCTCATAATGACATCTTCATACAAGAACGCTGCAACATTTTCCGCCGTGGCACGTCTTAACGCGCGAGCTTCTGGCCAGTTCGATAAATCGTCTCTCGCAACAACAAGGTAATTTCTTCCGCGGCAAGAAGGCATATGCTTGATATCAACTCCGACACGTTGCCATACAACAGGCGTCCAGGTAGGGTGAAGCTCCTCACTCATTCGATGCGAATCTCTCATCTGACATGCCTCGCATCCTTTAACATAGGCAGACACGTCTCGGTAAATTCCAGGCCACCAATATCGAGCATTCAGTGCGCTATACGTCCCCTCGCGTCCTTTGTGTCCTAGTTCGTCGTGAAGGTCGTGCATGATTTTATTTCGAATTTGACGGTCGTCCACAACTCTCCGCAACGGGACTCCGGATCCAGCACGTCGGAACAATTGGTCACCTTCCACCACGAACTTCGTAGCTTTTCTCTGGAACTGATAATATTCTTTGGCGCTGAGATCCTTAGGCTTTACCAAAGTGGTGAGCCACAATGCGATCTTCTCTGATTCATCCGAATAAGTCTCATCCAGGATCCTTGGTGTATCCGCCGTATCCGCATTCAACGTTCTTCCAGCCATAACACGCGCAAAAACATCCTCGTCCATGGGGTCAGTCTCGTCAACGGTCTCACCTTCTGCCAAACCACGTCGTGATAATCCATCAGCTGCCGTATGTTTCTTTCCAGGCACGTGCTTGACTGTGAAATCAAACAATCGAATCCATGCAATCCAGCTGTTGACTAAGGCTCCAGGAACATCCGTAGCGGTCCTATTCAACTGCGCAACCAAGGTCTTCGCATCAATTTCCAAGGTGAAATGCACACCATATACCCAATGACGAAACTTCTTCAGCACCTTCAAAACCGCACGACATTCTCTCTTCCCTGCGTCATACTTCTTCTCCGCTTCATTCCAAACACCAGACTCATACCTTGCAGGGTGTCTTGCATTGCGTTGGATCTGCATCATGCAACCTCCCCATCCAATTCCGCTCGCATCAATGGCCATAATAATGATCAGGGGTATCTCGTTGTAATTAATCGGAAGCACAGTAGGGAATGTTGACATCACCTCTTTCAGCTTATTGAACGCTTGATCGTGCACTTCGACCCATACCCAAGCCACATTGCGTCGTAGGAGATTGTATAATGGCTCTGCAATCCATCCGTATTTGTCGACTATGACCCTAAAATATCCCGTAAAACCAAGAAAGCCTCTCAAAGGGGTAGGGCCATCAGGCGTAGGCCACTTCACTATTTTCTCTACCTTTGCCGCTTCAGGCCGTCGACCATTGTAATCACAAATCCATCCTACCACATTCATTCCATCCATGCACCATTGTGATTTTCCACCTGCTGCCCGAGCACCCGCAATCTCGATTCGGTAAAGCGTCTGGTCGGTATTCATGATGTGTTCAAGAACAAATCTGCGTACACCTTCCATTGCTTCCTCGTTGTTCTGTCTCGAGCGTGGCCCTTTGATCCCGATGTCATCAATGTATGCACGAACCTTGTCAGGGATGAGATCTCGTAGAATTGCTGTAATCCCTCGTTGCGCCTGAGCGGGAGAATTGGTCGCCCCTTGCACCAAGGTGGTGTGGCGGAACGATCCGATCGGCGTATTGAATGCGGTGATATCCCTACTTTCAGCTTTCAACGGAAAATTATCATATCCAGAGAACAAGTCAACGAGCGAAGCTGTCACCATTCCCGAGAATTCTTCTGCAAATTCATCACAACTTGGGGGAATAAAGCCATCTCGAATTGTCACAGCATTGTACAGCTGCGCGGCATCCACGAATCGATACGTGCCTTTTTGCTTCTTCTCTGTCAAGAAATACGGATTCGAATACGGTCCGTGGCTGGGCTCTAGCGTTCCTGCTTCTAATCTATCGTTAATAATCTTGATAAACGCTTCATGCATTGAACGGGGGATCTGATAAGTCTTAGCCTTCCATGCGACGTGTGGAACCATTCGAATTTCTTGCGGTGGAAAAGCCTCAGGGTGAACCCTGCCCATCTCTTTGAACGTCCATGCCAATGCACCCTCGCGTTTATACAACATAGCTAGAAGCAGCTCTTTCTCTCGTGGTCGCAATTCGATTCCTACATTTAGCTTCTCGATTCTTTCTTGCGTGAGCCGTTCGCCAACGGGGAATGAGGATATCCTCGGCAACAACCATTCATCAAAATCGCACACACACTCCACTCTCGACTCCTTTGGGTGATACTTCTCCAGGCAAACCTCCAACCAATTCGCGATACCTTCTGGTTTGCTCCCATCTGACTGATCCGATGCGACTGGCCTGACCTTTTCTGCTTTTTTCTTATATTTAGTCTTGCCAACGAAAAGTTCAACCCCCCCTGGCGTTTTCGGACCGGAGCGTCGAGGTCCCACATCCCATCCGCAATTAAAAATATCCGTCTGCTTCGATCGCTTAACATCAAACAACAATTCATCTCCATGCGTTGTCGTCTCGTACACATTCATCGACGCGCTGTTCACATGCAACTCGTTTTTCTCCTCCAGCCCCTTGCGTGCGCGGAACTTTCGAACTAACGCTTCTGATTGGTCGGTTGGATTGACCAGAAAACTGGTGAATCCATCTGATTGGTCAACGGCAACGCTTCGTTCTGATTGGCCCGTACGATTGACCAGAAAACTGGTGAATTGATTTGATTGGTCAGTCACCAGTGCGTCATGTCTAAATCCTACCCCGCATCTTCCCCCCTCAACCCTTTCAAATCTTCCAACCCTTCCTCCCTCAACTTCACCAATCTCATCGTCGAACATCACACGAATCGCTCTCACATTCACCTTCCCTGAATAAATGCTGGGCTTCCCCTCATCCATCGCAGACATCAACCCAGCATAATGTCCGCTTAATCTTTTAACTCATCAAACTCGTCGTCGTCAACGTCTTCGACCCTTTGTGAGGCGGGAAACAAATCTATCTCAAATCTCATGCTCTGTGCTGACGGTTTAAACCCTTCAAATTCTAGGCGGCGTGTACGATCCTCGTTGTAAATCTCGCATCGAACCTTTCCATCTGGCATCGTCTCATGCCCATATTTCGTCACAAACTGCCACGGACGTCCGAGAATAACATCGTTGTCTCCTTGTTCGATCAACAAGAAAGGTGTGTATGCAACGAGGTCTCCGATTTGAACGGGCAACGGAACTGTGCACCCAGGAACGACGGAGTGGTCGCCTGTCTGCACAACCATCACACAACGCGGACGCGGTCGCACTTTCACACCGAGCTTTCTTGCCAAGCCGAGTGACATAACGTTGATCTCTGACCCGGTGTCAATTAGCGAATCCAATTCTTCTCCACAAATCGTTGCCACAACACGAATCGTCTTCACAGCATAAACAGTTCCTATCTCTTCTTCAACGATAGGCTCCGATCTCAAGATCCTTGAATGTTTGACCTCAACTTTAACAGGCTGCGAAGCACCAATTTTTGACTTCTTTTCAACGGTACTGGCGGGAACGCTGAAGAATTCCTTGTGCAACCTCTGCGACACCCCCATGAGTTCGCGAACTGACACCTCGATCTTTCCATCAAGAATCCGATCCATAATCGTTGCTGGATCTATTGCGTCTTTGAGCTTGGCTGACAATTTATCAGGATTCTCACGATATCGAGTCGATCGGGTCTTAGAAGAAGAGCGCGCTTCCGTATACGGCACGTCCATCGCCGCATCGTCTCTAACATCATCACTAAATCGAACGCGTCTCTTCTCTTCTCTTCCATCAATGTCGGCGACAGGCACATATTTTCCAGATCGTGTTGTCTTCATGGTTGCAATCCTATCGTGGGCTGTTGATCTTTTCTGACCCGTTGCTGCTTTATTCGCCATGAATCCCGCATTGACTTGTAACTCCGTGCCACTTTCTAGGTCCGAATCCTCATCGTAATCGAACATCCTTCCAATTCGAACGGCGTTTACCTTAACGTCGGGTTACTGCTGTCTAGCATCGTTGCTCGTGGTCCGATTCACTCCATCTTGCTGCTGATTCGCATTATTCTCCGGCGGATGTGTTGTGTTCTCATCCATCGATCGAACCACAAACATATTGGGAATTCCTGGTCGAAGGGGAACGGCAACAAGGCCTTGTCCTGGTGCGCCCATGCGCAACACACCATGCTCGTCGATGTGGCAGTATCCATTCTCCGCATCGTTGATGAACTCATAACAATGCGCCTGCTGATGTCCAAATTTTCCGCAATAGTAACACGAAGGTCGACTCATCTCGAACGGAATAATTCCTCGTCCATAGCCTGCACCTGCGTAACCACCTCTCAACGCACCACGTCCGCCAAGACGAGGACCTCTAGATTGCCATGGATTGAATCGTGGAGCATTCTGATACGCATATCCTTGTTGATTATCAAAGCGCTGCTGGCTGCTGTCGACATAGGGGTTCTGCGGCATCTCGGTTTGCTGACGTGGTTGAACATTCGCAGAGTTGGCTTGGAATCCTGGCGGCATCTGTCTTGGTGGTCCATTTCGCTGAAGAAGGTGGTAGACTTCTCCGTTCTCAATCCCGATTTGACCGGACTGAACACGCAACGCTAACGTCAGATTCTTCATATTCTCGGTCAAAGTCTCCATCATCGTCTCAACACGCTTGCTATCCGATTCGGTCGTCTTCTCTTTCGCAGCTTTGGCAGTCGTCTGCTTCGCTTCTTCCAAGAACGCGGTCATCCATGACGAAGGGGGCTTGTTGGCTAGCTGATACTTTTCACCTAGTTCCTGCATATCTTTCACGGCTTCGTCATCATCATCGAAAATCGTCTTGTTGCCTTCACGTTGCTCCACAAAGGCAATGGCAGTTTCAACAATCTTCGCAAAATCGATCGCCTTGGTGTCATCCGATAGGTTGGTTTTAGATCGTTCCAACACCTTATTCCTCATGGATTCAGGCAAACCACGAAGAAACCAGACGGCACGGGTATAATCATCCAAACGTCCATTTTTCTTGATGGCATTGGAAACGGTGTTGTACTCATGAATGTAAGCACGGATCTTAGCATCTCCCTTATGCTGACGGTTGGAGAGCGCTTGCAGATATTCTCGACGGTGTATCTTGTGACTGATGTCGTCCTCGCGAAAGTTTCTTACAATGGCGGTAACAAACTTATCCCAATCTCCTTCCTTGTACCCATCCAATGTTTTGATCCACTGACCAACCCAAGTGATACAATAGTGGCTCATTCGATCCATAATCGCTTGAGATTTCGGCTTCAACCCATGGTCAACGCAGAGCTGATGGAACCGCTCCAAAAACAGAGTGGCGTCCTTTCCATCGAACCAGGGGGCATTAACGGTACCTGGTGCTGGCATTGGCGTATGCACCACGATCTTCGGCTCACCCTGCATGATGGTAGGGGTTGCAGTTCCCTGCGAAGGCGTATTTCCCTGCATGGATGAACGGGGCGAATTGGGGGCCATTGTTGAATCCTTCTCCGAGTCTCGCGACGGCAAATAACAATAAAACAATCAAAGTATCAAGCTTCTTAAAGGTACGTCTTCTGACAACAAATCTCAACGAACTCTCAAAATCTTCTTCAAATCACCCAAAACAGTCTTCTCAATTCTCACAGAGCGTATCAAAAGCAGAAGACTTGGTATCCGGGTATCCTTTCTCACGATGTACGTAATCTAAAACCCCTATGTTAGCATTGCCTCGGGTATCTCAATTCTATATCGGTATCTCAAACGGCGTCTCGGTATCTCGGTATCTCGGTATCACAATATCCTAATCTATAATCTTAACGGTGTAGGTATCAAATCAAATCATACAAAATCTCAAAATCTTATCTAAACTTATCTTTCATCTCAATCTCATCATATCAATCCAATCGGTAACGTATCAAAAACCTCGGACAACCGGTTGCACCCCCCCTTTATTCGTACCTCGGCATGCAATGCCCATGATAGTCACACGACTGACGCGAAAGGAAGGAGTCTCAGCTTGGTCACCAAATGTCGTGGAGGATATGGGGATAGGGTCGCTCTCGTAGGAGGATGCCTCATCAGCGTGATCAAATGGGTATGCAGCATGAACGACGGAAGGTGGGTGGTCGCATCACCATAGGAAGCACGACGTAACAACACATATAAGAAGCAACAACGTAAGGAACGTAACGAATGAGTAGAAGGCAATACTGTATTCAATAGCTATCGCATAACTAAGGTGTAAGGTGACATGAAGGTGTCATCGTCCTCGTCTCCGTCAGATGTTGTATCTGATATCCGGCGCGAGAACGGAATGGAAAAACTATGGTCCCGAGGGTTGTGCCCCGGGTTCCCCGCTACAATACACTTAATGCGGAGATTGATAGTATGCTTATCACTACATGTTTTAAGGCACACAAAAGAAGAGGGAAGGGCGGAAGAGAAATACTGTGTAAATGGAAACAGAACGAGCAGCGATAAAGTGTGTATCTGGTTTCCAGAAGTATTGCCAGGCTAATCCGTCCTTAAAAACATCACACTACAGTAGTGACAAAAGAGTTTCAAAGATAAAATCCAAAAAAGGACTTGGACGAAAGCCGATCAGGGGAGAAAAAGCTAGGCAGGAGCTGTTATTAACGCCGAGTATCAAAAGCGTAGTATAGTATGCTCTGCAAGGCAGGTTGAAGGAAAGGCGCCGCGGTCAAGCTACCAAATCACTTAGTGAACGACGAAGGAGTGCGGTGTATAAATTTCCTCAAAGGGCCTGAGCTGGCACCTTCGTCGTCGGTGAAGCTAAATCGAGACTTTTCCGTTGCCGAAAGCGGAGGCGTTGGGAGAGGCGTCGACGGAGGTGGAGGCGGTACGGAGGCTTTGCGCAGGAGTTCGGTTTTCGAACGCCGTAATCATCAAGATCGTGACCATTTATAGGTAATGCGAAATTGTTGTCTCTGGCTTAGACTGAACGCTATTAAGTTAACCCGAATTGGACAGATAAACTCACTTGAAACTTGTAGGAGTCTCCACGCGACGATGCATAGGCAGATGGTTTCTCTAGCCTTGATGTTTGATTGGTTGGTTTAATGACTAAAACTCAGACCCAGCAATGTGCTGCGAACAAGGCTCATCCTTTTGACAGTGACCCAATGGGAAACACATTTGCTAGCACCCAAGCCGGTCTCGAATGGTAGGCCAGAGGAGATTATTATTATTATTATTATTCATTATAGTCTTGTGCAGTCTGAGACTATGAAGACTACCTGCTGGACTTCACCAGCAGGATTTACCTAAAATACAAAAGAATGACTAAAGCTATAGTCATAGAATGGAAAACAAAATAACAAAAGAAATACAAAAGAGTGTCAGGGCAGTATCAAATCTTTCCTCCACAGAAATACAAGTACCAGGAATATCTCAATTCAAATACATCCTTCATCTCACATGCAGGAGCCACTTCCTAGTGGCAACCTCGGTCTCCTTCAGAAACAACATCAACCACTTCAATCCCATCTCAGTCTCAAAAACAAACTTCAAGGAAAGTTGAGGAATCTCAAGTTCTTGTTGACACCTCTGTCGTTGTTTTTGCCAAACCTGACAATCTAAGAGCAAATGCTTGGGTGTCTCCTTGCATCTGCACTTTCTGCAAGTGTCTGAAGCATGGTCAGGGAGTCTCACTAAGTAGGAACCAAAGTAGCCATGCCCCAATTTCAACTGCATGATTGTTGACCAAATGCCTTTGGGAATATTCAACTGGGAAGCCTTCCATTTGGGCTTTGACTCAAACTGGGAGTAGTGGTTCTGTTGACTTGCTCTATCCTCAAGGTCATCACACCACTCAATCAAAGCCTGTTCCTTGATTCTTCTCTTGATGTAGGAGAGAGAAACATACTTCTCAGGGTATGTTTGCTTCAATTCAGTGGCCCTCTTTGCAGCTTTGTCAGCTTCTTCATTTCCATGGATATTCAAGTGTGCAGGAACCCAATGAAGATGTGTCTGAATGTTGAATTTCTTCAGCCGTTTCACAATCTTTCTGAGAGACTCAATGTAATATAGACCAGTATTCAAGTTTCGACCACAAAGTCTCTGAATGGCAGCTTGACTGTCAGAGAACACCCAAATGTCAGAGATTGTACCAGTGTGTGGAATGGAGCTTGCAAGTTTGAAGGCTTTTTCAATGGCAAACAACTCTGCATCAAAGACTTCCATGTGCTTTCCCAGCTTCCAGGAGTATCTTTTGTCCTCCTGTAAACAGTAAACACCTGCACCAGCTGTTTCATCCTCAGATTTTGAACCATCAGAGTAGAAAACCAAGGTAGCAGAATGATCCAACTCGCTGACTTTGGTCTGATGATGCTGTTTTGCTTTGGCTTTGTCCGAATTTTCAATCTGAATGTCCACAAGGTCTGTAAGATTCTCAGACCAAGGTGCATTCCATTCTGCTTTCACCTTCTCAGTTTTCAAGGAGGGAATCAACTTGGAAATCATAGAGCAAACTTTGAATAGTTGACTTGGATATTTCTTTATCCTTTTTGTCTTTTGTCTTTTTCTCCTGCTTGGAGTTTGCTCAACATGTTCAATGTTCTCTTCATTTTGATTCCAGTCAAGATACTTTCTCCAATCAAGTTCAATCCCATTGTCATAGGGAGGGAAGCTTGAAGAGACTCTTGTTCTGATTGCATGCTCCTTTGGCATCTTGAGGAGGCGGCAGGCATAGCTTCTGCAAAGACCATTGAATCTCACTTTTGCTGGTGGAATGGCTGCTTCAAGCTCCATAGCATAGATGGGAGAAGTCTTGAAAGCACCCAGAATTTTCCTCAAAGCAGTGTTTTGAAGTTTCTCATACTTCTTTAACAAATGCTTTTGGTTATTCCACCAGATGGGAACTCCATAGTCGGCAACTGAGGTGATACAAGCTACATACAGTTGTCGAATAGCTTGGAAGTTGAGTCCCCTCTCAGTGTTAGAGAGTCTTATGATTTGGTTCAAAGTTCTCTCTGCTGCTGCAATTTTGATTTCCACATGTCTTTTGAAGGTGAGGTTGTTGTCAAGCCAGATCCCCAGCCATCTCACAAGCTCTTTTGGATTGAAGGTGAGGTCATTGAGTTTGACACAGTCCTCATCAGTGTATTTTGAAGTCTTAACAAAGTGGATGAGTTCAGTTTTCTCCATGTCAAACTGAATGACCTCAGAGTCCTGTCTATATATCATTCTTGCAAGAGCAGCTTGTAGCTTCACACAGTTCTCTTCAACTGATGGGGAAGAAACAATAAGACCAGTGTCATCAATGTAGCTGGGAACCCTTACATCTTTCAACTCATCCTCATTCCTGAATAGATATCTTGTATAGATAGAGTAAAGAATGGGTGAAAGAGGTGAACCTTGAGGAATTCCAACATTAATAGATGCAGGACTCTGTTGCTTTTCTCCATCAAAGACCAGTTGGATTTCCCTGGTTTGCATAAAGGAAGAGATCCAGGAGGCCAGTTGCTTTGGCAGTTGCAGGTCAGAGAAAATCTTCATGAGTCTATCAACAGACACATAGTCAAATGCACCTTTGATGTCAATGAAAAGCGCTGAAGTCACTAAATTCTTTGACTTTGCAAGTTGTATTTCATGCACCAAGCTCATTGCAGCATCGATTGAAGAGCATTGCTTTCTGCCTCCAAATTGATCAAAGTACAGAAGATCAGCGGTTAAAGCCAAGTAGGAGAAGCGTGAAGCAATGACTCTTTCAATAACTTTGCCTAGGCAGTTTAGCAGGGAGATGATTCTGTAAGACTTGGGAATTGTGGCTTTGCAATTTGGTTTCTTCAAGATCACACCCACAGCTTCTGATGAGGGGTGATGTAGTGGAGTGGTTAACACTACAGTTGGTAACTGAAAGGTTGTGGGTTCGAATCCCACCTCCCTCATCTAGTTTTAACCACTGATTTGGTGCTTTTAATATGATGGTGTTGCTGTGGCTGGAGTGGGCGACCAGCCACAGTTACCCCATCAAATTTTCAGCACCACTTCAAAATGAAAAATAACTTTGTAAATCTTGGCACTGCCAAGAAATAACCAACCCCCCCAACAATAACTTGAATATTGCCCGTCCATTCGCTTGTAATTTCATTTCTCTAGTGGAAAGCTTATATATTGCCTTGACATGTCTTGAATTCTCACAATCTTTGAAAATACATATATGTAACATTTTCATATCATGTAATTAACCAACTTACAAAATCCCTCAGGGTAGTCTTCATAGTCTCTGACTGCATAAGACTATAATGAATTAATATTATTATTATTATCACACCCACAGCTTGCCTCCAGCTCTTTGGATGATATCCTTTGTTGAACATGGCTTGATAGAGTCTGAATAGCCTGTGTCTGAGTACTGGGTAGACCTTTTGCAAGATCAGGAAGGAGATCCCATCTGGACCAGCTGCACTGGATTTGGAACCTGAGAAGATGGAGTTCTTGATTTCACTTTCTTCCAGGTCTGGCCATTCCCAAGCTGGGCTTTGATTGTATTCACTCCAGTCAATTGGTGGATATTGTGGTGGACCTCGAAACAGAGTCTTTAGAAAAGCATTACACTTCTCATCAAAGGAGACTGCTTTGTCTTGAGTCTCATTCAGTGGGTCAGTAAACTCTAAGATTGGAGTCCTTTCAACCTTATTGCTTTTGGTGTACTTGTATGCTTTGAAGATCTCTTTTCCCTGGGCATTGGCCAGGAAGTCGTTCCAGCATGAGGACTTTGCCTGCTTGATTGAAGCAAAGTAATCTGATCTTGCTTGCTGAAAGACTTCATGTTCGACAAGGCCTTGTCTGTAATCTCTAAAGGACTTTGCCATTGCTGTGCGTTGGACCTTAAGATCAGGATTCCACCATGGCTTGGACCTTTCAATGACTTGTTTCTTGGGAGCATGATCTTCAATAGACGCCAGAATTAGGTCTTTGACCTTTTCTGCCTCCAGCTCTAGTTCTGCTGGGGTGTCTTCTATTGAAGTCCATTGGTATTGAAATTGAACCAAGTTGTCAATCAATGCCTGGTTTACTTTTTTCCAATCAGCTCTCTGGAAGTTGTACTGATTTGAGTATAGCGGATTGTCGATCAGGTCTTCAGATCCCAACTGAATGTCAAACTGAATGATCTCGTGGTCAGAGCCTGAATGAAGATTCTCATCAATCCACCAGTCAAATGGTTTCTGAAGCAAGTCGTGGGAGAAGAAGGTCAAGTCTATCACAGATTTGGAGGTAACATTTGATCTGTGAAAGGTTTCCTTGTCTACTTCATTTACCAATTCTAGATTTTCAGTCTCTAGCCATTCCACAAGGTCCTCAGCTCTCAGTGAAGTGGTGATTTCTGAGTTCCACCAAGGGTGGTGAGCATTGAGGTCTCCTGCAAAGATAAAGGATTTTGATGTCGAAAGAGCAAGCAAGTCTCTTTGGACAGTCCAGTCGTTATTGCCTTCTACAAGACTCTTCTCATTATAGATGTTGCACAGCTGGATAGTGTTTAACTGCTTGTGCTTGTCTTTGATATCTATAACAAGCAGGTCTGAACTAGAGTAGATATCAGGCCTTAAGCAAGCTTGGAACCTGGAAGTTTTTCTGGCGAAGATAGCAACTCTTGGTCTCAAGTCTCTGTTTTCAGGAAGCAAACAGTAATAGGAGTTGTGGGAGATTGTGAAGTCGTTGTTCAAGCTCATCCAAGGTTCTTGAAAGAGAATGTAATCAATTTTGTTTGCAAATCCAATGTCTAAACAAGTTTGCATTGGTATTTCATTTCTTCCCACATTGTTTTGAAGGAATGTCAGTTTTGATTGAGGCAATGTCTGGTTTTCTAACATTGTTTGGGGATTCGTACTTCAATTCTTAGTTTGTTGCTGGAGATTGTTCGAATCTCATCTTCAGAGTCTGACTCATGAGGTCTCTTAGCAACTGCTTTGGTCAATGGAGCATCTATTTTTGCAAGGGCTTTTGCAGTGTTAATCTTTGTCAACTGTTGACTTGGCTGTTTGTCACTTGCAGAGTGATTGTTCTCCTGGGTTTTGGCTTTGGGCCCTTGGTATCCCTGGGAAAAGCAGCAGTCAGGGCTATTTGCTTGGTGAGCTTCAAAGCAATTGGCACACTTGAAGATTGTGTGCACACACGAGTTTCCAACCATGTTGCAAGTATCACATTGGTGTTTGTTGGTGGAATGCTTCTGGGAACAGAATCCACACTTTACTTCTCTTTTGCAATTGAGAGAAGTGTGTCCAAAAATCTGACAGTTGAAGCATTGAACTGAAGACTTGAATCTGTTCTGCTTGTTTTCATATTTGGCTACCTTGAGGACTTGTCCAGCAATGTTTACTGCTTTCAGTCCTTTAGCAACTGTGATGTTCTCAACATGGCAAACAGCAGAAGCATGTTGACTTGGATGTTTGTCACTTGCAGAGTGATTGTTCTCCTGGGTTTTGGCTTTGGGCCCTTGGTATCCCTGGGAAAAGCAGCAGTCAGGGCTATTTGCTTGGTGAGCTTCAAAGCAATTGGCACACTTGAAGATTGTGTGCACACAAGACTTTCCAACCATGTTGCAAGTATCACATTGGTGTTTGTTGGTGGAATGCTTCTGGGATTGAAATCAAAGTCCATGATGTCAGAAAGAGCAGCTTGCCAGAGTTTGCTATGTTCTTGCAGATACTCTGCTGTGAAGTCTTCTGTTGTCATCAGCACCACAGAATACCCTTTGAAGGACTTGCAGACACAAGAGACCACTGGTTTCTTTGTGAGATTTGCAGTGGAGAATGCATCATTGATTCTGTTTCTCACAAGGAAAGCTTTGTCATGGATTCTCTGAGTGGCTTCCTGGGATGTCTTCACAATCAATCTGCGATCTCGAAAGGTTTTCACAGGAGGTGATGCGGCAGGAGGCAATGGAGTTGGCTGTGAGTTGGTGGTCTTTGGCGGTCTTCCAGGTGTTGGAGTGATGTTCACCTTCACTGCATCTGGGTAACTAGGCTTAGAGGAGATGGGTGTGGGGGATGCAGGGTGTTGTTCAGATTTCTTTTCCAGGTCCATCAACCTTTTCTCCAGTGACATAAGTTTGTCATTGGCAAAGCAAGAGGTGTCTCCATTCCTGTAAAAGGACAGGATCTTCTGGAGTCCCAGAACACAGTCATTCAACTCCTTCTGAACCAGAATGTGATGTTCTTTCTGAAATTCTTTCCCAAGCATCTTGAGAATGTCTCTCAAGTTCAGTGAAGAGATTTCCTGGTCAGAATTTCTAAAAGAGTCATCAACAGAAGCATTTGCCATGGTGATAAGCAAGACACAAGTCAAGAGGCAAGGAGCATATAGGGGATAATAGGGGATACAAGAAGGGGCTTCGAGGGAGGTGCAGGTAGATTTTTCCTTGACAGAAATCTACAAAACTGTACCAACTTTTCAAGAGATATTGGCAAACTAAATGCACCAGTTTTGGTCATAAACCAGTTGCAGAAAAAAGCTGAATCTTTTGGTACTCTTGAGTGCCAGCTGTCAGTGATTCCTGACACTCAGTTTCCACAAGGTTGATTCAGAGACTTAATGGCAAAGGAAAACGTGCAAAAAATCAAAGGGGGTGAACAAGAAACCTCTCCACAGAGGCAACTTGTTGGTGATTTTTTAAGAGAAACACCAAACTATCAGATCTTTTGCAGGGAGATCTGAAAAACCAGTTGTAGCAGTGAGAGGGTATCAAGTCTTGTCACACAGAAGTGTCACTTAACTCCTTACCAATTCAAGGCAAACAACAAGAACAAATCATGAGTTGAAGTTGGGCAGGGTCAGGAGTCTCTGTTTTTCTGATGGAGTCAAACACAGAGAAAAAAGCTCTCCCTGCTTTTTGAATAGAAGCAGGAAACTTTGAATGAGAGAGTGGAACCAGTATCCACCTCTCAAACAACTCAGTAGTTTTTGAACCTCAGCCTACAGTCCTTGTTTAACAAACCTCAACTGCAGAAACACTGGAGAAAACTGCTATGGTGTGCAAAAGTAAGGAGTTATTCTTCACCAGGAAAGGCAACGTGCTTGGTATGCCTCACTGACTATAAAACACCTTAATGATTGTCACCAACTGACAACTGCAGGGACCAGTGGCTCAGTGAAACCACAGGGTATCAAACTGATCCAAAATAGTATGATAACAGGGCGAGTTTCTTTCGTAGATGGTTGTTGTTTGCACGAACGGATAGAGGGCGTCGGGGGGACTCAGGAAAGTATAGGCTCGATTGTATCGGACCAGTATTGGAGACGTTATGAGTCAGGTGGTGAGGTGTATGTGACCCAAAGTGGCGGCCGAAAACAAAAGAGTACTCAACGAGTATTTGTCGTGCGCAGCGGACGATACCACGTCTAGATAGAGCTAGTCGAGAGCAATGCGGACAATATCGATTCGATAAAATCGGACCAGTGCTGAATGAGGTAGAGGTGCAAAGGTTGGTGGGAATTGGGGGCAAAAGTGGCGGCCGAAAATGGGCGAGTACTCCTTGAATATTGGGCGCACAAAGCGTTCGATAACACCTCCAGATAGAGCTAGTTGAGGGCAACAAGGACGATGTTCGTTCGATAAAATCGGTCCGGAATTGGAGTGCCAAAGCTTGGTGGAAACTGGGGCAGAGGTGGCAGCCGAAAATGGGCGAGTACTTCTTGAATATTGAGCGTACAAAGCGGACGGTAGCACGTCAAGATAGAGCTAATTGAGAGCAACCGGGACAATATTCGTTCGATAAAATCGCGCAAGTATTGGTAGAATTGGAGGTGCTAAGGTTGAGGGAGTTTGGAGCAAAAGTGCCGGCCGAAAATAAGCGATTGCTCAATGGGTATTGGGCGTTAAACAGCCGGACTAGGGCGTGTGTAAAGAGCAGATCGAGAGCTGTTTAGCCGTATCACTTCGAGCTTGAACAGGCTAATGGTGGTTGAGATATGACCACAGTGCCTTGCCAGTATCTAGATTGATTTGGTATCTTGGGATATAGATCTGGTGCTGCGAGTTTTGATGGGGTAGCTGATAAGCTTAATGATAAGAGCTTATCGGTGCTTGGCAAAACTCCGACAAGCCTTAGTAAGCCAGGAACACCAAATTGAAAGGGCAGGCAAGCAGAGATTTTTCGGTCACAGACAACCAGATATGTTGATGAGGAGGCAAGGGAAGGCGATCAGATTGGAGGGAGTTGTTTGGTATATCCGGATCGATAGGTGTATCCAATCTGGGAGCGTCCGGCCGGCTGGTGGCTGAGCACTGTGGACCAGGGCCCAGTTGGGCGAAAATTCACGTTTTGAGCGATAGCACAACAACCAGCGGTCCGGAGAGGACGGGATAAATCGTAGGATATTTAGCAAACAAAGGGCTTCAAACTGAAGGTATTTTCAAAGTGTTTGGACAAAAACTCATCGAGTTGATGTTTTTGTTGATGAATATGATCGAGTTTGGATGAAGGTCTTAGGGTTTTAATATTTTTGCGGTTTAATAAAACGGAGTCTCCAACTTGAAATTCCATAGGTTTGTGATTTCGATCATAGTACTTAGCTTGTGTCTCGATGGCAGTTTGCAGCGACTTAACTGCTTGGTCGCAGGTCTCTTGAACCTTTCCAATTTCATTTGCGACTTCGGGGAGATCGAAAGGGGGGTCAGGTTGGGTGCCAATGGGTAGATGTGGTTGGAAGGTTAAAACAAGTTCAAAAGGGGTTTTGCCGGTGGAGGCATTGCGACTGTTGTTATACGCGAACTCGGCGGTAGGTAGCAGCTGGGTCCAGTCGTCTTGGCGGTAGTTCACATATAAGCGTATATACTGTTCGAGAACTTGGTTTAAGCGTTCCGTTTGTCCATCGGTTTGTGGATGATACGCTGTACTAAGATTTCTCTTGACGGAGAGATGATGGCACATCTCCGCCCAGTAGTGGCTAGTAAACAGCGATCCACGGTCGGAAACAATGGATTCGGGGCACCCAAATTGGCTCACGACATGTCTGATAAAAAGGTCGGCTAGCTCAGGTGCTTTGATGTCTTCGGTAACAGGAATATACTTAACCATTTTGGAAAAGCGGTCAACTATTGTCAAGATAGCGTCGTGCACCCTGCTACCTAGTGTGATCTGAGGGCAGAATAATTGAATAAAGGAACTATCTGAGGGTCAACTATCCGCTATATATATGCCACGATCGGGGTCCGGAATAGATATAGTCCGGGGCCCGGGCATGGTCCGTACAGGGCCCGATATAAGAGATATCGGGGTCCGGACGGAGAACCAAAACCAAAACAAAGTGAAACAATATATACATAGATATACATAAGAAAACCACATCCTCCCCCACTTGATCAGACTTCGTCCGCGAAGGCTTTAGCGTTCCGGAATGTAGTCAAACGGGGTCGTAAACGAGTGTACGTTGAGACCCGTTCGGGTGCCTCAACACGATCCAAAAGTAGGAACATAAAAGCATCACATCGACGGGAAATTCCGTATGCACGTGATATAGCAGCGAGCTCCATTTCAAAGCAAATGGAGCTTCCATTTTTCCAACCTTCTTCCCACTCGTGAGCTTCTCGGTTGTCGCGCTGCGTGCTTGTTTTGTGGTTCAGAGCCTTCCCTATCGAAATCCTTCTGCCAGCAAATCGTATAGCTTTCTATACACCTTTGCTCATCATGGAAAACGCGTAAGTTGACCCAGAACTGAATTCCAGGCGAGCCACTGACTGACTCGTCTGCGTTTGTTAAATCTGCCAGCGATCACGAAACTGAAAAGCGTGCTCGTGATCCCAATGAGACCCCCCCCAACGATCGTATCAGCAAGCTTCCTCGTGTCGAGGAAACCCCTTTTAACACCCCTACCGAAGGTCAGCAGGGAAATGCAATGACCCCCGATGCGGATGTCTCCAAGGAAGCCAATGAGATCGCCGAAGAGGCCTTCGTTGGAGACCAAAGCAGCGGAAACAGCAATGTCGAAATTAGCATCTCCAAGCTCATGGATGCCGTCGAGCGTTTACTTGCTGACGAAGACCTTTTTGGGACCGGTTCTGAAGCTTCTACCGGCCTTGTTCAGACCCCAACTTCTATATTCCGTCGTGCTCGCACGGCTTTCACTCCTTCCGCCGGCCCAGCGAGTTCCACTGTTCAGCCAACTTCTGCCGTTACAAGCCCTTCAGGAATCAGTTCGGGCGTCTTTTTTAGGAGCGACATGAAGACCCCTTCGAATGTCAATTCTGCTCTCGCTAGGATGTTCATGCAGCGTGAGTAGTTCCTCCATTCCTCCATTCCCTCCCCTTTTTGAATTGTCGCCTAACTTTTCGTTAGGAAACCTTACTCCTCAGTCCCCTAATGATTTCAAGGTTTTTGAAAATGTTCTTCCAGGAATCACACGCCGTTTTTATGTCACGGCGACAACTGCAGCAGCAAAGGCCATCGGGCCAATGCCGGTTCTCGCTTCCCTCGATTGGCGTACCAAGAACGGGGCATTGGTCCTAAAAGCTATAGGGTCCTTTGTTTATTTCCAGGCCGCTCTCATTCAGTCTCGCGGTCATGTTGTCGAAGAGCCTTGCACTTACTGCAAGCTCGGGAAAGGTTCGTTCGCTTCTTGCCGAATGGTCTGGGGTCCCAATATGGAACTCATTTCGCACGGTTCCTGCGGTAATTGTGTCTGGTCGACCAATTCCGTCGATTGCGAATGCCGTGCCTATGTTCCTGACGAGGAACCTGAAATGGAATAGTCCACTGGCCCGAACGAAGCTTCCCCAGTTCTTCCTTTAACCTCTCCTGCCGTTGCCAACGTTTTGCCAAAGCCTTCCTTGACTGGCCATCGTGTTACTCCTCGCGTCAACCGTGGGGATCGATTTTTCCGTTCCGCTCAGCATGCTCCTCGCCGCCCCCATAAGGGTTCCGATCCGGATCTTAAAAAAATGGTGGAAATCCCTTAGTGAGCACCGCGATGAGGATAGTCTTGAGAGCTATTCAAAGCTCATTGAAGCTCGTTCGTGCCTTGCTTATATGATCCGCAAGGTCGAAGATGCGCTTGACGACTTTCCCAGTTCTGGTGACGAGGCCGTTGCTAATGACTCCAGTGATGACGGTTGGGAGTCTTAAATGATTCCGGGATTCTTTCTTCTTTTTCTCTTTTGTCGAAAAGCCCGGTCGGGACTGTAGTCGGCTCCTAATGAGGATTCTTCTGTTAGGGAATTTTAGGGAAATCAAATGGAAGTCTTTTCTCGTCATTAGTCATCTTGCCCATAGGCTCAACCAATGATTACGTAGTCAGTTGAATGGACCTAGATTACGACAGCGAAAGGGCCGTCAAACGGAGCTCTAGTTCGTGAAGGTCGGGCGTCCCCTTGTTCGTTTGGACTAGTGTCGACCGGATGGTCCTGTTGTTCACTATCGGGATCCGATGGAATATCAAATCTGACTGATTTCTTCTTACGGCCGCGGGTTTTGCGCTTTCTACCCGTGCCGCGAGAGGTCTGGTTAGCCGTGACACTGCGCGTAACCACCCTCTCCTCCCTATCTGAAACTGTTTCTTCCTCCAGATCACGCTCTAACGCTTTCCATTCGCGCTTCGTGATCGTGGACAGTTCTTGATAAGAAGTAACGTCGTCCTCGTAAGCATCCACAATATGCCGCACCTCGATAGGTCTCTCGACCGTGAGACCTTTCCGTTTCAGGGCGCGGTTGAATGCAGACGAAGACCAAAGCTCGTCCGGGTTCTCCACTTCAGCCTTAATCAACCTAGAACCGTTGATTAGGTTTCTGAGAACCTGGCCATCGGGCTGCTCAAGAGCGTACGTTCCCAATGGATGCGATTTGATCACTTTATAGGGACCAAACCACCTCGGCTGGAACTTCTCTGGGCCTTCATTCCGTATCAAGACCCAAGTTCCAACCTCAAAACTCGATTCTTTGACCATCTCATCTCGAATGCGCTTCGATTTGATGGCCCTATTAAGAAGAAGTTCATTCGCCATGGATCTCGCATGGTTCACTTTCGAGATCCGTTTCTCCGCGTCTTCGATTTCAGCGTTCTCCGGAATGGGTTCGTTCTCGTCAGAAGGAATACGGGGAAGCAACCCGTATAGTAAGTAGAACGGGCTCCGTTTGCCAGTTGCATGCAAACGAACCCGTGCTGCGAACAGAGCTTGGGTGAGGTATTCGTCCCACAACCTAGTGGGTTTCCCTAAAAGGAGCTTCGTTAGGATCCGCCCTAGAAGACCGTTAAGGTTTTCAACCTTCCCGTTCGTTCTTGGATGGTAGGGCGTCGTAGTACGGTGCTTGGTCTTAAGCAGCTTCACGTAATGTTTGACTGCCGCAGACAAAAGGTTAGAACCGTTATCCGATAGCAGTTCTTTCGGTGCTCCGTAATGTACAAAGATCTCCTCATGGATGAATTTGGCAACCTCCTGGTCCGTAGCCTCTGTTACGGCGCGTGCGACCGGCCAACCGGTGGCATAATCGATGGCCGTTATGATCCATCGATTTCCGTTCGGAGTTGTTGGTAGGACCCCAATAAGATCAATTCCCCAACGTTCAAAGGGTTTGATCAGCTTGCTCGCCATGTGGTGTGCTTCATCCCGCTCTAAAGACTTCTTAGAACCCTTAGCGACCTGACAGTTAGGGCAGATATGGACCGCCCGTTGGACATCCTTTTCCATTTCGGGCCAATATCCGCGGTTCTGTAGAACTCCTAACAGACCCGGTGATCCTAGATGGCCGAACTCATTGTGGAGTCGCCGAACTAGATCACCCCTGAATATTTTTTCAATGTAAGGTGCTTCCGTATCTTCATCGTAAACTCGGATGAGTCTCTCCTCACGTTCATCGTCCGGATCCAGATCACCATAGCGGAATAGGTGAGACATTCCTTGAAACTTCTTGCATAGTGCGTCATCCGACGGCAGTACGCGGTCCTTTAGGTACTCTACCATAGCGTCATGGAACTCGTCGTGGTCGGCATCCTCTAGAGCGAATAGAGAATCCACGTACGTGCCCATGTTCGCAGGTCCTGTTCCCATGAAATCTGGGCGCCTACTGATGGCGTCTGGAACAATTGCGTCTTTCCCAGGTCTGTACTGTATTTTCAGATCGTACTCCTGGAAATCCGCAACCCATCGTGCTAGCCGCTTAGACAGTTTCTTGGTTGTTTGCAAGTACTGGAGGCTTTCGTGATCCGTTATTATCCTTGTTTGGGTCCGGTTGTCAATGTATCTGTCGAACACACGGATAGCGTGCTTGATTGACAACAATTCTTTCTCGTGGACCGGATAATTCAGTTCGGCTCCTGAAAGCTTCCTACCGTCAAATGCGACCAGATGCATTTTGCCATCCTTCCCTTCTTGATAAAGGGCGCAGCCAATGGCCCATTCTGATGCGTCTGTTTCGATCGTATAGGGTTTATTCTGATCTGGTTGTGTCGTGACGGAATCCTCAGTGATCCTCTGCCTTAGCTCGTCGAAGGCTATTTGACAAGCTAAGTTCTATGCAATAGGACGAAATTTCTTCTTCCTAAGTGCCTCATCGGACTCCTTCAAAAGGTCCGTTAGGGGCGTGACGATTCCTGAAAAACCTTTTATGAATCGCCGGTAAAACGTGGCTAGACCTAAGAACTGTCGGACTTCGTGCACGTTCTTCGGTCTTGGCCAGTTCTTGATCACGTCGAGCTTTGCGGGAAGAGGTCTGACCACTCCCTTCCCCACGACATGACCGCAATACTCAAGCTCCTCCTTGAAGAACACGCACTTCGATCGTTTCGCGTAAAGTGTGTGCTTTCGGAGCTCGGTAAACAGTTTGTCAAGATGCTCTGTGTGGTCTTCTTCCGACTGCGAAAAGACCAAGATATCGTCCAGATAGACCAGGCAAAAGGTCCCAATGTGTTCCGATAGGATCACGTTCATCATGGTTTGGAAGGTCGGTGGAGCATTAGTAAGCCCGAACGGCATCACTAAAAATTCATATTTGCCCCATTGCGTATTAAAAGCGGTTTTCGGCACCGAGAGTTCCCCAATCTGGACCTGCCAGAAACCGGCGGCCAGATCGATCTTCGAAAGGATTTTGGCATTCCCCACGGCATCCAGTAAGTCCTGGATCCGAGGAAGGGGATACTTATTCTTTTTCGTGACCTTATTTAACGCTCGGTAGTCTACACACATACGCCAAGCTCCGCCTGGCTTTTTAGCGAAGAGGACTGGGAATCCCCACGAGCTTGACGATGGCCGAATGAGCTTCCGTTCCAGTAATTCCGTGATTTGGCGCTTCTGTTCTTCGAGATGCGCCTGAGATAAGGGATAGGGCCGGACGTTGACCGGTTCCGCATCTCCCGTATCAATATCGTGTTTGAAGGGACGGTCAGGCGGAAGACCCGGTGGTAAATCCTTCAGAAATATATCTTTATAATTGTCGAGCAACTTTGTCAGTTTCGGGTTCTCGACCGGAGCTTTATCTTCCTCCCCTTTCTCTTTTAGTACGTAGAGATAACATTCCGCGTTAGGCTTCCGGAGTATACGCGCGGTCTGATGTGCTGTCATCAGATTCAATTCCGCCGCGTCCTGATCCAGAACGTGCCTCTGCATCTCCGCCGGTAGGAGGGTGTGAACCTTCCTACGGTGATCTTTAATTTTGATGCGGGAGGTCTTCCAACAAATGTCGGGGTTGTGTTGACGGAGCCAAGATCGGCCTAAGATGACGTCGTAATTGAGGTCAGGAAGGATCCATGCAATGAGTCCGCACGTGAATGATCCGATGCGTAAGGTGAGCTTTATTCGGTGATCCGATTTCATATAATGTCCGTTCGGAAGTTTCACCCACTTTTCGCCCGGAATTTTGTGCGCTTGCAGGTCGTTCGCGATCTTGTCGCTAATGAAAATGCTTGTGGCTCCGGAGTCCGTCAGGACATAGATGGGTTCCGTTTGGTCTCCGCCCATCTTTCCCGCGAGTCCAGAATAAAGCATTTGCTCGCTACCCACGGCATTAACGTGTTCATATTGTAACGGGATGTCTTTGGGGTCGAGTATGGCTTCGGTCGGGTCCATAGGGTCGGGCAGTTCGGGCAAGTCTTCTACTGTGGAGGCCTCAAGCATTTGGTCAGTTAGAGCCTCCAAGCTTACTGACTCTTTTCGTTTTTTGAACTCGAATCGCCGGCCGAATTGGAACCGTTCTTGTTCCATTTCTTCTTGTTAGGGCACTTTTTGGAGCCGTAGTTCTTGCTTCCGCAAATGAAGCAGGCCTTGTTACGGCGGCACCACGGTTTTCATGCCCAGGAATCCTTCCGCGGAGGGTCTTTAGAGGTGCACATTGCATTTATCTCCTCCACCTCGCCCGCAGAAAGAGCTTCCATAGCACTCAGATCCATTGGATCCGAATCCGTTGTTGTTGTTGTCGACGTGTAACCCTTCCGTTTCACGCCCGTGCTCTTCTTCGCAGTTCCGACCGATTGTTCAATGTTTGTCAATATTTTCACGATCTCGAGTACGGTCTAGGGTTTATTTTGCACCATGTGCTATTCCGCTTGAAGTTCTTGTTTCAGGCCGTGCAAGAGTATCTGAGTGCATGCCTGTTCTGGCAGTTCGTAACCCAGTTTGAAGTACGCTTGATCCATTTCCGCAATGTACGTTTGGAGGTCGGATTTCTGTCGTATTCCTTGCAAACGCTCCCACCGGTTCTCTTCGGCGTTCAGTTCGCGGAACCGTTCGTTGATCCATTTTTCAAATGCCTCCCAGTTCGTAGGAAGAACGTACACCATTGGATTCTTCTCTGCTAGTTGTTCTTCAGCAGCCCACCGTTCTGCAGCTTTTCCTTTGAGCCAGGTAGAAGCTAGAGCCACCTTCTGTGTCTCGGACGCGTTCCGTCCGGTGAAGATAGCTTCCCTTTTCCAGTAGGATCGGCATTGGGATAGCCATTTTGTTGCAGCCTCGTTCGTAACTGTTCCATCGTATCCTTTTGGCTTTTCGAGCTCCGACGCTTTTCTTGTCGGAGTCTTGTTCGTAGAGATTTCGGGCGCGGTCGTGGTCCCAGTTCTGTTCGCTATGGCCTCCATATGTTGGAGTCGTTGGGTCACGTTCTGTTGCTCCCGGGTCAAGACGTCTTTTTCAAGCTGGAGAATTCTGATCTCTTTCGCATGATTATCGTCCCGGAGTCGGGTAACTTCTTCATCCGCCCATTTCTTCAACTGGTTGTAATGTTGTTCAAGATCGGACTTCTCTCCGTCGGCGGCGGTTTTTCCTTCTCGTGTCCCGATGTGACGCATTTCCGCAAGGCGGGTGTTCATGATTTCCTGGAGCCGAGCCAAGGTCTCCCCTCCGTCCTCAGTCATTGCGAGGGAAGAGCGGATCTGTTGGACCACCTCCGTTAGGGGGTCGACAGGTTGGGGCGTGACTGATGGTGTAGTGTCGTGGAGGATATGGGGATAGGGTCGCTCTCGTAGGAGGATGCCTCATCAGCGTGATCAAATGGGCATGCAGCATGGACGACGGAAGGTGGGTGGTCGCATCACCATAGGAAGCACGACGTAACAACACATATAAGAAGCAACAACGTAAGGAACGTAACGAATGAGTAGAAGGCAATACTGTATTCAATAGCTATCGCATAACTAAGGTGTAAGGTGACATGAAGGTGTCATCGTCCTCGTCTCCGTCAGATGTTGTATCTGATATCCGGCGCGAGAACGGAATGGAAAAACTATGGTCCCGAGGGTTGTGCCCCGGGTTCCCCACTACAGTAGGTACGGCCGGACCGGTATCTTGACTAAGATGCGAAGACATGGTAGGATAAATATAGGATGATAGAATAGATAATTAGACAATGCAATACGAGGTTCGATAAAGTAATTGAGGTAACACTTTCGTTGTGAGGTCGTAGTACGATTTGAGGTATTAGGATAACAAGAAAATTCTGATTTGTGTGCCGAACGGCAACCGTTCTGAGAGGATTTTCTGTCCTCAACAGAATCAAACTGAGTTTTTTAACTAGTACACGTCCTCAAATCATAGACCAGATCAGACCGCCCCTTTGAGGAGCCACCCTCAACGGGAGGCTAACTTGACATGCTACCAGATGTGATCTGAGGGCAGAATAGTTGAATAAAGGAACTATCTGAGGGTCAACTATCCGCTATATATATGCCACGGTCGGGGTCCGGAATAGATATAGTCCAGGGCCCGATATAAGAGATATCGGGGTCCGGACGGAGAACCAAAACCAAAACAAAGTGAAACAATATATACATAGATATACATAAGAAAACCACACTAGCAGTGAGGGTGGTAATCCGACAACAAAGTCCATGGCTATATGCCTCCAAGGACTGGTCGCTATGGGTGAGCTCGCTAGCTGCCCATACGCTTTGTGGCGGCGAGGTTTCGTCAAGTTGCACGCGTAGCAGGAGCTAACATACTCCTCTACGTCTTTTGCCATGCGATCCCAGTAATATTTGCGCCGCAGGAGCTCCAACGTTCTTTGGATTCCATTATGGCCAACCCATACGTTGTCATGATGACTCCTCAGCAGTTCCTGCCTAACTGCAGGGTCTCGAGGCACATAAATTTTTGATTTACTCATGAGTAGCTGATCGTCCTCCGAGAGGTGCCAGCCTACTCGCCGATAGGTCACCGACTCAGCAGGGGTTTCTAAAGCCACACGCAGCTCAGCAGATCGGGCGTCCCCATTCTGGAGCTTGCGGAGCAAGCCAAGCATGCTTCCTGAGACTGAGCCATAGACGTCCTCATCTTCTTGTGTCTCTATGACCATAATTCTTGGGACCAAGCTTTCCGGATAGCTTGTGTCAGCCACTGATCCGGTATCGTGCCGCGATCCAGCGGGTTCTTCATTGGGATCCTTTCTGACGATTCCTAGTGCCAACTTTCTTTGCAACGTGGGTAACATCCCCACGCGATGTTCCTGCATGTCTGACGGCTTGTAGTCAGGTCGCCGCGATGGAGCGTCTGCAGGGTTGTAAACCCCAGGTCTATGCTCCAACGTGAAATCATAAGCTGCAAGGGTTTCTGCCCATCTTGCTTGCCTGCTATTCAACGTCTTGGTCTGAAAAAAGTAACGAAGGTTGTTGTGATTCGTCTGTACGCGAAATGGCCGTCTGCTACCTTCTAGGTAGTGACGCCAATGCTTGAAGCATTCCATAATTGCTAGAAGCTCTTGATCGTGTACTTCGTATCGGCGTTCTGCTTCGTTCATCTAGCGCGAATAGAATGCCACTGGATACCAATCTCGCTGGCGAACTTGTTCCTGCTTACCGCTAGGTTGTAGCAAGATTGCCGCGATTGCGTATCCAGAAGCGTCAGTAATCACCAAGATATCTTTGTCTTCATCAAAATGAATCAACAAGGGGGGTGAACCAAAAGCCTTTTTAAGGTCGCTGAAAGCTTGCCGCGCTTTCGCCGTTAACTCGAAGGGTTTGCTCTGCTTCTTTAGCAGCTCGGTCAATGGAGCTGTGATTCCTGCGTAATTGTAGATAAAACGTCTAAAGAAGCCAGTAAATCCTAAAAACATCTGAATATCGTGTATGGAGCCGGGTTCTGGCCAGTTAAACACCGTTTCCAAGCGGCTTTCATCCAGGCGAATTTCATCACGTCCCACGATGTGACCCAGGAATTTCACCTCCTTCTTATGGAATTCGCATTTTGAAAGCTTAGCGTATAGCTTGTGGCTACGTAGCCGCTCTAAAACTTCAGTGACATGGCGAACATGCTCCTCTTCGGTTTCAGAAAAGATAAGGATATCGTCGAGGTATACGATAACTTGATCGTCAAGGAGGTTGCCCATGACATCGTTGATATATGCCTGAAAGGTCGCCGGTGCATTGCAGAGACCAAACGGCAAGACAGTATATTCGAAATGGCCATATCGTGTGCGGAAAGCGGTTTTCCATTCATCTCCGCGGCGAATTCGAATATGCTGGTATGCATCTCTTAGATCTAGCTTGCTAAGCCATTTTACTCCATTTAGCCTATCGAGTAATTCATCAATTCGGGGTAGGGGATAACGGTTTTTAATGGTTACTGCATTCAAACCTCTATAGTCGACGCAAAGTCGCAGCGATTTATCGGCTTTCTTGACGAAAAGTATCGGTGCGCCAGCTGGACTAGTAGAAGGTCTGATCCATCCTTGCTGCTGCTTATCTTCAACATATTTTCTCAAGGTGTCTAGCTCAGTAGCTGACATGGCGTATATCTTTTTCCATGGCGGCATTTGGCCTTCTTGCAGGTCGATAGGATGCTCAATGCGGCCATCTGGCAGCTTACTAGCTGCTCCTTGAGAGAAGACTCCAGCGTAGTCTTTATAACAATCGGGGAGACCAGGTAAGGGATTATCGGTCTCCTTTTCGGCGGTGAGCATGTAAATAACCTCATGGCGGGAGGTCTTAGAAAAACGTCGAGGATTTTCAATGCGGAGTTTTGTCGGTTTCTCGCTGCGATATCGCCAAGATGCAGCGGTCCAATCAATAATAGGGTTTGTCTCCGCCAACCAAGGTAGGCCCAATAACATATCATAAGACTAAATATCCATAACCTTAAACATTCTGCTCAACGTCCTTTCAGTCCCTTCTGAATCTTCCAATTTGCATGTCAGAAGGACTTCTCCATAACAAATTGTGTTCGACCCGTCAGCTAATTTTAACTTTTGCAGCGAATTTGATGGTTCCCAGCCGCTTTGTAGCAGCTTCCTATAAGCAACGCAGTCAACAAAATTGCCAGAATCGATAAGAACGCGATTCAAAAGAGGAAACTTTTCACACTTCAATTTCGCTATTATCGGTTCACATTTTGTACGGCGTCCGGCTAGTCACTCGCTGCCATATTCCTGCGAGCTTTCAGCTGAAGCAGGCTCGCTTTCTGCTTCAGTTTGGTCTTCGTGTTGAGATTCTTCAATTTCTTTTCCTTCTTCGCCCGGAATGTAATTGACACAAGGAGGAGAATTGGTTTTTCCATGGAAAGGTCGCGGTTTTTTAGCCGGTTGGTCGCTATTCTTCCGCTTCGGACAAGCGTTGGCCATGTGACCTTGCTGGTTGCAATTAAAGCAACGTCCTTCTTGTTTTTGTTGTTCCTTATGCTCGGGGCAATTATTATGTCGAACCTCATGTCTTATTTCGAAGTGGCTATAACGCCGCTTTTTAGCCGGATACTCGAGGTGATACTCTTCTGTTGATCTTTTTCTCTTATCACGGTCTCGGTGTTCTCGACCACCCGAGGATCGGGAGGTTTCCCGAGGATTAATGCGGCTACTTTCATGATAGCCAGCCGCTTCCTCGTAGCGAGCTGCCATCGAAAACAGTTTTCTAAGGGTATCAGGAACCCCTTGCTCTTGAATTTTATATTGAACTCTAGTTGGCAATTTGACTAAGGCTTGATAGACCCAAGATTGTTGATGTTGCCGCTCCATGGGGGTCATTTCAAAGTCATGCCAACGTTCCATGAATTCCCTTTCAAAGTCGGGAATAGATTGGCCTGGTCGAAAGTGGAGGGCTGTCATCCTTCTAGCTGCTGTGCAGCCGCGATTCTCCGGCGCCTCCAGCCAATCTAAAAGTTTATCTTTGAGATCTTTCAGGGTGAACGTGTTCCAATCAATCTGTTCACGTTCTAGATCCCATGAAGCTTGGGGGTTATCCCGCAACCTAGCTGCTACGTACTTGACTTTCTCCTTCTCAGTTGCGTAGATCCCACTCTTTGCTTCTAGGTAATCCTTGCAAGCTCGGATAAATTCATGGTATTCCTTTCTATTCTTTCCCCGATATAATTCGGGTTCAGGAAACTGTTTGCCTTCTTGCTTGTAGACAATTTGCGGCGAGATTACGGCGAGCTGCTCTCTTTAATTCGAGAATTGATGCAGCAATTCATTGAACTGGTCAGAAGTCATAGTGTACATGGCTCCTTGTCCAATCGGTTCTCTTTCTTTTGGATAAGCGCGACTTGGCCGCGAGGTATCGGGTGAGTAGGCGAGAGAGCCAGGGCGAGGCGTCTCTGATTTGGAATCCCCATATACGTGAGGTAGGTTCTCGGTGGTCCCTCTGGCAGTTCCAGCAGTTGGCGACGAACTCGTCGGTGACTCGCGGATAGAAGGATTCGTAGGCATACTCTCTTCAACTCAGGAAGAAGCGATTCGAAACTGTTACGGCTAGGTTGGCCTCAGCCACGAACTAGTCGCCTCCGGCGGATAACGTAGAGCTACGAGAGTATAGCTAATTAGCGGGTAGTTAACAGCTAGGTAAAAGTTATATAGACGATAGATAGAGACTAGATACGTAGGTAGATTATAACGAGAAGATAGATTCCAATATATTGCGATGATAGTAAAAACGAATCGCTTGCCCCCTAGTAAGTGGGCAGAGCGATGACCCCTATATAACTATGCGATGGCGGACCATGATATCATCAGTGGGTCGTCACGGGGTCGCCACGGGGTCGCCACTAGATGGCGGCGTGGTTCTGACAGTAGAACCCTAGAAGATCCTGATGCTGGGGATACCCCGACCTACGGCGGAAGTCGATATTTTCTCCTAATTACCGACGATGCAACAAGATT
Source organism: Chrysosporium keratinophilum (assembly GCA_029850275.1). Taxonomy (NCBI): domain Eukaryota; kingdom Fungi; phylum Ascomycota; class Eurotiomycetes; order Onygenales; family Onygenaceae; genus Chrysosporium; species Chrysosporium keratinophilum. Next base: position 746,974 of record JARBIX010000025.1, read on the forward strand.
CTGATGGATATTCCTTTTGGAAAGGAAATCGGATGCTCAGAAGGTTATAAAAGATTGGATCCGCATGATCAAATCCACTACCGGCAGAGATATTGGTACAATCGTCTCAGATGGTGCAATGGAATTCCGCTCATATGAGATGAACGAATTCTACCAGGAGCATGCAATTACGCATGAAATTACAGTTCCCGATACCCCCCAGCAGAACGCGGTTTCTGAGAGGGGAATTCGTATTTTTATTGAAAGAACTAGGTCGATTCTCATTGATTCGGGCCTACCAAAAGAGCTTTAGGAAGAAGCTTTAATTTCTACGTGCTTGATGGTAAATCTATTACCTACATCGGTTCTGCTATACGGTTGCAACCAGGGAGCGAAGCCATTAACCCCCATGGAAGCTTGGACCGGAATCCAACCTACGGTCAAATCCCTACGCCGTTGGGGATGCGACGCTTATTTGAAAGACCTCAAGGAGACTTCTAAGCTAGAAGCTCGATCTAGGAAATTGAAATTCGTTGGCTACAATGGACTCCATATCTATCGACTTTGGGATCCCGAAACGAAGCTTACGACCCCCCATAGAGACGTGATTTTCAATGAAGGATTTGCGGATGAAGTCCCTACGGGTGGAATCCCTACGGATACGGCTCCGGTCAATGCAACTGACAAAGCGACCCTGACCGTAGCTGATTTTCCGGATGAGCTTGATTTGCTTGACCCTACTAACCGCTGGGAAAGCAAGGTTCTAGCCTACCTAGTCAAGGAGAAACCCGACGTTTTAAAGCGGCTTATGGATGGAGAATTCGAACAGGTCCTAGAGCCAACTTACCTAGGAGAGGAATTAGATATTCTCGCGGATTCCGACAAGGATGACCTTCTACCCGAACAGGAAGCTTCAATGCCGGTCCTATCTACCCGGACCGATATCCCTAAAACTCTTGCAGAAGCAAAGCCCTCAGATGAATGGCCCTTTTGGGAAGAGGCAGTTCGCGTTGAAATTGAAAAGCTCAATGAGAAAGGAACCTGGACCATCGTTGAGAGGACTGCTAGCATGCAGGTACTAACCGGCAAATGGGTATTTGCTAGGAAGACGAACAACAAAGGCGAGACTATTCGATTCAAAGCAAGATGGGTAGTTCGCGGCTTTGCGCAGCAAGAGGGGGTGCATTACAAGAAGACCTTTGCGGCGGTTGTAAATGGGGTTACAACTAGAGCTTGCTTTGCGGTTTCTACCAAAAAGGAATGGACCGTACGCATGTTCGATTTTGTGACTGCATTTTTGAATGGATCCCTATCCCTAGACCACGGCTACGAGGAGCTCTTCATGGAACTTCCTACCGGGGTCAAGCATGGGAGAGGTGGAAGGAAGCTGGTTGCGCACCTTCGTCAGGGGTTATACGGATTGAAGCAAGCTGCTAGGATCTGGTATTTCACCCTGATCCATTACATGAAATCTTTAGGATTCGAGGTTTCCAAGTATGACGCGGGATTGCTATTCCATCGGAGGAAGCAAATCTACGTCACCTTACATGTTGATGATTGCAGAATCATGGGTCCTAATGAGCAGGAGATCGATTGGATCGTTCAAAAGCTCCAGGATCGTTTCGAAATCAACGAAACAACCGATCAGAGCAGATATCTCGGAATGCGGGTTGAGAAGCTCCCAAATGGGGATCTCGCTGTCAACCAAGAAGCCTATATCGATGAAATCCTTGAGGAATTCGGCATGCAAGATTGCAGACCTGCTGCAACCCCCATGCAGAAGAACATGAATATTGAATTCGCTCCAGATGTTGTGGATCCGGGATTTGACGATCAATTTACGCACAAGAACTACCGAAAAGGCACAGGCTATTTGCAATTCTTGGTGACCTGCTGCAGGTCAGATATTGTATTTGCGGTAAATTATCTATCGCGATTTAATAGCCGACCTAATAGGGAATGCTGGGCTGCCTTGAAATATCTCCTCCGGTATTTGAAAGGAACCAAGAAGCATGGAATCATCTTCAAAGGACCGAATTCAAACGCGAATTCAAATGCGAATTCAAACGCGAATTCAAATGCGAATTCAAACGCAAATTCAAACGACGACCTACGACCCAAGGGCTGGTCAGATTCAGATTGGGCTGGAGCTGATCCGGCATTCAAATCAACAAGTGGATACGTGATTACAATGAACGGTTCGCCAGTTTCATGGAGATCTCAACGCCAAACGAGTGTTTTCAAATCCTCCACCGAAGCTGAATATATCGCGGCAAGCGAAGCGGCATGCGAGCTTGTTTGGTTGAATGACCTGCTCATAGATGCGGGAATCATTAGCGAAGGAACTGCAGATTTGAGATCAAGAGAAGCAGGGTCACTCAGAGTTGACAACAAAGATGCAATCGATCTATCGAAGACCGAAGCCATCACCAGGCGATCCCGCCATATCGAGATTCGGTATCATATGCTTAGGGATTGGATCGATAAGGAAGGGATCATGATGGAGCATGTCTCTACAACCGAAAACATTGCAGACGGCTTGACCAAACCCCTACCGATTGAGCCCTATAGGGGATTCCGGGACGCAATTGGGGTGGTTTCGCTATAACGAAGATACGCTGATACGGTATCAGGAGGGTATCGCACTAGGCGGAATGAGGAAATAAGTCTGGATTCTGTAATTAATTATTATTGCGGATTTGAAGGATTTGAGCTTGGAGAGCGATGGGGGGATTCTACGATCTTTGGTTGCGTTGTGGGTTCGCCGCATGAGGGGGTGTTACGTAATACGGCTCCCCGGCACGTGACCCACCACCATATTGTATTGTAGCTAGATCCTCCATAGCGAATCTAACAACAATCATACAGTCTATCATGAGAAGACCACAATGGCTGACTAAGCAGCCGATAAGCGCAATTGACGTCTTTTTTGGAGTCAGATGAATTGTGTGACGAAGATCTTGACTGAAGAAACACTTCATCATTGACCATTATCCAAAGATTTATTTTAGGAGCAGTGAGGGTATTCAGCTGCCGAAGAACCTGCCTTATATTTGCACCCCGAAACCCCCGTTTTCTCGTCGATCTCGCCGCCCTTCGGTCACTGTCTTTTGTGAGTCAGCGGGGTGACTCCAAGCCGCACCGTCCAGTCGCGAGCGACCCCACGACATTTTATAGAACGTACGCTTGCTGGCGCAATGGGCTCTAAGCAGGGCCGTCGTGGTGGCGGAGGAAATGACCCATTGCAGGGGTTCAAGTCGTCTGACGAAAGAGACGAGTTACTTCAAGCTGTTGTATGTGTTGTGAAGAACAGTTCAAGCCGCACTTTTCTTTTGCGACAATGGACATTCCTTTGCACAACTAAAAGCTAACACACGCATTTGTTTTGCTAGGTTTTGACAGACACGTTTGAGACGCGATTCGAACCCTTCACTCTCGAAAAGCCTAGAGTGCGTATTTTGAGATACCAGATGAGCCCGCGCGCTTGCGGGTGGAATACATGATAACGGGGGGGGATTGCCAGCTAACATTGCCAACTTGTCGTGTGCAATATAGTGCCTCCTGCCTCTTGCGAATACGCTACTGATCGATCATACCCTCGAGTTTCTGGTAAATGCGGGAATAGAAGAGGTTTTCGTGTATACGAGCGCAGACTCAGATCTCGTTGAAAAGCATCTCGAGTACGTACGCAAGCAAGTTTGATGGACGGCTATTACGCCAGATATGATCGATGAGTTATCTGACGTCTTCTGGCTTTAGGGCTTCAAAATGGAGATCGTCTGTCTCTCCATTCAGCAAACTCAAGCTTCTCAAAACTACGGCGACATCTGTGGGTGATGTCATGCGAGATTTGCATGGCAAACATCTTATTTCAGGGGATTTCCTCCTCGTCAGTGGCGATGTGGTCAGCAATATGCCTGTCGAAGAGGTCTGGGCTCAGCACCGCGCCCGGAGGATCGCAGACAAGAATGCAATTATGACCATGATCCTGCGCGAAGCGGGACCCAAACATCGAACCAAGGCGTCTCCTACATCCCCTGTTTTTATTATTGACCCGACAAAGGATAGATGCTTGCATTATGAGGAGATTCGTCGATATCAGATGGGTCACAAATCTTCCTATGTTAGCATTGATCCTGATCTGGTCAAGTCTCACCCAGAAATTGATATCAGGAATGACCTTATCGACTGTGGGATTGATATCTGCACTCCAGAAGTCTTGGGTTTGTGGGCCGATAGTTTCGACTACCAGTCTCCACGCAAACATTTTCTTTTTGGCGTGTTGAAGGATTATGAGCTGAATGGCAAAACGATCCATACAAATATTGTTAAGAATCACTACGCTGCCAGAGTGCGGAATCTCAAGGCTTATGATTCTGTAAGCAGGGACTATATCTCACGGTGGGTATATCCTCTGTGTCCAGATGCGAACTTGTTTCCTGGAGATGCGTATCGTCTAAGGCGGGGTAATCTGTACCAAGAACAGGGCGTTGTCCTTTCAAGGTCAGCGGTCGTTAAGCAGCGAACAATTATTGGCAAGGATACGACCATTGGTGAAGGAGCCTGTATCACGGATAGCGTGATTGGTAGGCGCTGCCGTATTGGAAATAATGTCGTCTTAGATGGCGCCTACATCTGGGATGATGTTGTGATCGGTGATGACACCGAGATCCGACATGCGATCGTGGCCAATGGAGCTGTTATTGGGAACAAGTGTCGAGTCGAACCGGGGGTATTGCTTTCGTACGGCGTCAAAATTGGAAACGAGGTTTCGATCCCAAGAAGCATGAGAGTAACAAGGTTGGAACAAGATGAAGCCACAACAACATCTGCCTTGCTTGGGAAAGATGGTGAGGGTCATGAGTTTATTCATGAATATGATGAAGATGAAAGTGATGATGAGTTTGCCATGTCCGGGCTGTGTGAGTTCTCATCCGACCCATCTATCCTGCAGTCCCTGGTATTGATAATGGCCCAAAGTGTACAATATGGCGGAGCTTTCTTTGTCGGATGCGTCGATTTCCACCCTTGCGTCCGAGATGTCAGACGATGAGTATGCCGAGCCGAGGTCACGCTCAGACAGTTTTGGGACGTCTGTCTCTGACGATGAAGAGAGAGGCCATTTCCATCACGATGCTGTGGTCAGTATCTTCGACAGTCTCAGGGAAGGATTGAGCGCGGATGTTGTTCAACTCGAGCTTGTCGGGTTGCGAATGAGCGCCAATGCATCAGAGCACCAAGTGCGACGAGCAGTGGTTACTGCATTCATGAAATACGCTCAGCGCCAGCTTGAAGAAGGCCCCGGCAGTGCAGGCGAAGCAGTCAAACATATCTTCACTAAATACAAGGAGATGCTTGCCCGGATTGTGTTTGACCGGGAGAACGATGATGAGAAGCCTGACCAAGTGGACTTGCTACTTTTGTTCCAGCAAGACCTTGTTGAGAGAAATAAAGGAGACACGATTCTTCTATTTGTCGCAAAGGAGCTTTATGATATGGAGATTGTGGAGGAAGAGGCGTTTGAGCAGTGGTGGGAAGATGAGCGGTCGACTGCCACGGAGGCTTTGAAGAAAGTCCGCCAGCAGACGCAGCCTTTTATTGACTGGCTGATGGAGGATGATAGTGAGGAGGATTCTGATGAAGAGTCTGGCGATGAGGATGACGATGATGAAGACGAAGATGAGGAGGAGAGTGATGAATGAAATCCAAACAAAAAGTCAAGCATGATTAAAGATCCTAACTAGACATTTTATGAAGCGGACATTGTGGTTTTGTTAGACCTGTCCTCCTCTGTCGAGGCGTTCGTTTTGTGATATCAGCTGTATACTCCGTCCTCAGTCCTCCATAGCAGAGGAATTATACACAGACATATCTTTGATCTCAAGTTGTAATCGCAAAGGAAAAGGGATGATTATTGCGTATGGGCTTGATTCACGCTTCACTGAACATATGGCTGCCTGTCTTTCTATCATCCTCGCAAATTTGTAGAGATGCAGTGATGTTGTAGTTGCCTAATATGCGCTTCAGCGTTGGCTTTGCCCCCTGAAAGAACCTCACAAACATCGCGCCGAACAAACACCCAAAATTGCTGCCTGCAAGTCTCTCTCGTCTGCCTCTTGACTGTCCTTTCCACGCGCTGGAGCCTGTGTCGTCTCGAGGTCAAAACTGCTGGGAAGACATACAAAGTCACACGGCCTGACGCCATCGCCGCTTTTTCAACTTTGAAACTAAGAGATTGCCCCCACTGGCTTATCGGCGGCTGACCCTGGTCCCACCCCTCTGAGGTGGCTGTCAAGCTGAATCACTCGCAGCAAGCAAGGACAGGATACATCATACCGCTGCATTTTCTTATTGCTGAATACTGGATGATCAAGCCGAACTTGCACCAGGCTCAACAGGTACATGCATATTCATCAGGAGCATAGAGTTGATGTTCGGCGCCGAATTTCCTCTTCACCTAAGCCCTTCGTCCCTCCTCTTCTAACGACGACTACGATCATTTCTCCTGCCTCGACGGCTCGAAGAGCATTTTGAATCTGTTTCTACATACACAGTCCTCTGTCACTGCTTCTATGCAAGTTGGGGAGTGAAGAAAAAAGGTCGTGCGGCAACTCAAGATTACTGAGTTCACGATCCGAACAACGCTGCACGGAACAGTCCGACCAACACGAGTGCTCTTAGTACAAAACGTGGGGGAGCATCGAGAGCAAAACGAGCTTATTTGACAGCGTGCAGGATTTTTGAAGATAAACATCAGAAGCTTCAAGCTCTGGTGGCATTAGCACGCAGGGTGCGCATAATTCTTCACTACAGCAATCATGGATTCAGACGACGACTTTATGAGCGATGCAACGAGCCAGCTTGATGAGGATATGGACTTTATCGATACACAGGGGAGTGATGACGAGAGCTTAGGGGAAGGTTAGTTTCGCTTTCTACTTAATTTGGGGACGATGGCTTGGTCAGAAGCTATAGATGCTGACAGTTTCATCCGTGAATGACAGATTTCGACGGCGAAATGGGCGAGTCCTTCACCGACGATAAAGAGGTCACGAAACAATCACGGAAACCGTACGAAGTCGAGTTTAAGATACTAAGTCCAGAGGGTATACGACGAGAGCAAAGTTCTCAGATCAACGAGGTATCCACCATTCTCGGCCTCCCACCAGAGTCAGCGGCCATTTTACTCCGGTTCGGTCGCTGGAATAGGGAAAAGATAATCGAAGCATACATGGACCATCCGGAAAAGACATTAGAAGAGGCGGGATTGGGGTCTACTTTCTCAGGAGCACCAAAAACAGAGGTTGTCAGTGGCTTCGTGTGCGAGATTTGCTGCGAGGACAGCGATGATCTGGAAACATACGCTATGCGGTGTGGACATCGATTCTGTGTTGATTGCTACCGTCACTACCTTGCCCAGAAGATCAAGGAGGAAGGAGAAGCAGCCCGAATACAGTGTCCGCAAGACCAGTGCCCGCAGATTGTGGACTCGAAATCACTCGAGTTGCTGGTGACAGATGACTTAAAGGAAAGGTACGTTATCGTTTAGCCACCCTGCCACGGTGTGAACGAAGCTGATATTTATCTGCGCTAGATACCACATCCTCTTAACACGAACCTACGTTGACGACAAGATTAATTTGAAATGGTGCCCGGCACCAAACTGTGAATATGCGGTGGACTGCCCAGTAAAAACACGAGATCTCGATCGAGTCGTACCCATCGTACGATGCTCTTGTTCGCACATGTTCTGTTTTGGCTGTACTCTAAACGATCATCTTCCAGCGCCTTGTGCCGTGGTCAAGATGTGGCTGAGGAAGTGCAAGGATGACTCAGAAACAGCAAATTGGATATCAGCCAACACCAAGGAGTGTCCCAAGTGCAATTCAACGATAGAAAAGAACGGTGGTTGCAACCACATGACGTGCCGAAAGTGCAAACATGAGTTTTGCTGGATGTGTATGGGTTTGTGGTCAGAGCACGGCACCAGCTGGTACAATTGCAATCGTTATGAGGAGAAATCCGGCTCCGAAGCACGCGATTCCCAGGCCCGGTCGCGAAGATCTCTCGAAAGATACTTACATTATTACAACCGATATGCGAACCATGAACAGTCAGCCAAGCTCGATAAGGATCTTTACCTCAAGACTGAGAAGAAGATGATGAACCTCCAAACCCAGTCGGGCATGTCGTGGATTGAGGTGCAGTTCTTGGATACGGCATCACGAACGCTCCAGGAATGCAGGCAGACGCTGAAGTGGACATACGCGTTCGCGTTTTACCTTGCACGGAACAACCTGACGGAGATGTTCGAAGACAACCAAAAGGACCTGGAGATGGCGGTTGAGAGCCTTAGCGAGATGTTTGAGAAGCCGGTGCCTGAACTGGCGGGGCTAAAACGGGATATTTTGGATAAGACTGCTTATTGCGATCGACGACGGTGCGTTTTGCTGAGCTACACGGCGGAGAATTTGAAAGCAGGTACGTATCAATTCTTTCCTCAAAAGACACTGTTCTGTAAGAGTCATCGTTGCTAACTGGCAGGTATCTAGGGGAATGGGAATTTAATGTCGATATCTCTATGAAATAGAACCAAGATTTAGATGATGACTGCATTGAAATTAATCTATTGTGCTTATGCATAGCATGGGCTTTAGGAATGTAGTTTTCCCGACCTGATGGTCGTTGGGCTTTATGTGATGTGGGTGATTTTCCCAGTGCCCGAAGGTCTCGTGTGCGTCCTCGGTGGACAGGCTCAATTCAAATGTTGAGGAGGAGGAGTCTGAAGGTACTCCGTATTACTATGGGTATTATCACAGGCTTGAATTTGTTTTTGTATGACGAGGAACCACTAGGCCGGGGAAACAATGCATAGGGCGTTTTTCCGCAAGTGATCTCTCTTGTCCTCTTGCAACGTCGAATTGGGCCGATTCTTTTACACGGGAAGCCATAACTATCTGATGTGAGTGATGAATAACTAATTGTTTGTTTGAAGCGTGAAAGACACTTGCCTTTTTCTAGATATTATATGGGACCATTTCCGAGAGCCTCTGTTCCGGAAATCCAGCAAAACCGCTACCCCGTCATCCGATTATGTCATGGCCAAGCCTGTCTCGCATCTTATCAGATCCGAGGAGTTCGCCCGAGCGGAAAGCCGAGGGCTTCCTAAGATTGCCAAGGCTGATGACCCGCAATGATTGGCAGAAGATGGATTAGATAAGATTATCACCGAATTCTTCCGCGGTCTTTCGGACTTGCCCCCGGGAGGATCTGATTATTATTTTTCAAGCCACAACTCATCCTTTTCTCCGTTTCTGTGGCACGGAGTTTGGCGATGGGATGAGAGCTAATGGATTTTAAGACCGGTTGTTGCCTACGTACAGAGTGCAGCACATCATGTGGATTATTGTGATTCACGGTCTCGCCCATGCGTTATGGCCTGTGGGAGTTGAGCATGAGATTCTTTTGCGGACATGTTCGTTGTTGGGAACCGTGGTGATCCCCGTCCCATCCTCTCGGGGTTTGGGCGAGTTTTTTTGGCTTATCTGATCGTTTACGTAACCCTCACGCACCGTCCTGCGGTCCATGGATCTCCGATGTGCTCCGGAGCTAAGAAGTTGCTGGTGTTGCATTTGCGGTCTCGCAGCGTGCGCGCGGACAATCCTTGTACTGTAGTTGCTTGTTGTATGGAGTGTCAGTGTGTCTTTGATCAATGATCATGGGGTGTTTGAGCTTAGTGAGATGTAGGATTGGCTGTTTCTATTATGGAGGTTGAGGGTTCGTCGTGGAATTGAAAGATCGTGAGGAAGAAGAGCGACGTGTCTGGTAACTGGCTACGGAGATGTGGAATCTCTCATTTGGATTGCGAGGATGCTGTTCGTCCTGTGCAGAGTCGGAAATTATATGTATGAGCACATGTGTGGACAGTCAAGGATATTATGAGCTCTGGGCCTGTCAGTCGCTGTGTTCAAACTGGAGTGTCTGAAAGAGGACTCAATTGGAAGCACGTTCGTTTCATGAATGGGCGGGATCCGCGGGTAGTCAACACACACACTGGAAGGTTGGAATGCTCGTGGTCAAAACGCCTTGATGCAAATTCTCCGTAAACTCACGCTGAATTGAACCTGTAGGACATAGGAAGGGCGTAGAACATTTGGAAGAACAGCAGCTGATGTTGATCTGGAGACGGATGGATGGTTGGATTGGCACGATTCGCCCCAACACCAGTGAAGCTAGTCAGAAAATAATGTGCTGCCGAGCCATGAACGGTGCTTGAAAGAGAAAAACTTCCCCATGTCCCAGCTCCAACGTGAGTTATCAAAAACCTTCGTTTTTTATTTCTCTCGCTTGGCTCCGTTTCGTCCCATCTTCTTCCTTTCGTCCAATCCAGCAGTCCAGTGTTAGATCTTCACGGATTGCCCATCCTTATTGTTGCTTTTATCACGACCTTTCCCATCCTTCTTTTTGCCCTTCTAGCGCACGTCATCCGGCTGAACCTCCCACCCTGCGCCAGAATCGTCAGCTCTCTGTAGCTTGGATCTTGGAGACAACGAGTCGCGAATCACCCACAAGTCACCTACGCAGCTCCGGCTGCGATAACAAGCTTTAAATGGCCTCACCAGACCGTGTTCCCGGCGAGGAGTACGAGTAAGAGTTCCCCTACTCTCTTTGTGTTGGAATGGTTCCAGCCGCGGAAAAAAAATATGAGACTGCTAGAACCTGGAATGCTGATATCTGTCTTACTCCATTCAGTTATGAGGCGCTTCCTTCCGATTACACCCTTGGGCACAACATGCTCGCAGGTGCTTTCGCTGGCATTGCGGTATGTTTGCAATCATGCGACCTCCTCCCGCCGTCCGTGACTTGTCGGGCTACACGATGCCAAAAGAGATAAATGGAAAAAGCTGACGGGAATTCTTGCGTAGGAACACTCTGTTATGTATCCAGTCGACCTGCTCAAGGTAAGATAGAGCCAGTTGTTGCTGTCAGGGAAGATTGGTCGCATTCGCCGATTTCGGCCTTGCGCCGGCATTCTCGTGTTGTAACCGTATAAAAGGACGAAAACTAACCCTCTGGTTCATCGCGCAGACTCGGATGCAGGTCTTGAACCCTTCTGCGGGGGGTTTGTACACCGGACTGAGTCATGCCTTTGCTACCATTTCTCGTGTTGAAGGCTGGAGGACACTGTGGAGGGGAGTGTCAAGCGTGATTGTCGGTGCCGGTATGACAGACCACAAGATCTTTTGCCTATTTCTAGCAATTTCTTGCGAATGCTTCGTCAAATAACTGGCACTAATAGATTTTCAATACAGGCCCTGCCCACGCTGTTTATTTTGGTACATATGAAGTGGTGAAGGATTTCGCCGGAGGCAATATCGGAGACGGACACCATCCCTTTGCTGCAGGTACGCCTATCCCTTCGTTGCTCAGGGCTATCCACATGCTGGCCTGGGCTTGATCGAAACTCGATGCTAATGGAATGCGATAAGGACTGAGCGGAGCGTGTGCGACGATTACGAGTGACGCGTTGATGAATCCCTTCGATGGTAGGCAATTTCCCCTGCAGCCACGCCTTTCAATCTGTTTCTGGATACTAACGTGCATATCCAGTCATCAAACAACGGATGCAAGTACATGGCTCTACCTACAAAACCATCTGGCAATGTGCCACCAGTGTTTACCGCGCTGAAGGAATGCGCGCTTTCTACATCTCGTACCCGACCACATTATGTATGACAATTCCTTTTACCGCAACCCAATTCATCGCATACGAGTCGACCTCGAAGATCATGAACCCGTCCAAGAAATACGACCCATTCACCCACTGTACCGCTGGTGCTCTTGCTGGAGCGGTCGCAGCTGCCGTCACCACTCCGCTTGATGTGATCAAGACCGTCCTCCAAACCCGAGGTGTCGCGAAGGACGACGAGGTTCGGACCGCAAGGGGTTTGGCCAACGCTGCGTCCCTTATCAAGAAGCAGTACGGCTGGTCTGGATTCTTCCGCGGAATGCGGCCCAGAATCATCGCTACGATGCCCAGCACTGCTATTTGCTGGTGAGTACTGCACCCTGTTTAGATCCTGGTTCTAGTCTTCTTGTTCCTTGCTAGACTGGAATCCGCTTACTGATACATTGAACAGGACCTCGTATGAGATGGCCAAGGCGTACTTCAAGAAGCACTACGGCAATCCCAATTCCTAGACGCTGGTAGATACTCGCGCTTTCAGCACCAATTCCTCCATGATGCACATGGTCAACCTGTCCCTTTTTTACTGTGCGGCGGATTCCTTCAAAAAGTATGGAATTGTTTTCCCCTGGGTTTTAGACTTTCATTTTCGATCTTGTCGTTTTTTCTCCATAAATACCTTTTGGGTCGGGCGTCTAGAGGCATGGCTTTTGTTATGAGGAACAGAGCATTTTCCTTTTGTTCGTCATTTTTCATCCTTTTGCATTTTTCCCAATATGTTACATCTCTGCTGCCATGGAGGTTTACATAGGGTTGACTGAGGGGCATCTTCTTTTTTGCTTTCTCTGTGCAAAGCACATCAAAGCACGATTTCTTCGCTCTACACGGCGATACCTGAGCTAACTATCATTGTGTTTACCTGCCTTCGGCCTCCTCTTTGCTGTTTGAAATCGGATGACAATTGTCTGTGCACATGTAATATCTAACGGGCTTGTGGAAGATATTTATTTACGGATGAGCGTGAGAATGTCGCTGTACTATAGCAGACGAACCCCTTCTTTGGGGTGTTGCGTGTTCATGGATCCCCTTCTTCTTGTCCTTCTCAATAGAGTTTATCCATGAGAGACTCTTGCGTTGTGCGCTGTTGTTTGCCGCGGGGTATCTCTCGTTGCCAGGTCTTTTCTCTTGTTATCCCGCGGAGCGAAGCAGGCCTGGAGGCAACGGGCAGGTGCGGCTGCCCAAGCACAGCGATGCGGGACAATGATATTCCGCGTGCCATATTATATAATCCGGACCGAGCTGAGCTGAGGCGGTGCTGATCACCAGCCTCCAAACCTTACTTCTACTGTGGCTGAATGACGTCAGGCCTCACTTCCGTTTTTTTAGCAGTGGGAGAATCCTACTAGAAGGGAATGTGAAATACTGCACGTCTACTTGCCACAAAGGATAGATGGCGAGTAGGCATGAGAAGTGTGATCTTCACTGTTCTCCTTTATGGATTTTCCCGAATCGCAATGTCACGAGCAAGTGGACGAGGAAACCAGCTGGAATCGCTGGATCAGAACTGTTCCGCTCCCAGGCTCTGGTTTGATGAAGATTTGATAGTGGATAAATGCCGTCAGTTCCGGGCAAGGGAATTAAGAACAGAGGGTCATTTTTGGCGGCTGGCTTGATCCAAATATCTTGGGTCGTGTGCTTTGATGATTTGAGGGTTCAAGGCATCGGACTCGAGTCGTTTTCTTCATCTTGACCCATCTACCTTACATACATACATAGCATCCTCCAACGCATAGGAACGGCAATGTTTCTAGAATAGATTCACACATCTCTCAAGAGTGCGAATATTAAGATAAACGCAGAACTTGACGACCCGTTATAATGTAGGTAGAGTGCACGTATTTCTCCAGGGCGCTGGCAATGGTCCCACAGGCAGCCTTCATAACTATCGTTGGCTCAGGATAGCCTGGTTGCAACCAGCTCCATCTCCACGCTAGCATCTTTGTAGAGCTCTTTTAATGAATGTAACTGTGCCACAATCTTGGTTTCGATCTCAGCCTTCCTCTTCGCCAGGTCCAAGAGACGATCGAGTTGTGTTCTTCTGTATTTAGTTCTGCCGGCAACCCAAACAGTCAGTCAGGAGACAGAAATCCAACTGAGATTCGGAACCTACTGTGCTGTGCTGGCTGATCTATACATGTCCCTGACCCCGTCCTCCGTCTTCCTGATATATGCGTTGTGTTGAGCCTGCAATTTCGTGCGATCGCCATTCTTCACTCTTTCAATCTATAATCGAAACCATGTTAATTATGACCCAGTCACAGTAAAGATTAGAATCATGGCAGCGTTGTCCGGGATCGCGGCTCACGGGTTTGCTCAGTTCTTTGAGTCGATTTGTCGTCGAGGTTGGAGATGAAGCTTCAGGAGAAGTGTGCATTTGCTTCGAGGGGCCATTGTTTCTTGAGCCATTCTGAGGCTTCTTGCGTGCCATTGGCAGCAGATGAGTCTGTTATATCTTTAGCTTTTCCTGCTTCGCTCGATGTATCCTCAAAGACGCGCAACAGACAACAGATCATCAGTGGAGAGGTATCATCGAAGGTTCCCCTCCAGAGTCAGGTGACCGCGACCTTTATTATGATATCACTACTGGGAACCTAGCATTCTCGACGACCTCGAGGAAGTTCTCAGCTTTCAGTAACTATCTTAGCATATTCTGTAACCTTCAAACGTTTCATTCGGGGTCAGATCGCAGGAAAAATAGACACTCGGAAACAAAGGCGCAGCGCGCCAGATTAACTATAGCAGCGGGGTGAGTTCAACGACCACCTCTGGAACAGGAGCCACGAACGAACCACAGAACGACCGCCCACAGCTTCCGATCTCCCATCAGTTTCGAATACGCAATAAAATTCCACCAGAAGCTCGACTCTGATCGTTTCTCCAGTTCCGCCGTGAATAACTTTTGTGAAAGCGTAATCAGACTGCGCTTTCCCTCCTCATCCTTCGCCGTTTTGCTCTCTGGCACAGCTCTGTTTAACCACGAAAGAGCTTCAATGGAGACAGGATACTGGCCTATATCATTGCGTCTATAATGTTGCGTTCAAACCCTGGGGTGCTGTTGCAGAAGACGTACGACGAGTGCTATCTGATGTGCTCGACTGCTGTATATTTTGAAGGACAGGTATGCGATTGCGGACGATATTCTATAATTCTTTTTACCCCTTGCTACTTTCACGGGAGAAGTGTACTGTGCCTTGTCTTTAGGTCTACGCATTTTCTGCCGCATCGTTCAATTGCGAGGTGACTTACTATCGATTGGTAGCTTGAGGGTTGAGAATGATTACTGACTCGTTTTCGTTCCATCTCTAGAAAAACGAAGAAGAAGCCCTACGATCTTGGAGGGATTCTCTTGGGACCATATATCGCCACAATGCCTCCTTATCGTCAAGTTATGTTCCACAGAACGAAACCGAACGCGCGTTACAGAAGTCCATACAGGAGCTAGAGATGCAGTGCAAAGAGCGTATAGATTTACTGGAAGCCCTTCGAGAAAGCCGCAGGATGGCAGGATTAGAAGCCGGGAAGAACACATCCGGGCTGCGTGGCAAATCTGGCAATGGGAGGAATCAAACACTTACGGAGCAAAGTGGTTGTGCCACCCCATCTCCTGGATGGATTGGGGACGGCACAATCCCACCGTTGGATTATCCTGACCTTTCGCGACCGGCTTTACCACCACGACTCCAGGTGCAAGATGCGAATCGAGGCTCTAGCACCTCTGCGGTGCCAAAGTTGTCGCGATCTGGGAGTTCTGACAAAAAGAAGACGCTGTTGACGACATTGAGAGGTAGCAAAGACAAGAAATCGTCGTTAGAGATAAAGGGACTTTCTGCCCGTCAAGCTTCCCGTCCAGCTGCCTCTCAGGCAGCAGGTCTTGCTTGGAATCATTCGTCTCCAAGGCCTCCTGGTCCCTATATGACGCAGTCTTCTCCTGGGAGTGAAGTTGCTACCCGGAAAAGGGTAGACCCTGGCTCACGGACCGAGACGTATTCGAGAAAGCCGGAGGATTCAAATGTGAACTTGGCTGCTGGTGCTGCGGCTGCTGCTTCACGCCGGCCTGGCGAAATTGATATTGGTTCTGAGGATCCAACCACCTTTTCGACATCCTGTCGAACCCCAGACGCATCATCCATCAAATCTGCTTCAATGGCAAAACCTGGTGCAGCTGGCTCTGCGTATCCTGCCTACAGAAAAGAGTATCTGGACTCTGGAAGTCCAACAATGTCCGCTCCTGCGACACCGCAGGCTGGCAGGGTCATGTCCAGTTCAACTTCTTCGTGGCATCATCAAACAAGTCCTAGGGACTCATCTAGGAAGCCACGGGCTGCTGCCAGAGTCCCCTCTTCTAAACCTGCAACCACAGGTAGAAGAAATGAGAGGTCTCATCATCAGAATGCCGCAGAACGTTCAGCGAGGGGGTCTCCCGCGAAACACGGAGATAGTCCGGCAAGTTCGCCGCCACGAATACCTTCAGCCGAAGATCAAGTGGATGCAGATGAAACAGACGAATTTGCGGAGGAAATGAGAATCGATAAAGACTTTGGTCACATCATGAGAAATCTCCCTAAGGGGGTCGACCGTCATGCTGCAGACCAGATTCTGAATGAAATAGTTGTCCGGGGAGATGAGGTGCATTGGGACGATATTGCAGGCCTGGAAGGCGCTAAGAAGGCACTAAAGGAGGCTGTCGTCTACCCATTTCTTCGACCAGACTTATTCATGGGCTTGAGAGAACCAGCACGAGGAATGCTGCTTTTTGGTCCACCCGGCACGGGGAAGACCATGCTCGCGAGGGCTGTGGCAACAGAGTCGAAGTCGACCTTTTTCGCTATTTCAGCAACGAGCTTAACATCCAAATGGCATGGAGAAAGCGAGAAGCTTGTTCGAGCTCTCTTTTCACTGGCAAAAGCCATGGCACCATCAATCATTTTTGTTGATGAAATAGACTCCTTGCTCTCGTCTCGTCAGACTGGTGAACATGATGCTACACGTCGCGCAAAAACCCAATTTCTGATCGAATGGTCCGACCTCCAGCGTGCGGCGGCTGGGCGAGAACAATCCAGTAAGGAGAAAGCCGAAGGCGACCCTTCAAGAGTGTTGGTACTTGGAGCAACGAATATGCCATGGGATATTGATGATGCAGCGCGTCGAAGATTCGTTAGGAGACAGTATATCCCACTGCCAGAAGCTGAAGTGCGGAAGTTGCAGCTGCAGAAACTGCTTAGCCAACAAAACCATGAGCTGTCGGAAGCCAATCTGGATGCGTTGGTGAAAGTCACAGAAGGTATGCATGCCTCTTTAGCTCCTCAACGGTTATGTCTATTATCCAGCCATGGAAGGTACAAATTTTCCGGGACTAATACTTCTCATTGCAGGATTCTCCGGCTCTGATATCACAGCACTTGCTAAAGACGCTGCAATGGGACCCCTTCGGAATCTAGGCGAAGCTCTTCTTGATACACCCATGGATAAAATCTGTCCAATCAGTTTCGCGGATTTTGAATCATCCCTCTCCTCGATTAGGCCCAGTGTTAGTCGCGAAGGCCTGAAGGAATATGAACAGTGGGCAAATGAATATGGAGAGCGAGGCTCTTGAGTTAAGAGATTCGTTCCTTGACTTATGTTTTCTTCTTCGGTAAATATTGGGCGTGAACTGGACGCATTGGAAGGAGTTTCTCATGTCAGTCATAGGTGTGTCGTGGTTCCATTAGTGTGCATGGTTGGTGTTGATTCTCTTACTGCATGCTGTGCTGAAATTCGGGGCGTGATCGATGCTTTCAAAATTCTGCATAATGTGTATGACTTTTGGGGTGGGACCATGCTCTGCGGGTGTTTGCAGTTTAATTCTGTCATATTAGAACAGCCTAATGACTGTCATCCTTCCTTTTCACTTGCTGATGGCTGTCACTGTGACTGGAACGTTATGTTTTCCGTCCAGAGAAGCGTGTTGATGAGATTGAATGTTATGATTGATTCAACCCATTTCATTTTCTGAGACGTTTTTATGTCTACGGCCTTCCACTACCAACTGTGGCGCACGCACTCATGAAAAGTGGATGATAGGCTTCAATATCTCATCTCCGCCTGACAAGTGGAACAGACAATCCCAAAGAAAAATGCAGAGTACAGCGCGGCACATAGAAACACAGCTGTGCTAAGTAAGAAATAAGAGAACAAATTGGTTTGGTCTAATATACAAAATGTCATATAATGTAGCAGCCCCTACACCTCTCGTTCCTGCTCCTGAAGCCTAGCCTCCCGACTCTTCGCCATAGCCCTCGAAACCGCCTTCGAAACCGTCTCAACATTCAACCCAAGCCCCTCCAACCCTTCCCCAGTAATCTTCTCCTCCGCCAACAACCGCTCCAACACCCTCTTCTTCACCTTGCCCAACCTCAACTCCTTCTGCCCCTTCTTGCTTTTCATAATCCTCTCTGCCGCCCTCTCCTCCGGCGTCATCACAGCCGGCCGCTCCTCAATGCCCACCCCAAACGGCGCCACGATCCGCTCAACGACATGGCGCACCGTCTTGCTCGTGCGGTACCCAGACGTAAACTCGACCACGTCGCCGGCACGCAGCGAGTTGCGTGGATCGGCGACTTTGATGACTGTCTTTTTGGGGTAGAAGCGGCGGATGTGCTTGTCCCATTGTTGGTGGGCGTATTCGACGCGTACGACTTTGTCCATTTGGCCCGCGGAGAGGACGGTGCCGAATTTATGGGAGATGGACTTTTGGGAGGCGGTGAGGGAGGTGGTGATGAAGGATGGGGGAAGAGGGTTCGATTCGAGGGTTTGGGGCTCAGCGGTGGCGGCGGCGGACGGTGGTGGTGGCGGTGGTGGGATGGAGTCTGTGTTTGAGGTGGTTGAATCGGTTGTTAAAGGTGCATGGAATCGAGGTTGATGGAGGAATTGCGGTATTCTGCTGCTCAGGCATGCTGTTGCGGTGAACGGGGAGGAGAGTGAGACTGGTGAGGATCGCGATAAGCGGAGGAGGGTCCTGGTATTCATTTTGGCGGTGCGTTCGTCGTTTTTCACGGTAAGAGGAGAAAAGGTTCGAAAGAGAGAGAGATATCAAATGGCTCACGGGCCGGTGTCAAGTTCAATTCGAGCTCTAGCCTGCGATGATTCCCAGCGGAGCGAGCCGTGCTTCGGCCTAGAGGGTTCCTGCTTCGGTGAGGTACGTTCAGGCGGCTGCACCCTCGACAGCTCAGACAATTTGTCCAGAATATGACCTCGCTATTACCCAGCACTTGTAATTGACTTGCCTTCGACTCCGAAACAGCCAATTGTGGTCGATCGACTGCAACAATTCGCACTTGAACTGTGTGCAAGATTCGGCGGTGTTAGAATTTCAATATCACGTGAAAAGATTGAATTACATAAATCAGCCAGCCAATCATAGATAGGAATGGGGTAACGGATCAATGATAAACCGCTAGCCACTACTGCAAACACAGCCATATGTGGCCCGTGCCCGACTCGCAAACAAAGCAAACAAGGACATCAACCTTAATGTAGAAAAACGCAGATATCTGCCTGTCGATGTCTGAAATTTCATTACACACAGTATAGAGTACATACAAAATGACTCGACTGCACATAAAGAATCTCTGTCCCGTTGCTGTTGTACAATCAAGTTCAACAGTAGTAAAACCAGAAAAGAAAAGAGGCTCAAGATATGCAAATGCTTGTCCAGGGAGCATAACATGCAGACCAAGTCGCACCCCAGGTCTCCAATATGGTATTTGTTTCTTTCTCGTATGATTTTATCGTTCCTTCATTTCCGTTGATCTACCCACGCTAGCTGGGTCTCATGCCAAAAGGGTGGGAAAAATGGAAGAGAGTGAGGAAGGGAATGCAAAGACTGAATCTAAAATGGTCATGAGAACATAACGCATCAACCGTGATTCCATCATGGCTTCCACCCTCATCGTGCATCGTGGTTATGCAATTGCTTTTCGTGCGGGAACTACTAAGTACTATGCTTTCACTGAGCTTCGGCCTCGTCGTTGGTAGCGTTTGCGGCGGCATTTGCGGCTAACGATGATCGTCGAAGGAGAAGCTTCTTTTCCCCTTGGGCAGATATTCTTGTCAATTCGGAAACGAATGACTGGCCCCAAAATGCGCTACATGATGAAGGCTGTTAGCTTTTGTATTCCTGCAATCACAACGGCATGGAAAAACCGTACCTGGTAAATTTGTGAACGTATTTCTCCAGTTTTGAGTAATTGAGAGCTCTTTGCTCGTCACTCATCGTCACAGCCTCCTGGTAGGCAGCTGCAAGCTCTTCGGTGTTCCAAGGATTTACGATGATACTGCCGTTGAGGCTTTGAGCGGCACCGGCGAACTCGGAAAGGACAAGGACACCGTGACGTTTATGCTGCGTCGCAATGTATTCGTATGATACAAGATTCATGCCATCTCTCGTGGACGAAACGATGCATGCATCCGAAACTGCGTAGAGGGCAATGAGCTCGTCAAAGTTGACCGATTTATGCATGAAATGTATAGGCATAAATTCGACCGTGCCTGGTCACGAAGTTAGTTCTATCATCGGACTAATGCAGGAATGGGGATAATACGAACCAAATTTCCCGTTGATCCTCCCTACCAATTCATTGACCACTGCTCTGAGGTTCTGGTACTCTTCCACATCCTGTCTGCTAGGAACAGCGACTTGCACCAGCACAACCTTGCCGATCCATTCCGGGTGGTCTGTCAAGAATACTTCTAGAGCGTGCAGTTTCTGCGGTACGCCCTTGATATAATCCAGTCTGTCGACCCCAACCATCAATTTCACCCCCTGGAATTTCTGTTCCAACTGGGCAATCCGCTTTTGTACTTTCTCTTTCTTTAACCCTTCAGTGAACTTATCTGGATCAATCCCAATAGGGAAAGCGCCCACCGAAACCATCTTACCCTGAAACTCCACGCCGTTTGGCGTCGTTGCTAGACCCCTATAGACATGTTAGTCGTTGTCTGACCCAGCATGGAAATAACACAATTTTTTGACTTACAGTATCCGGGAGCAACTGCTCAAGAAGTGACGCGCATAGTCATATGTATGGAATCCAATCAAATCACAATGCAAGACTCCCAACAGCAGTTCGTTGCGGACCGGTAGGATGCGATATATCTCGCTACTCGGGAACGGCGTGTGAAGGAAGAAACCAATTTTGACGTTGGATTTGCTTTCGCCAATTTCTTCTCGTAGCATGGATGGTAGAAGCATCAAGTGATAGTCGTGGACCCAGACTAGATCTCCGTCTTTCACGTCTTTGGCAATGGCTTTGGCGAAAAGGCGGTTTGCTTCTCGGTAGGCATTCCACGCAGACTCGTCAAAGGTTATTTCTCCTGGATGGTAGTGGAACAGAGGCCAGAGGATAGAATCTGAAAAGTAAGAACAAGGGTCAGTATATTCACATTTAAAAGTTTTTCATGCCAGGCTGTTTCTGCAACCGAAAGAGCAACGGAGCAAGCAACCAGATCAAAATGCAAATAAAACAAAGGAGACATACTGGAGAATCCATTATAATGCCTATCAGCAAGATCATCGGCAATAAAAACCGGCACAGCATTGTATTCATCCTTCAACCTTTTGGTGACTAGTTCGATCTCATCCTCAGGCACCTCGAGGCCCGGCCAGCCGTACCATTGGAATCTCGTCGTCTTTGACAGACCACTTAGCCCGCTAACCAGACCACCCGACGACATCATATAATCGTACTTGCCATCGTCAGAACGTTTTATGGTAATTGGGAGTCGATTCGAGACCAGAAGCAATCTGGGATCCTCCTTGGGCGGCGACTCGAGAGAAGGCATTGCGCGGGTTCTTTACTTCGTGACGGCTGTGATTTTGCTTCCTTTCGAGGGTGGTTTCAAAAACTGCAATCTCCAGTTGCAGAGTATGTTGCGAGGTATACTGAGAGAGTCGAAGCAGCAAAAACTGAAGAAACGGGCGCGGACAAGTTGAGTGTAGAAATTGAGAGGTGGGGGGTAAGTTAAGCAGTAGTCGCAGCAAGGAACTACGTAAGAGGTCGGTTGGCGGGGCGGATTTTGCAGTATTTATTTCAAAGTGGACTGCGGGTCTGGGCTCGCGCCGGCACTATGACATCGACGCTCGTGCAACAGCTGGCACTCTCTTTGTCTAACAATTGATCCGTATAAAAAGCACACCCTGGGATCTTAATGGCAGCACTGGTGAGATGGAGACTGGAGCCCAGCAAGGATTATGGAGCAAGCAAAAGCCAGACGCCACCTGCTTGGCACGCAATGGCCCGTCGTCACTGCAAACCAGGAATTAATCAGGGAACAACGGGGAAAAGGGACTGCGTCTAAGGGGGGAAAAGTCCGAGATTGTTCAAAAGGCAGCCTCATGCACAATGGTTCAGCGTGGGCGTGGGCGTGGGCGTAGGCTTCTTAAGCACTGGCTTTAGGCCTGAGTATGACGGTGATACTGGACATGCATTATTGGAGGGCCATCAGATGAAGCTGCAATAAGATATGAATCCTGGGTGGTGGCACAAGAATGAATTGCGCAGGCAAACCTGGAAACAAGGACTCACATACTGTGTATAAGTTACATACATAGTGCCGTGCCAGAGAGCGTCAAGAAGAGCGAGAGAAGCGCGACAAAACTGTGCAAGTGGTTGAACAGCAATAGTGAGAAATGCGATGATGACGGCATTCTCGGGGCTCGCTGCAGTCTAGAATCGCCCATCGCTGCTTATCTCAACGTCGAATGCTTGCTAGTCCCCGTCTTCTCCATGCGTCTTGAACATTCGATGCTGTTCTCACATATTTCTCAAACGCGAAGCTGCAGCCCAATGAGCTACAGGATAACTACATATCGCGACCTTACGCCCTGCTGTCACGCACGTTTTGTGGCATTTTTTGAGGTCTCGCATTAAGCTGATGATGAAGGTTTAGATTCGGACACTACCCGAGCCAAGGGTCAATCGAGTCTATCATTGAACTTTTCCCGTACCTAATTCGGCTTCTATCTCAGCAGAGCGCATCACGAGTCTTCCTTTGCTAATCATGGATACTCGCCAGCCTATCTAGTTATGTATGGTGATTGGATTGCTCCGCACAACCTTGAGTATGTTTCGAATCAGACCTGCTCTCCCCTTTTCTTCAGGAAAGTAATTGCGTCCGCGATACGGTCTCTGGCCAAATCTCCCTTGCGCTTATCAATTAAAGACCGCAAGTTGTCCCAGTCAAATGTAAGTTCCTTTTGGTACATTGGTTCATCGTACGGGAGGAAGTCAGCTAGTGCAACGTCAAGCTTGGGATAAGCGACGTAGACGGGCCTGTCTTCATCCTTCACTGTCCAACTGTCGAACGCATTTTCGCTATCGTGAACACCTTCTTCATCTTCCCCACCTCTCAATTTATGTTCCCCACGTTCCCCAATATCCTTTCCAGAAAGGATTCTTTCCCTCTGCAGCCTTTGCAGCATCTGCTTCCATTGCAAATCTGACATCTCCTGTCTTCCGTAAAAGAGCTAAGCGGTAACCTCAGTAAAATGCTCCAGCATGAACTTAGTTCCAGCACTCACCATTCTTCTTGTCTTCGCAATCGCCTTTCCGGTTGCGAAGTCTTTCGAAAAGACCTGGACCCATCCAGTCAGTTCACCAACCCATCGGAGACCATAGACCAGCTGGGGACCGTATGGGTTGCGACTATCTTCAAGGAAGAATGAATTTTTTATGTCGGTCTGTTGCCGTTTGGATTTGAAAAGTTCAATGTTAACTCGGTCCAGCCAGCCCATCCCGTCGGTCTTGTCTGCCTGGCTCATTTTACCATTTCGTACCAAGGCCCGAATGAATGGATTCTTATACTTGGGGGATTCTTTGAATTCGAACATCACAACAACTTTTGTTGGGGTTTTTTCAAGAAGTGCTTTCACTTTTTGCTCAAGATCCTCACTTGGTTGTGAGAATCCAACCTCGAAGGCCATGAGGGGGGTGCTCACGGGAGTGCCTTCTTTCTGGTAACGGAGTTGAAAATCTGGCTCCGATAAGCCTTCAAGGAGGCGATAATTTGCAGCTCGAATGACCTCTTCACTGGGAACATCGCGCCCGAGTTGATCACTTATGTGGCTGATCATGGACACGTGTAGTGCCGTTTGTTTCACGCGAATTGCAGTTGTGGAGAACGTTTAGTTGAAGCTGAGGGAGATTGTTCGTTTTCTTCTAGAAATTCTTCAATGTCAGTACACCGATGCACTAACAAAAGAAGGGACTGCCTCTGTTGGGAGTGAGCCTACTCATTGCTGGTGTTGTCAAATGCATCAACCAATTTGTGGAAGTCATTTCGCGAGGTCCTAATGTAAATAGCTTCGCCCGAGAAATCAGTTGGGAATCGCCCAGAAAATAGTTCAGCCAGCTGGTCCTGATCCAAAGGAGACAGTTCATTTGAATCGTCAATACTTCGAGAACGGCAACAACTGCTACTCAGACTTAATCTGTCGTTGCTTGTTCTGGAACTCTTTGAGCAACATGCGGCAACCTCGGAAAATATCCTGTTCCTAGGATATAAGAATAGTACCTTACGTCTGCTAAAGGGAACTCGCAAATAGGGGATGATCCGAAACATTGTGAACAGCGTCTATGTCAAAGGGGATAGAGTCGAAAGGGAACGGATGGTTGTGTAGGAAGATAGAAATGAAAAAGGGAGATAGCGGGTGTGTTTGGCTGTACATTCCACTGTGCAAGTAAACACTTCCAAACTGGGACATCAACCACAAAAGGCCAGGTGGGCCATACACCACAGCGAGTATCAAAGGCGTACTTGTCCTGGCTGGCTCTGAGATTCCAGGGGGTTAGATCGCACTGAATACTAGATGTACTGTACTCTGTTTTACTTCAAAATGAAGCAGAAAACTTCATATATTGTCTTGTCTCCCACCGAGCATCTGTACTTTTATTGTTGGGCTTAATGTTTTCAAATGTTGGCGGCCAACCGCTGAAAAGATTCAGAGTATTCAGCTTGCGTATCTCTGTGACCTGTAACCAGTCAAGGCGATGGTACCAGGCGCTCCAAGGGGACAATTAGAGGTCCCAAAGTGTTGACTCGATCAAATTGCAAAAGCTCCGATTCGAGTCCCCTGTGCACTCCACTCCGTCGCAGGTTGCGTGTATGAAGCCGCCTTCGAGCTGGAGTTGTCTCAAAAGCAGCGGGCAACTAGAAAGAAGCTCCCAGTATAGTAAACAAATAGCCTACTGAGGTCTTTTAGGATGTCCAGAATGTGTTTGATAGACCAATGACGAGCTATGATGTCTGTGATCAGATCACACAAAAAATCAAACTTACATAAGTAAGTTAATCGAGAACCACGGAGATGGCAGAAGATATTTCGCAATCAAAGGAAGCAAACATCCAAAATATGTCAAACCCGAGAGCAAGGGCGAGAAACCAGTTAACTAGAACGGTCTGGAAGCCATTTAGGTGCGTCGCATTCACTGGGTATCTATCACATACGAATCGGCTGCCCAAATCTATATACAGTTAATTCCCCTCTAAAGAACGTAAGTTCACAGGGTAGACCTCGAAGTCACCAAACTCCACTTATCAGTGTTTGGATCTTGAATAATTCTCCCATCACGCTCTAGTTTAAGAAGAACCTGGTTCACGCCATGAGAGGCTGGAAGATGCAGATTTTCTGGAACATTATGGTAGATGACCTTGACCAGATCCATCAACGCCCATGGCACTGGCTTGCGATCTGATGTAGATGACTCCTTGATCTTCGAAGTATCGAGGGTCCCGTACTCTAAGACACGCAAGACTTCGTCTTCTCTTTGCTGTCGGTGCTTGATATACTCCGTTACCTTGGTCTTGCAATCTTCAATGATAGGACCGTGGCCTGGGTAGCCTTTTCCGGCCCCGCGAGCACCCATCTTCTCAAGACTGGCAAGGTAATCCCCGAGATTTTCAAACACAGCCGTCCCATGTCCCAAGACATCTATCAAAAGCCAGATGTCAGCAAATATCCGCCACAGACGATTTCGCAATAAGAGAGCCAACGTGAAGTTTTAACTCACTATCACCAGTGAACATCGCATTCTCCTCCTCAAATACAAACGCCATATGATCCGCCGTGTGCCCCGGCGTATGAAAAGCCCTCAACGTCGCACCTTCCACCTTGAAAATCTGCCCGTCGCGGATATCCTCCTCACCCTCGTCGGGATCACGCTTGTATATCTTCACATCCGGGCATAATCCCAAGAGGTCCGTCACGCCGCCGATGTGATCATGGTGCCAGTGCGTTAATAGCGCGTGGCTGACGGTGGCTCTCTCGGCTGCGAGGACAGCCCTCAGGGCCGCGATCCAGCTGGGTTTGCCCTCGCCAGTATCGATGAGGAGGCGCTGTGGTCCGCGGCCGATGAGGTAGGTATTTGTGCCTGGTTTGAGAGACAAGATGGACATTTCAGCACTTGAAAGACAAGTTTGACGATCGCTCGTCGGGTGAACGTCAGAGCAAGGAGACGGGTTCGTCTACTAACCTTGCAGAGTGAACTATCATAGCTTTCGATTAGCATACACTTTATTCTCGATTGAACCATTAAGCACTTCCCCCAGGACTCAGGAGGAGTAGTCCGCTGTAAGAATAGAGCAACACACCTTCCCCGGATTTCCCGCCAGAATTCGTACCACTGAGGCGCTTAATTTCTCCACCTCCGGTATCAATACCAATTGTGCGGCCATCTCTTTCCAAACACTAGAGGCAGGTGATATACACAATTTACCCGTACAGCTTTTTGAGATTTCGGTGGGAATTATACCGCCGATAAGCCAAAGGTATCTGCGGACGCTCGGCGACTCCAGCGGTTGGTATCTGATCCCGGAGGAGGCGCTCGAAATTTTAGTGCTGTCGAAATAGAATAGACATAAGATATAGAGCACGGTTGTACAATGTTATAATATGCATCCCGTTCTTGTGCGGCGCTCTCCGCAAATCGCCTCATCTGTGCATCATTGCGTTCTCCCTCGGCACAAGTCTGGCCGTGAGCTGTCTCGGTCGGGGGCGCCTTGCACGCGCGGGGCTCTTGGCTCGACGTGGCTTGATTACATAACTAACCGGCCGGCGTCGAGTTTCGGCTTCCGGCAGTCGGAGAGCAAATCACTCTAGGATTTGGGTTGGTCAAGAGATATGAGAATAGTGTACAATGAATTGAACATCATAGACGACATTTTGTGGCTAACAGACAGGGAAAGGAAAATCAGAAGACAGACTGAGTATATACAGTTGCGGGACACCAGTGAAACCCAAAATAGTGAAAAATGAAAGGATAGCTTTGCAAGTATTCTTCTCTTCCACCCACTCTATTGTTTCAGAAACAACCAAGCAGTCTCCAGGGTGAGAAAGGACTATCCTCCGTTGCACATCCTCCATACGCCAACATCGAACAAATAAACATCTTTGCGGATTCGAGAGATTCGCTTTTTATTGCGGACCACCTTGTAGGCCTGACTTTCCGTCGCGGTTATCGTACTCAACATCATTCGTGCCGATCGTGGCTATCCATGTAACTGATTGCATAGTCGAAGACCAGCTATATAGCATATCACAAGTCGAAAACCCGCGAAATGAGCCGAAACTCCAGAAATGCTTTCGAGCTTCAGATTTATGCCCTCTGCTTAGCCATGGTGTTGAGAGCGCTTCCGTCCTTGAACCACTGGAGCTGAGACTCGTTGAATGTGTGCGCCAATTTGACATCAAAGGGTTTGCCGTCCTTGGGGTGGACTCGGAGAGTGATGGGTTTGCCGACAGCGAGCTCAGTGCACATGAGGTCAACGGTGGCATTTGGGGGAATTTTATCGTAGTCGGCGGGGTCAATGAAGGTAAGAGGCAACATTCCTTGCTTCTTAAGGTTGGTTTCGTGCTAGATTCAGGTTAGTCTCTGGAGTTAATTTGGAGCTTGATCCCGGAGGAACTCACGATACGAGCGAAGCTTCGGGTGATGATGGCGAGACCACCAAGATGTCTGGGCTCAAGAGCAGCGTGTTCACGGGAGCTACCTTCACCGTAGTTCCAGTCACCAATCACAACCCACTGAATGCCCTTGGCCTTGTAAGCACGGGCAGTGTCTGGGACTGCGCCGTATTCTCCGGTTTGGAAGTTCTTAACATTG
Source organism: Chrysosporium keratinophilum (assembly GCA_029850275.1). Taxonomy (NCBI): domain Eukaryota; kingdom Fungi; phylum Ascomycota; class Eurotiomycetes; order Onygenales; family Onygenaceae; genus Chrysosporium; species Chrysosporium keratinophilum. The sequence goes on from JARBIX010000025.1 coordinate 774,835, forward strand.
TTGACCTCTCCGTTCTCCGCGTTAACAGCACCGATAAGCATGTTGTTAGAGATGTTGTCGAGATGTCCGCGGTATTTCAACCAGGGACCAGCCACTGAAAAAAGCTCATCAGTATACAGTTCAGATAATAACAAACCAAGCAAGGCACTTACTGGAGATATGGTCGGTTGTGGTCTTTCCCTGAGCCTTGATCAAGATTGGGATGCCCTCGGCGTCCTTTCCATTCCAGGGCTTGAAGGGTTCAAGGACCTGGAGACGGTCACTTGTTGGGGACACAGCGACCTCAATCGAGGCTCTGTCCTTTGGAGGAGCTTGATAGGTATCACGACCAGGATCATAGCCGTTGGCAGGAAGACCTTCGCCGGTGGGAGCAGCGAGCTTGAATTCTTTTCCATCCTTGTCCTTGAGAGTATCGGTGAGAGGGTTGAAGTTGAGGGTTCCGGCGACGGTCAAGGCAACAACAAGATCTGGAGAGGTGACGAAAGCGTGGGTTGCTGGGTTGGCATCATTGCGTCCGGTGAAATTTCGGTTGTATGAGGAGATAATAGAGTTTTTCTCTCCCTTCTTGACGTCCCTTCGGTCCCACTGTCCAATGCAAGGACCGCAAGCATTGGCAAGGATGACACCTCCAAACTCCTCGAGAGTCTGCAACTGGCCATCACGTTCAATAGTAGCACGAATCTGTTCGGAACCGGGTGTGACAGTGAAAAGGGACTTGGCCTTAATGCCATGGTTAAGCGCATCGCGGGCAATGGAAGCGGCACGGGACATATCTTCATAGGAAGAGTTGGTGCAAGAGCCGATCAAACCAACCTTCAGCTCCTCTGGCCAGCCATTAGCCTTGACGGCTTCCTTGAACTTGGAGATGGGAGTGGCCAAATCTGGGGTAAAAGGGCCGTTGATGTGGGGCTCGAGTTCGCTCAAGTTGATCTCAACGAGCTGATCATATTCGGCACCCTCATCCTCACGGAGACCCTGGGCATAAGTTCTGGCGAATTCACCAATGGGCTGACGCTTGGTGGCCTTCAAGTAATCGTACATGCGCTCATTGAAAGGGAAAACGGAAGTTGTGGCACCGATTTCAGCACCCATGTTGCAAATGGTACCCATACCAGTGCAGGACAGAGAGTCAACACCAGGGCCGTGATATTCAATAATGGCACCAGTTCCGCCCTTGACAGTCAGGATACCAGCAACCTTCAGGATGATATCTAACGAAGTGGGTCAGCAACGAAGGTGTCAATTTCTACGACTGGAAAACGCTTACCCTTTGGAGCAGTCCATCCAGATAATTGTCCAGTGAGTTTCACGCCAATGACCTTGGGGGCCTTCAATTCCCAAGGGAGACCAGCCATGACATCGACGGCATCAGCACCACCGACGCCAATGGCAGCCATACCAAGACCACCACCGTTGGGAGTGTGAGAGTCAGTGCCAATCATAAGGCCACCGGGGAAGCAGTAGTTCTCCAAAAGAATCTGGTGAATGATACCAGAGCCTGGCTTCCAGAACCCAATGTTGTACTTTGCGCAAGACGACGAAAGGAAGTTGTAAACCTCTTTGTTGATCTCGTTGGCTCTGGCAAGATCCTTATCTCCACCGAGCTGGGCTTCGATCAAATGATCGCAGTGAACGGTGGTGGGGGTAGCGACGGATGGCATTCCAGCGGACATGAACTGTAAGATGGCCATTTGAGCGGTGGCATCTTGACAAGCAACACGATCCGGTCGCAGCTTCAGGTAAGACTGTCCACGTTCAATCTCTTGGCCATGGGGGTCATCAAGATGGGAATACAGAATCTTCTCTGCATATGTGAGAGGGCGGTTGAGACGAGCTCGGACAATATCCAGGTTCTCAGACATTTTCCTATGGGATCCAATTAGTAGCTGCAAGTTTCATATTCTCAGTCTGGCAATGGATGTTTCGATTGTATCCAAGGTGACGCAGTTACAAAGTAACAAGGGGCGATTGCCCTGTTCCAGTTGCCAGACAAAGTGAGCACATACTTGTAGTTAATGTAGTTACCCTACAGAGCAAGAAGTTAGTAACTGCGTGCTTCCTCACAGCGGCCATGTCCCAGGCGCTTATTAGGACGGTTCAGTTAACTTGCCTTCTCCCAGTTGGTCATCTCGACCTTCTTATCAAGAGGAGAATCAGCGACGGTAGCCATACCCCGCGCTCCAAGAAGCTACAAAAAAGACACAGTTAGTAAATGCCATATAGATTCCAGCTTGGTCCAGCAGTCTCCCATTGTGCGGGGTACTTGTCAAAGGGCAAGCAGCACACTTACGAGGCGGGATTTGGATGCCTGTCAATTGAGCATACAGTCAGTGAGGAGGCCATCATCCAGCCATAGAACCCCATATCAAGCCATTGGCAGGCAGGGGAGGGAACAAGAGGACACATTGTAGAATGACATACCAAAGCACCCACACGGGTGAGCCTAGTGGTGGTGATCATGACTTCGGATACCTAGGCAACGGACTAAGACGATTGTTCGTGGCACATCCAAGGTCGAGGCAATCTCAGCTACTCGACGAAGGCCTTTGATGTAGAGGAGGACAGGATGATGAGAGGAGAGGTCCGAAGAGTGAATTCAAAGGTCGAGGAAGAAAAGAAGGAAGAATAAAATGCGGAAGCTTGATGTTGTTTGGAGTGGAGAACCGACTTCATCGACTGTAACCAAGCCGTTTTATAACCGGCAAAACCCGTTGGTACTTGTCCAGACTAGCTGTAATGTTCTGATTACGCCTTATCGGCGCTCTTTCTGAGCCTCGGTTGGAGTTCGTCCGTGTATGGAACGATACGGTGACGGTGAATTACATTGGTGGATAGCCACGGCTACCAGCAAGCATGTGTCAGCAACAACTCTCGCTGTGATTTGCGGAGCCAAGAAGTCTAAGAAAATTTCAATTGACCTGCAGACCATCAGTTGAAAATAGCTCATCACTGATTGGCCACCCAGCCTCTTTCCTGCTGTCCGTGGCATCCACCGCGGAATGACATAACCAGCCGGGCTCCCAGCACAGCTTCATCTTGACACCGCATCATCAAGAAGAGAAGGACATCTCCCATCGTCCGGTGAATGCCCAAACCTCTGGCGGTGATTATACAGAGCTGTGCCGGGAACGCAAGACCCCTATGTGCAGAGCTCGTTCCTCAATGGGCTGCGCTCGTCTCGTTCCCAGGTGTTCCCTATCGACATTTCAATCACTATGACGTTGCCTGACAACCCTGTGGCAACACAGATCTTAAGCGGCTAATATTTCAGCCAACAGCAAACTGCCTAGCTTGATCGATCTTTGAATCAATGGCTCTGGATGATGGCCAGTGAAATGAATGAGCTTGTGGCCGATTTCACCTTTGGCCACTAAGACATGCATGTCTACCTGAGCCCTTCAACTCATACAACAGCCAAAGAGCCCAACCACGGCTCTGAGACAGTTTGAATCACCCAAGCTTAGACCATGTGGCTTTGAGACTTCTACCACATACATCGGTACCCCCTCTCGTGGGCTAAGATGATCGATTTCCATTCAGAATTTACGAAATCGGAATGTGCTGTTTGACGATATGCTGATGTTTCCTTGGTGCCGTTCGTCACACGAAGTCTGAACGCCTTACGTTGAAACCTCACTAGCATATCCTTCATCAATGATACCTCGCAGGATACTACAATTTATTTTTCGCAAAGTCCCAGCTATGATGCTGAGCGGAGCAGACATATTTGAATGTCCCAGAATTCGTACCTCCTTTTGTGCACATTATTGAACTAGACAGCACATGGAGTATGTTTGTTTCAAATGATATGCATTTTGCTCAGGGATAGGATTGTTTCATGAGGCTCTGCCCATATGCATAAGCATCGAGTTTACATACTCGTCAATATTACTTGGGTCAAGGGACCGAAAGAGCTGGTGAAGGTCAGGGTCCTGATCACACCACCTGAAGTGCTGTCTTGTACGATACCGTACTTGTTGTTCTGAGGCTCAGGATGGATAATACAGCTGGAAATAGGTCCGCTGTCGTTAGATCTATAGCTTCCTCTTGGATGGGACCAAGGCCGAATCTGGGTATTCTGAGACCATGTAGATCCCCAATACTATCGCTTGGTGATTCCAGCACCATTTGACAATAACACACTCAATTGTAAATTCAATTGCCTTTCTCGATTGAGGCGTGGGAGGCTACTACCATTATTAAAGCCTCGGGTATATGGACAATACAATCCAAGATGCGGTCAACTGGTTATTATCTATTAGTCGCGAGGAGACAAAGCCTAGCAATGAGTGGGCCGTGAAGTGTGATGGGCTTGACGGGAGGTATTGTGTGTCGACCCTACCTAAATTGTCAGAGACGTTGGATTGCTTGTGTGCCATCAAGAAGCCTTTAGGGGATACTAGGTTGGCGTGCCTATCCTTCTTGGATTTCTCTGGGGTCTTTTATATCGTTTGTTACTCTTATCTATCTCGGTGGACCCCGTCTCACTGTGCACAATCTCCCGTCACAGGAATATTGAATGATGCCGCCCTTTTCTTCACTCTGCGATAATCTAGCGACCAATCTTTCGTCGTGGCATTTCAAAACGAGACATTCCGCTTGCGGGCCGGACACGATTTGGATCACGTTTGAGACTCGGGGGGAAAAGAAAGCCTCTTTCAATTTGCAAAAAATGAAACTGTGATGCGCCAGCCGCGAATCGAACGCGGGGCCCGTCGATGGCAACGACGGATTTTACCACTAAACCACTGGCGCTTGTTGAAATTCACTTTACATTTTTCGTTACAAGAGTCAGCGTGTCTGAAGTATCCACCAAGGCCCGGGCACCGGCGCCGATTCTTGGATTCTCGGATTAATGCTGATCCGCGGAAAAGTGCTATCGATAATCGCAGCCATCATCAAATCTCAAATCGAGCAAGAAATTCCAGCAGGCTTCGGAATCGGCCAAGGCTCATCATTAGCAATGGGTGCCATCAGACGGTCAAAAACTAAACGGCGAACAAGGTAAGTCTAGCATTTGTAGTTCTGAGGCATGGAATGCAAAGCTGACTTTTCTTGATAGAGATTACGACCAAGTCCGCAATGACCTCGACTCGCCCCGACATTTAGAAATTTACAAAGAGACAAAAGATGAAGAAGATTTGCCAGGTCTTGGCCGGCATTACTGCGTCGAGTGTGCAAAATGGTTTGAGAGCGAACACAATTTGACAGCGCATCGGAGGGGCAAGAACCATAAACGAAGGTCAGTAGATGGCGAAGCTCTGATTGCGGGATGGATGGCTAACCTTTTGTCTGTCATAACTATAGGATTCGTATTCTAAGAGAAGAACCACATACGCAGAAAGCGGCCGAAGCGGTTGTCGGATTGACTACGGATAACGGCCATCGTGATAGAGTAACAGCAATGGAGGTGGACATGACTGAGTCGAATCTGGGTTGAACTCGCGGCCTCTCATTGCACAAGTCTTGAACGGATGAAAATGGTGCATCCTTCCGAAGCCGGTTTTGCGAAGCACCTCCAACGCTACAGAGCAGAACAACACAAGGGAGACCCCTAATCCCAAGACGCACAAACACGATCTACGCTCGTGTTATACATTCCGAAGGCCACAAAAAGTACAATCCGAAACGCAGGCGAATGCCAACGACACCGATCTCAATAATCGGAAAATCAGCTCGAGTGTGAAAGTGGCAGAATCTTTTACTTGTTCTATTGAACTGTTGTTGAATTGTTGTATACCCATTCATTATGGCACGGGTTTAATATCTATGTCTATTCTAAATCGTTTCAGGCATTTGCGCCAGATTATGCGGCTGTCCTAAAGTTCTCATAATCCACTCATAAGTAGCCCACTAGATTCGTTAGTAAACCATTATCACTGTATCAACAGTAATCTTCTTGTGGATCTTACCTGAACAGCATTCACGATAAACGCTCGAAGGCTGCATACTCCAAACCCTCGGTAAAACACGCTCAACCCTCCTGAGCGGTAAGCTTGCTTTGTTATTTCGATTGAATTCAAGGCCCGATTGGAGGATGGCGTGTGATCGCGGGATTGGTTTCCCAGCAGAGTCTGTCTTTCTGAAAAATTGGCGACTAAACCGGACCCTGGAAGCGATTGAGCTTGAAGCCTTGTCTTGATTACATCAAGCGGAAAGACGGATGCCCAAGTCACAACACCAGCAATGCCACCACATAACAGTATTGTGGTCGCTTCCTGCCCGGGGCTTGCACCTTTTGAATTCATCAGTCGCTTACAGAGTTCGTAGGACCAGAAACTGACAGTTTTTTTTAGATTGGTAAGTCGAGACGTTTCAATGAATAATTGCGATTGAAGTAGACGTACTAGAAGCCATATCCTACTGAATCTCGAATACTTGTAACCAAGCCACCAAAATAAAGACCCCTGAGTCCCTGAGCTCGTAAAATGTCCTTTGTTACAGTCCAAGAAGAAACCGATTGATGACTGCTCAGCTGCGCACGGCACTTGACGAGCTCTGTTGGAGAAGATATTGTCCAACTTGCAAGTCCACCGAATACACCAGCTAGCCAAATATGCGATAGCGGAACACCCGTGGGATTGGTCACATCTGTTATTGATGGGTTCATATACATCAACGTACGATTATAAGCGACGAAAAGGATGGCGTTGAGAGCTCCATAACCAAGAATTGGGGCGGCGGCACCTAAAAGAATTCATTAGAAACCCCCATAGTTACAAATATCGGCCGGGTTGTGTGTATCTTGCCTCTGACAAGGGAGCCAGTGCCTTCAAATTGGCTGCGGATATTTGACGGGGACGCAAGGGATGTTGTAGCAGCCTGGGAGGCCTGAAGTCGGACTTTGATAATGTCTAATGGGTTGCCAATGACGATCCCAATGGCTCCGCTCAGGTAGCCAGCCCAGAAATCAGCGGACATGGGTTTCGACTGGCCGTCCAGGAAGCCATTGATAACATCTCAATTCTTCTCCGCCGCCGCCGCGCGAAGAGTGCCGGAATGGCTTGGCGGGGTAATTATTAGTTAGCGGGCCGAGTCCGCGGTGACGACTGCCGGGCGGTCCGGTCAGAGATCCCATCATGTGATTTCGTGGCCATTTGGCGTTCCTCGCCATGTTGCCTGAAGTGACGCGTAGTTATCAAACAATCGACGCGACCTCACGACTGTTAATCTTGTGAACACGAGTATTCTCGTCATCTTGGAAGACTTCTTTAAGAATTCTTGTTGCTGATTAGATTCACCACTGAGATCTTGGTACTAGATAGGCTAAATGTTTGTCTCTTCATACCTTTCCTGCGGATAGTGTGGTTGCTAACATCGCCTAGGCACCGTCCCAAAGCCTCCGTCCCAGGAAGTAATACCGTGTCCAAGCCCTCGCGAATATACGCCGGCGCAGGTGCATCACTTGAAACCCTTACAAAGCCTTTCAAATGTCCTGGGTCAGCAACGGCTCGTCGAGCTTCCGACAAGCCACAGCGAAAACGTCGCAAGGTCAATTATGCCGAAGAAGTGGGCAGCACGGAAGATGGTAACAACCAAGCTTGGATCAGTGAAGACCGGGTGCCTCTCGCCAATCGCGACATCAATAAATTTCCCGTGTATAAGGTCAAGGACAAGGAAATAACGTTCAAGCAGCGTTTTTCGATACCGTTAATCAATAAGGACTTGGGCAACTATGACTCCGGACGACCTGCACCACTGCTGGGGATGAGAAGGGGGGCTACTTTTGTCGTGAAGCCGCTTCATGATCCCAGTGGGGAGTTTGCGATTGTCCTTTACGACCCTACAGTGGATGAGAAGCCAGAAGCGAAAGCTGGAGACGATCAGAAGAAGCAGGAAGAAGCGACGAAACCCAAGCTGGATGAGCCACTTGTCCACAAAAGTCTGACCGAGCTCTTGGGTATCAAGAAAAAAGTTGAAGAGAGGCCTAAGGTTCCAGTGGTTATTGATCCCCGGCTTGCAAAAGTTCTGCGGCCTCATCAAGTCGAAGGTGTCAAGGTACGGAAGATGGCCACTCTCAGCACGTTCCAGAAACTAATGATGTTAGTTTCTCTATCGATGTACGACCGGACTGGTGGATCCAAATGCAAAAGGCTGTATTATGGCTGATGAGATGGGACTGGGGAAAACAGTATGAAAGCGTGTCGCGCCACTTTTGATTTCTGCTAATCTTTTCTAGTTACAATGCATAACATTGTTATGGACTCTCCTTAAACAGTCGCCGGAGGCTGGAAAGTCCACACTTCAGAAGGTTGTGATCGCCTGTCCAGCGACCTTGGTTGGCAATTGGGCCAATGAATTGGTCAAATGGCTGGGAAAGGATACCGTCCATCCGTTTGTGATCGATGGCAAGGCTTCGAAGGAGGAGCTTACGTCTCAGCTTCGGCAGTGGGCGATTGCCACTGGACGGCAAGTGGTTCGGCCTGTCCTGATAGTGTCCTACGAGACACTGAGGCTCAATGTCGGGGAACTGAAGGACACTCCGATCGGCCTCTTGCTATGTGATGAAGGGCATCGCTTGAAAAACGGGGATAGCCAAACTTTTACAGCCCTCAACAGCTTGAACGTCACGCGTCGTGTGCTCCTTTCCGGAACCCCGATCCAAAACGATCTGTCTGAGTACTACTCACTTTTGAATTTTACCAATCCTGGCGTGCTTGGAACTCGAAGCGAATTCCATAAACGGTTTGAAATGCCCATTCTTCGGGGCAGAGACGCTGACGGAACAGAAGAAGAGAGAAAAAAGGGCGACGAATGTTTGGCTGAACTGCTGAGTATTGTCAACAAATTCATCATTCGACGGTCGAATGACATCCTCTCGAAATACTTGCCGGTCAAGTATGAGCATGTCGTATTTTGCAACCTGGCACCATTTCAAATGGAGCTATATAATCATTTCATTCAAAGCCCCGACATCAAGAGCCTGCTTCGCGGCAAAGGAAGCCAGCCATTAAAAGCTATTGGAATTTTGAAGAAGTTATGCAATCATCCAGATCTTCTGGACATGGCTTCAGACCTTCCTGGAAGTGAGAATTTTTTCCCCGATGATTACGTTCCGCCAGATGGCCGAGGGCGCGATCGCGATGTCAAATCGTGGTATTCGGGTAAGATGATGGTTCTGGATCGCATGCTTGCACGCATACGACAAGATACGAACGATAAAATCGTTTTGATTAGCAACTATACACAAACCTTGGACCTTTTTGAGAAACTGTGTCGATCCCGCGGGTACGGATGCCTGCGACTTGACGGCAAAATAGGAGTGAAAAAGCGACAGAAGATGGTCGATAAATTTAACGACCCCGATGGTGAAGAATTTGTATTTCTGCTCAGTAGCAAAGCCGGCGGCTGTGGCATCAACTTGGTAGGAGCCAACCGGCTTGTTTTGTTTGATCCCGATTGGAATCCTGCTGCGGATCAACAGGCGCTTGCCCGAGTTTGGCGCGATGGCCAGAAGAAGGATTGTTTCGTATACAGATTTATCGCTACAGGGAGTATCGAGGAGAAGATTTTCCAGAGACAGTCCCATAAACAACTGCTGTCATCTTGCGTTGTGGACTCTGCCGAGGACGTGGAGCGCCACTTCAGTTTGGATTCCTTACGGGAACTTTTCCAGTTCAAACCCGAGACGACCAGTGATACACACGATACATTCAAGTGTAAACGATGTCGCCCCGATGGAACGCAATATATCAAGGCGTCAGCAATGCTTTATGGTGACACGAGTACTTGGAATCATTTCGTCAACGACAGCGAGAAAGGGCCTATGAGCAAAATCCAAGACTTGTTATTGCGACAAGAAACTTCGGAGAAAATTATCAGTGCGGTGTTCCAGTATATCAGCCATTGACGCTGGGTTATGAGTATTAATGTTCAATATGGTTTCATGGATATTTTTGGCAGCCTAGGTTTTTTCATTGTTTCTATATACCCAAAATAGATAGGCAAGCCCTCCATAGAGCCATCCGAAAGGGATATAACTCCGTAGGAGCAATGGAATGTGAATGGATTAATGTGATGAAGTGAGCGTTATATTGCTCTGATCAGAGACCCGTAAGAAGTCGTGTTGGTGTTGGCTTTAGTTAGTTACGTCACCCCACGCCGGACCCCAACCCCAGCCCCTAACAACCTCGCGCCTTAAGCTTCACTTCTCAGCGGCAGAATGCAACAACCACGAGACCGCATCATTAATTCGCTGCAAGCCCGCGTGGAGTCCGTGATCTAAAACAAACCAAAATGAAAAAGGAATCATTTGCTCACTGACCTTTACCACGAAACCAATTTTGAGAGTCTGTTTGGTTCGCAATCCGCTGCCATCGCCTCGTTTCTGGAAACCAAAGTCGACATCTTCTGCCAACCACCATGAGCTTTGCAGATGGTCAAATCAGTGCAATAATTGCTTAGTAGACCATGGCCACAGCGATTTACATCGATCCAGCTATCCAGCGGTTCTTAAATGACAAGCTTTACGACAAGAGGAAGCAAGGAGCTCTAGAGTGAGATGCACTTCAAAAGACAATCGCGTTTGGTGACTGCGACTAATGCCAAATTCAGGCTCGAACGAGTGATTAGAGAAGCTGTTGCGAAGGGCGACCATGGCCGAATCAGAGGCATCATCGATCAGCTCTGCCGCGACTATGCCTACGCCGTTCACCAACCCCACGCACGAAACGGAGGACTGATCGGCCTGGCTGCAGCAGCGATAGCATTGGGATCTGTGAGTTGGGACAACATATGGGGAGAAGAAGGATGGCTTCTGCGAATCTCGTAACTGATTTAGTGCGCAGGAAGAAGTTGCACCCTACCTCACGTCCATCGTACCACCCGTTCTGGCTTGCTTTACGTGCCAGGACGCCCGGGTCAGATATTATGCTTGCGAGAGCATGTACAACATTGCAAAAGTGGCGAAAGGAGAGATACTGCTGTATTTTAATGATATATTTGATGCGCTGTGCAAAGTGAGTGCCGTACTTGCCCTGGTTTAGTATAATCCGAACTAACGGGCCGTTTTGGGAGGATAGCTAGCTTCGGACACAGAATTATCTGTTAAGAATGGTGCTGAACTTCTTGATCGGCTGCTGAAAGACATTGTGGCTGATTCAGCTGCTTCATATGTTTCTGTCTTGGAAGTGTCTACAAAGGGCGAAGGGGACTTGGATGGTAACGAGGAGGATTTCACCGAGTCTCCAACCGCTTTCTCTTTAGCGAGATTCATTCCTCTTCTCAAAGAACGGATACACGTCAATAACCCATTTGCCCGCAACTTTTTAGTTTCCTGGCTAACATTGTTGGACACAACGCCCGATTTGGAACTTGTGACCTATTTACCGGCATTTTTAGCAGGTCTTTTCAAGTTTCTTAGCGATCCAAATAGAGACGTCCATACAGCAACCCAAGGGCTTCTAGAGAGATTTCTTGGGGAAATTAAGAAGATTGCCAGAATCAAGAAAGGCATCGCTGAGAGCCGGCGTGATCGAGGCTCGGGGCAGTCAGGAGATTCAATTACAACTGATAGCATGAGCGTGAGTTCTGAAGGTGATCTGAATGAGCCGAGTGAAAATGCAATTGCGGATTCGGAAACCGGGACAGTAAATGATGATCAGACCATCAATGTCGACGGCGATTGGGTTCCTGGTCAGGACATACATGTTGACCATCCTAAAATCTTGGACATCTTGATTGGTTATGTTGACCCTGCATTTGGTATACGTTGTAATCCCCCTTGCCTAGCCCCTATCCAAGGTAACACAGGCTTATATTCTATATAGATGAGGAGATACAGTTAACTGCGCTCCGCTGGATTGACAGTTTTTTCGAAATAAGCCCTGAAGATATCCTTCAGTTCGTCCCTCGACTCCTTTCTCAGGCTCTACCTGCTTTGTCTAGCGGCTCGGAGCAGGTATGCCAGGCTGCAAGTCGCGTGAATAACTCCTTGATGCAATATATCGTTTCCTTGCCGGAAGATGCCACCAATGATAATCGATTTACGCCTCCTGTCCGAACTGCAACGATGAATTCTAAAGATCCAAATGAACGTAGGGGGTCGAATGCTACTGGGAAAACATCAACACCTACGCCAACACAGCAACTTTCGCGCCGCCAATCAACAGAGATCCCACCGCAAACCACTGAAGCCCAGCCTCAATCAATTCCTATATCCGATTTGGACTATGCTGCAGCCGTGAATGCTCTCACTCTTCAGTTCCTCAACGAAAACGAGGCCACAAGAGTCGCGGCGCTTACGTGGCTCATCATGTTGCATAGGAAAGCTCCCCGGAAAGTCCTAGCTTTCCATGATGGGACATTTCCAGCTTTACTGAAAACCCTTTCGGACCCAGCCGAGGCGGTGGTGACGCGTGATCTCCAGTTACTCTCGCAGATCTCGAGGAACAGCGAAGACAGCTATTTTACCTCATTCATGGTGAATTTGCTGCAGCTTTTCTCGACAGATCGGAAACTTCTGGAAGTACGCGGCAACCTCATCATCAGACAACTGTGTATGAATCTTAATCCAGAACGTATCTATAAAACTTTGGCAGATTGTCTCGAAAAGGAAGAGGTGAGTTCGTTTGGTTCAAGACAATTAAATACTTGTGCTAATTGCCTCCAGGACATTGAATTCGCCAGTATCATGGTTCAGAATCTAAATAACAATCTTATCACGGCCCCTGAACTCGCTGATCTCAGGAAAAGATTACGAAACTTAGAAAGCAGGGTACATCTTTATTATCCCATCTTGGCATCATACCACTAGCTAATTCCACCCCAGGAGGGTCAGACTCTTTTTATGGCCTTATTCCGGTCATGGTGTCATAATTCTGTGGCGACATTTTCACTATGCTTGCTAGCCCAAGCATATGAGCAAGCCTATCATCTGCTTCAGATTTTGTGAGCTTGCACCCCAACTTTGGATCAAGGGTATCTTTCGTACTAATCTATGATACAGCGCTGAATTAGAGATGTCCGTGAATATGCTTATACAAATTGACAAGCTAGTCCAGCTGCTTGAGTCTCCAGTATTCACATGTCAGTTATCTTAATCACCATTTTCATGAAGGATTTAGCCTGACTATGCATATATAGACCTTCGTCTTCAGCTTCTTGAACCTGAAAAGCACCCACATCTTTATAAATGCCTCTATGGTGTTCTTATGCTTCTCCCTCAAAGTTCAGCATTTGCAGCGTTGAAAAATCGTCTTAATAGTGTGAGCAATATCGGACTGCTTCACACCGCTCCGAGAGCGTACGTATCTTTCCTTCGATATGTTTACTGACCTTTTGGTCATGCTCTGGAGCGTCTCACTAAACCTCGTTTCATAGACCCGGAATCGGGGGAGGCACACCGTCACTAAGCTATGAACGACCAGCAGGAAGATTGAAACGTGAAGAGAGCGTAATCCGCTGGGTCGATCTGCTCGACAAATTCAAAATGGTCCAGGAACGATCACGGCGTTCGCGAAATCTAGGTCAGCGAGAGTTCGACTCTGATCGATTCGAACCCAGCCACTCCTCGACCGCTGCGGGCTTGGTTTCTGCCGGTTCGGCTCCAATGGTCGATCCTATGGGGGGCAGGGATAAGCCTCTGCCTGATATATCTGTCAGCGGGCCAGGGACTAACACGATTACTCGATCTGGTGCTGGGGCGGAGGCCGCGAGTGCGCAGAAGGGGCACAAACAAAGGTCCCCGTTGGGTAACTTTGGGCGTTTGAGTGGTATCGGGCAGAGAAAACTGAAAAAGTGAAAGCGTCTGCGAATACTAGTACAATCTTCCTGAAATGTTTTTGTTTTTACGTACTCAATACCCTTCCTAACCGTGGTTCTTTTCAAGTCCTATACAGGGCTGGAGTCGACAACGCAAGTTTTTGCTGGTATATTTCAGAGTTTAGTTAGTATTTGGCGATCAGGCTATTTCATAAACCCTCGAGAGAGCATTGATTAAACATTGCAATTCTCCCCGTTATGCAGGCGCCCCAAGCCAATCATAAAAGACCATATATACATCAAAAAATATGTATGTACATTCTCATGTACCTAGAACGAAGTAGACACAATTAACTATCCATTAAGCCATTATTAGCACCAGAAAGGACGGATCCATATACAATCGGGGCCTGTTGTCCGACTATTCGATAAGGACGGTCGCGATATATCCAAGGATGTTATGTATATCGAAGATTATATATGTGCAAATCATCTTTCTTTCCTTTTGTTTCATATTTATTTTTCGGAATTTTTGTTTTTTTTCGCGAGTCACTCATCGCCATCTGAACTTGTTTGATGATCTCCACCCGGAGCCTGTGAAGTGTTTGGATACTGTGGCTGTGGATGAGTTTGGCGAAGAGCCTGTGCTGTTTGCGTAGATATATTCGCCGTCAACGTAGGTTGCGCCGGTGGTAAAAGTGTTGCGGTTCTTGCGGCGGGCGTAACGCTGCTCGAGGCGGTAGAGCTCGAGTTCTGGAAGTTGTAGGAGATTTGGTCAGATTGGGAATTCAAGATTGTATTGATACGATGTTGATTGGAAGTCGGGTGATGCTAAGAGACATACTTGCGTGTAGCTTGTCAAGAAGACTCATGTTTGCCGGAGTTGAAATTGAGAGTTTATATCTCAAAGATTGGGGAGTGTTCGAGTAATTGTTCCGGAGAAATGCTTGAGAGCAACTGAGGGTTGGGAGGGGTTTTCAGCTTCCCGCAGTCGTTTTGGCCGATTGTTTCCAATGTTGTCTATTTCTCTCCCTTGGTTTTGACGAAAGACATCCGCTTCGAGCGCCGTTATGTAGACAATCGTAAATAGGCCGTAGACAATTGATTGTTTCCCAACGTAAGGCCCAACGAGACTCGATTGTATGTAGAATAGTGTAGTGACCGACGATATCTACCAGCAATCGAGTAGATAGTTGACCCAAAACGAACGGCAGTAGTGCTTGGCTTGGTCGAAAACGACGAACAGATTGATCGTAATAGGTCGTTGGACGATTGAACGGAGCGTTGGGATAAGTACAAAATGTTTTCCCCTGATAATCCAAATGTATGGTAGTAAAGGAATGGTATAAGAAGCAGTGTTTAGCAACGAAATGGCACGAATGACCGTTTGAAAGAGTGAATGCAGTTGAGTAAATGAGTGTCAGATAACGTAAAGATTGCCCAGCATGTGGTGGGTTAGTCCTGGTGAGAGGAGGAGGAGAAGAATAATGAATGTTTTAGTTCGAAGGATGAGGAGACGAAAGCCAAACGGGACGACAAGACGAGGTCAGGGTCGGCTTAAGTAATCAAGCGTTGCGGCTTGGCCAAATGCGGCTAACCCGGCGCCGAGAGTGGAGACCGGAAACGGGGCTATTTGCGCGGCTTTGGTCTTAACGGAAGTCTAAAGTTGATCAAGCGATCTGGGATCATCCTCCTGGATCAGCACCTGAATCGATGATTCCAGTGGCCATGGCTTGGATAAAATATTCTACTCAGATGCACTCACAGAATATTTCTCCTGGGCTCTTGTCTGACCTTTTTCTGCGTCACAAAAGGTTTCATCTTGTTGCTCTTGGGCATCACTGCATCTTCGCACGACGTTCTAGAAACCCCCACCAGTTCGAATCCCACCAATCACTTCCTGGTTCCTAATCCAACAACGCCAACCAATCGCTTTTAGCGTTATCCGACAGGGCTAGAGGCTCGCGTGGCTCTCTGGACCAAAAACATCGCAAATGAACGTGGAGAGCAGAAGAAGCCGGGTTGCATCCGAGGCAGCCAAGTGAGGTTGAACGTTGGCGGACCGTTTCATCAAGTTAGTTCCTGCAGGATGGTATTATAGAAAACTGCATTGACAATGCATATTCCGTACATGCAGTGTAACCATGTATTTGGTCGCTGTTAAGGCTGGTGCTTATTATTTGACGGAGGGGTCTATTTCAGGTGATCTCCGCCCCGCCCCACCATGCCCGTGGACTCGGTATAGCGGGGCGGAGCCTCCGTCATTATCAACGGAGCGGCCAGCAGAATCACGGAGTTGATGTTTTGATGATGCTCTCTGCTGCTAGAATGTAATAAACACCACATGCTCCATACAAAAATACCCTTTCTGGCTTGAAGCAGCGCCAATCCGCGTTCTAGAGAATTGTGTGATTTTCCTGAAGAACGTGAAATTTGCGGTTGGAAAGTGGCGAGTATAGGGGTGGTGGAATAACGGGGTTGGACTACTGCTTGGTGTTTTCAATGACCCCTTCATGCATTGAGCATCTCCCTGAAATATATGTACATACATATGGTTCCCAATCCCCCTTTTTAACCCAAATATGAAACGAATGTCTCTATCCTCGCATATCCGGCAAATTTCGCAAATTTCAAAAAGATTTTGGTCAAAACTGGGTATAATATCGAAGAGTGATTCAGTGATCAATGCGGAATTGGTGGGTCTCGCGGAGGCGGCTGTGGCTCTGAAGGAGGCGTTTGTTCCGAGCTTGGCTGTTCAAGTTTCTTCTCCTCCTCAATTTCTTCAATTTCGACTTCCAATTCATGCTCAGGGTCCAGCGCTAGGGAGGTTTCTTGAACTGTTTCTCATAGGTTAGTAACGACTTCGTAAACGTGATTGACGAGAATAGGGAACAAGGCCATACCGTCCCACAACTCCGCATACACGCCTCCTTTCTCCAAAAGTTCATGGTGAGTACCGGTTTCAGCAACTTGACCATCCTTCAGAACCAAAATGCGATCGCTATCATAAATCGTGCGTAATCGATGTGCAACGAAAACGCTGGTTCTGCATTTGTCTTTGAGTATACTGTTTATATTCTGAAGAAGTGCTTGCTCTGTATATGTATCCAATGCGGAGGTCTGCGAAATGTATGGTCAGTTATGACGTTTGCAGTTAACAACCAATAGATGACTTACCGCTTCGTCAAAGAATAGTAATGGCGGATCTTTTAGGATCAGGCGGGAGATCGCGAGCCGCTGTTTCTCTCCTCCAGATATCATCATACCGCGTTCACCGACAGGGGTATCGTAGCCGGCCGGGAGACGTTCAATTAGTTCATGGATATGGGCCCGTTTAGCAGCGTTTCGCACTTCCTCGGGTGTGGCGTCAATTCGCCCGTAGCGGATATTGTGTTCAATGGTGTTATTGAAAAGTGGTGTGTCCTGCGGTACAACACCTATTGCCTTTCTCAAACTATCAAGGGAAACCTCTCGAATATCTTGTCCGTCAATCAAAATACGACCTCCTTGGACATCGTAGAATCGGAAAAGGAGACGCAAAATTGTCGATTTACCACACCCACTTGGGCCAACCACTGCAAATTTCTCGCCGGCGGGGATGGTAAACGTAACATTCTTCAGGACGGTCCGATCTGGATGATAACCAAATGTGACGTTCTCAAACCTAATTTCTCCGCCCTTTATAAGTTGCAACGGCTTTGCATGTGCAAGCTCCTTAATATTGACGTTGACCTTTTGAAGGTTGAAAAGTGTTTCCATATCGAGTAATGACTGTCTGAGTTCTCGATACACTGAGCCCAAGAAATTTAGGGGCACAGAAAGCTGAAAGACCAGTTGATTTATCATCACAAGGTCCCCAACTGTCAATGCTCCAGTGGCGACTCCATCAGCTCCAAAATACATCATTGCTGCGAGCGCACTTGAGAAAATCAAGTTTTGACCAGAGTTGAGGAAGGCTAGGGAAGTGGTGACTTTAATAGACGCATTTTCGTACGCCTTCAAAGCTTTATCGTATCTAGCAACTTCAAATTTTTCATTGTTGAAATATTTGACGGCTTCGTAGTTGATCAACGAATCAACTGCGACAGTTGCCCCTTGGTTATCGGCAGCGTTCGCCTGTTTTCGAAATTTGGTACGCCATGCCGTGGTTGTGATTGTAAACGCGGTATATGCTACCATGGTGGCAGCCGTAATTGCTGCAAATTTGGGACCATATTGGTAGCTCTATGTCCATTAGCCCAATCGTTGAACTGCACCTCGACCGGGCGCTATCACGTACCAAAATTCCGCAAACCATCGATATTTCTAAAGCGGTCGGAAACACATGAAATACCATTGAAGTCAGCAAAAAGCTAATTCCCTTCGTGCCTCTGTCGATGGCACGGGTCAAGCCTCCGGTTTGCCGAGTCAAGTGGAAATTGAGGTCTAGGCGTAATAAGTGGTTGAATACATTTCTCGCAACTCTCCTAATGGCCTTTTGTGCCACGCTTGCGAACACCGCGTTTCGAAGCTCCTGGAACAGTGTCGCACATATTCTCGTCGCGCCATCTGCAAGCCATCTCGTCAGATATCAGTTGGTATCGTATCGCTGGGGAAAGATAGGCCTACATGCCACGATCATGGAGCCAGCAACAGTCCAAGCAGTGCCTCCAAGTGCTGCAAAATCGATGTTCATTGAGTCCACGATTTGCTTGAAGTAGAAAGGCACGTTGACGTTCAAAACCTACTAAATATTCAGCCGCAGCTTTTTCTAGAAATACACTCTAACTTACCTTTCCTCCGATCAAAAGTGTAAGGGCAACCCCAACGCGCAGTTTGGTTCCCCAATCATCCTAAAATGGCCCCGTCAGCAGAAAATCGGGCACCTGTGTCAAACGACACTCTTACTTTGGGCCACAGATATTTTGTCATCTCTTTCATGATAGCCCAGTCCGCTTTCCGCTGCTCTTTTCTCGTTACGGTAATCTCGGCGAGGAGGTCTGACTTCTTCTCTGTTGGCTTGGATACGTCCTGAGCCTTATTCCCCAACGCAGTGTCATGATTGGCAATTTTCGGCGGTTCTTCAGCGGCAATCGTGCTTTTTTTCTCAATTTTCTTGTTATTCAATATCGCGCCTCTCGTGGTAAATACTCTGTATTGATCTCCGGTGCGAATATGTGTTTGGCCCGGTGGCCGGGAGAGAAGAATGCGGCATTTCGGAGGATTCGTAGATGCTAAACGATGCCCCAATTGCGCTGTTCGGAGCAGCATTTCGGCGAGGATTCAGCTTGCTGCTGTGGGTATAATGTTCCTCCTTTCGTCAATTGATTCTACCGGCACATCGTGACGTGCACAAGGGCTCCGGCAGTCCGCGGTGGGGAGGGGTGAGTTTCGTGCTGGAGGCGAAGAGGTCAATTGACGGTAACCAGGTAACTAATGCAGATAAGAAGCAGATCCAGAGTCCCACCGAGAGCCTCGAGAATAGCTTAATGAATCCAGTCAAGCACTGTCAATGTGCTTCTGGGGGGCTGTTCCTTAATCAGCTGCTGAGGAGCTGTTGCAAGGCCCACTGCCCTGACGCGATCGGGGTGTTTGTTCTGTTTGCTCTGCGATAAAGTCACCCAAAAGCTGATCCAGGAAATCAGCTGCCAACAATACAAAACCCGCAACCAGCGCCAAAGAGACAAATGAAATTTGCATGGAACTCATGAGCTGTCTGGTCAGGAGAGGCCTTAGGCCATCTGCCTGGAAGTATGGAAGCTGGCGCCCAATTCTGAGTGCTTCACCCCGAAGATCGATCTCCATCCAAGCGGTAGCGTCCACTGAACCCCATGCGGTCAATGGCAGCTATCTTCCGGCCGCAACAGTCCCGAATTCTGTGACATCTCCAGGTTCGCATCCTCCCACGATTCTTTTTTTCTCGGATATTAACTCATTTCTAAAGATGCCAGTTTCGAGGTCCTTGGTTCACCCTATTCCCTTCTCTCCGTCTCACTTTCAGCGTCCCAGAATTTGTATACAAGGCGCGGTACTCTAGTCGGGCTCAACGGAAAGGCAGACAATGTGGGCGATACATGACTTGGTATAATGAGGGAACGCATGCTGATCATTGGAAGGTTGTTTCTACCCTCCGGCTACTGGAACCTTTCCGCCGAACTGCGCTGGGAATTCCATTCTTGTACCAAAAGGTTGGTGGGATGAATTTGATAACGAGAGAGCAGTTCGTTAATATATATACTTTAGATATCCTCTGCCAGCCCTGTCAATGCCCTCATTTCCGTCCGCTCTCCTATCACTTCGTTTGCCGTTGTACAATTGGACGGTACTGTGGATTGGATGATAGCCCAGCGTGACGCACTACTCGCTTGGACTGGGCATGCGTTGCGTGTGAAGCCGACTCTCAATAGAGAACTAGTATGTTCAGCTGAAAATCGCTTTTAATTTGCTATGGGCACTGACTCGGGAAGAGTTTGGTTCATTGGGGTAGCTCAAAGGTTACTGGCCGCGGGCTATTAGCCGTGGTCGGAAAGGGACAGGTTTACTCAGTCACATTGAAAGCCGGAGAGCAATATATTGCCCATCCAAGGTGAGGCACGCTGTCGCGCGCTAGGCTGTCAGCACATGCTAATTGTCACTTAAGCAATGTCGTTGCATATACCATTAGATCGCACTGGCCGCGCCCGTTTCGGTTCAAATCTACTTCCCTAAAGTTGCAGATCCCAAACCTGGGCCTAGGCAGTCTGCTCATGAAATCTAATTTCCTGAGAAACATGGCCGATTCAGACACTTGGAAGGCGACCATGAGGATATTCCATACTCTTCGCACATGGGCGAGAAGAACTATATGGGGTGACAGGGTGAGTATTTGCTTCCTCGAAAACCTTGTTGGACCATTGAAATTGATTGCGCATGTTAGCTCTTTTTACAATTCGAAGGACCAGCGACACTCCTAGTCCAGTCGCGAGCATCCCGAATAAACGATACCCTGACTACCCGTGAGGTAAATGAGATTGCGAGCGCCCAGCCCGGTGTTACCAGGGAAGCCATAGAGACCGTGAAGGGGCGACTCGAGGAAGAGATTCCTCAACCAACGAAGGAGGACACCACGAAAATTATTGGCAGCGGGTTTGCTACGATTCGGCGAGACGGCAAGGTCGAATTCGAAAAGGGTGGTGATGTTTAATCGATAGATGCATTTCACGAAAGGTTGCCCAACCTCCCGGCTTTTGGACACCACATGTTTTTTATATACCTTTTCCCATTTGTATTATAAGAAGCGCAAGAAGGATGTTTTTTTATCCCGAGCGTTGGGCGGACGGGAAGACCTCTATCATCCACTGTGTAGCACGCGTATGGAATACCTTATCAAGCTTTGTGCGGGGTAAGTAACCCATCATCTCAAGGTTTCAATTTCCTTCAACGCTTCAACATTTCGGGGTCAAGCAACATCTACTAATTATTATTGACATGGCGCATACTCCCCGTACGGCTAACCTCTCTACGCGTATTTCGTTACAATGGCCACCCGAGCCGGCGTTCGAAAACACAGATACCCTATCACTATCAGTCGGAGGCTGGTATGTCGATCTCCGGGTAGATAAGCAATCGGGGAAGATTGACTGGGCGATGGCCGGACAGAGAATCGTCGATTCTGCGGATCCATGTAGGATACCTTCCCGTTGCTTCTCCCATCAGGCAGTACCGCGGCTAAACGAAGCGGAACATTGACAGCTACCGTTGTCTTTACACATAGCATTGATTCTCTCAGCCAATTCGATGCGGTAGATTGCGGCACGTTCACCAAACTTCCTAACGGAGATGAACTCGAAACGGGACAAATGCCGCGACAAGACTTACCTGGGGCACCGGTACGCAATTATGAGGAGGTTTGGCGGGACATCGATCTATCGACGAGTGGGGTATCCTGGGTTCTTGAGTCGGAGGTTGATTTTTCGAATCATGGGCTTGAGGCGGAAGCCAGCAGGAGTGGTGAGGAGTATGGCGTGGTAAAGACGTTTTTAGGCGCAGTCCCTGGGTATTTTATCGCATTGAGGCAACGGCAGTGGCATAAAGTGGAGGAGCGGGATGGGAATATGGTCGTTATGAAGCATGGCGGGGTGGTATCAGCATGGAGAGAAGAGTGGAATCCTGCAGAGGATAATTCGTCTGTGGTCAAATATGCCATTGGAGATGACTCGGAGGGATTGTGTTTGCGAGCCCACATGAAGGATGTGTTGGAATTGAACGAAAATGTGCACCCTGGAGACGTGTTGTCAGTGAATTCTTGTAGGTATATTGTCCGAGCATTTGAGCGGTAAAGACAAAAGGTTGGAAATCATTCTATGGCATTAGCTGTTGTATAATTCCCATGGGAGTTTTCTAATAATACTATTCTCATCTCTGTCTCACGAATGTTTGCGCTGTTTGCGCTTGGCAGAGCAGCTTAGTCAATCAATCTTATCTGATTGGAATCGTGGGATCTCTGAAGATTGATCAAAAGAACAACATCCAAGGATCAACTGCTGTGAAAGCAATCATGGCCTATTATTATTCAGAATATCAGCACGGCAATACAACTTAGTCCTATGCATGCCTGTGATGGTGCAGATTTGGAATCTAACAGGTAACACGGATGATGGGCCAACACGCCTGGGACACGTTTGTTTTATCCCGTCAAAGAATGTCTGCAAGCACCCGCCCAAGCTCGCACCGTCTGAAATGTCACCATAACTCCTTTGGAATGATATCAGTCAATGTGGATCAAACAAATTTGAGCCGCGGATGATATTCAATGCAGCTGTGGTTTCTCTCACATTGCATGCTCGACTCATGCGCCGCCGTGACACCTCAGGATGTCATTGCTTACACCATCCTGGGCTCACAAACATTGCAAAAGTGGTTGAGTTTCGTCTCTTGCCAGAACGCTTGCAACATGTTGCACGCTCACCGAGGTATTGTACATACATATTACGGTACATACGATCTTCTGTTTTCCCCGGCATCAAAAGTGGTCATCCCTCTCCTGGGCCTTAGAACTTCGACAGGACTCAGCATCTGGGCTCCTTTAGGGACTCAAGTGTGAAGCGTGACCTACACTTCGTATAAAGTCTTCATGTTTCAAGCACTGGAGGTTCGCAAGGGAAATTGTCTATGCAGAGATCTTTCTTGAACTCCGCCTTTCATGTGCTCGAATATTGCTGTCAAGTCTACAATATACTTAGTAAGACATGGTGATGGTGAGTGTCGGCACAAAGCGGGCTTGCAGGCTATGTTTCAATTTCCGTTCTGCATTCTGGAAACTGCACAGTGCCCTCACAACTAAAAGACAGCTGTTTTCTCTTTGTGGGACCCCTTCATCATCTGCTTTCTTCGGCCATTGTCACCATTCGTGTTTGCAAAAGTGTTTTATCCTAGCAACTATACATGCCCTGGGTATCCCACCCGACACTCAGGACCTGAAGGCAGCGTAATGGATCCTTCGCACAATAATGATCCGGAAAAAGAAAATCGATTGACTGAAAGACCTTCGAACCCGCTGACAGATCCGACTTCTTTCCCTGACGGAGGTCAAGAGGCTTGGACGGTTGTGGCTGGGGGGTTCTGTGCGCTCTTTGTTACTTTTGGATGGGTAAACTGTGAGTCAGATATTTCATGACCCCAATGTGCATAGCATGTTCTGACAGTCACTACTGCTACCCAGGCGTCGGTGTTTTTCAGGCATATTATTTGCTAGGTCCTCTTAGGGAATATTCGCCGAGTACCGTCTCCTGGATCCCGTCCTTGGAGATTAGTATGATGTTCATTGGTGTATGTGCTTGTGATTGCGAGATCTCACGGCAAGAGAGACTAATATTATCACAGACCCCTGTCTTTGGGAGGGTATTTGACTATTATGGACCCCGATACATTCTCCTCGCAGGAACGTTTTTTCATGTCTTTGGTTTAATGATGGCATCCCTTGCTACAGAATACTACCAGTTTGTTCTTGCTCAGGGAATATGCAGCCCACTTGGAGCAGGTGCTCTATTTTATTCCAGTATGAGCTGTGTCACTCTATGGTTCCATCGGAGGCGTGCAGTTGCCCTAGGTATTGTTGCAAGCGGCTCCAGTCTCGGCGGAGTTGTATTCCCGATTATGGTCAAACATCTCATTCCCCGCTTGGGGTTCCCGTGGACCATGAGAATATGCGCATTCCTAATTCTTGGGCTTTGCATCATTGCAAACCTCACAGTCAAGTCAAGAATCCCGCCTCAAAAGAAAAAGTTTGGGCGTGCAGATTTAGCTAAGCTTTTCAAAGACCCGACGTACTTGCTGACGACGACTGCTTGCTGGCTGTTTTTCTTGGGGGTATTCATTCCATTCACATTCATAGTTGTGCATGCTGTACGATTCGGCGTTTCAATGGAGTTGGCTCCTTACCTTGTGTCCATTCTTAATGCTGCAAGGTATGTCAAGCATTGGGACTCTCCCAGCCTCCCCGATAATCTCGAAACAAGTTGTCCTAACCTATATCTCAAGCTTTTTCGGCCGAATCATCCCGGGATGGATGGGTGACCGTTTTGGCCGTTACAACGTTGTCATAATCATGAGCTGCATTTCAAGTATACTCGTGTTTGCTCTCTGGATTCCAGCGCGAAACAACTTTCTGGTCATCCTATTCGCGGCACTATATGGTTTCGCCACGGGTTCTATGATATCTCTCGCTCCGGTGCTAATCTCCCAGATCTCCGATATACGCGAGATTGGGTTTCGAGCGGGAGCTGCATTTTCCTGGATGGCCATTTCTGCGCTCATCAGCAATCCCATCGGGAGAGCGCTGGTTGATGTGAGGAGTGGCAGTTTTTGGAAGATGCAGGTTTTCGCAGGCGTGGCCATGGCGGTGGGCTGTATCTGTTTTATGCTTGCGCGGCTGAGGGCTACTGGGTTGAAGATTGTGACCAGATTCTAGAGAGGAACAAAACTCTTTGAAAGACATCCACTGCAAGAGTCTTGTGGTCATTGTTCTGTGGACATAAGAGGTGTACTCCGTAATGGCCAGTTTACACAGAATTGGTACACTCAATGGAAAAGCTGTTGCTTTTAGTTCTAGTCAATAATAGAGATGATAAAAACTCTATCAGCAAATCCAGGATCAACCTCCCAAGGGTTCGTAGCTCGTTTTGCGCATTTATTTCAGCGAGTATCACTCCGTATCAATTTGTCGTTCGTGCATCAGCGATCGGGAGCCGGACTTTGCTGCCCCTTTTCGCGTTGCCACGTCAACGACACACCCACGACCAAGCGCCGACAACAACGATTTCAAGCAAGAGAGCCGGTCAATCGACGTTGGATTTTTGAACATCAGAAGCAAGGTAAGTTTGGGCATAATCTTGTCCAAGAAAAGCGATTCCTTTTCATTTTTTTCGCTGTTATTTTGGTTCCTTTTTATCGTTCTCCTCTTGCTTGCTTTTTTGCAGTCTTTTTTTTTGCATTCTGCATTGCGAATTTGCGAGGGCATTTGTTTGCGCAGTCCGGCATTTGCATTCTCAGAGATAGAGGAGCTTCCATGTCCTTGGATACCTACTGTAGGAGCCTTGTTTCTTATTCTTCTGTGCTTGGAAGCGCGTTCTTTAAGATCTTATACTAGATCCTTTTATTTATGTCTCTACCGTCGTTGCGCCCCTTCGCATTATCAAATCCAACTACGGAGTAGAGACATTGATTTTCTATCGGAACTTGCGTGTATTGTTCACCAGATACCTCCATCCCCTTCTCCCTTTGGCAAGAATATTTTGGCAGGCCGCATTGGACGAGAATCACGAAACCGACCGCGACCTAGAAGCAATCAAACACGAATCCCAGAGCCATGAGTGTCAGAGTGGTAGCGCGAATTCGACCGCTCCTGAAAACGGAACGCGAAATCGACATTATCGTTCGTCCAGGATCGCCTGCGAGTCCTTCACTACCGTCGACCCTAAAATCATCGGATGAGACTGCGGCGTCGAGGAAGCAGAAATCTGCAAAGGCGGAAAAGAAAGAAAAGGATGTTTGCGACCGGCCAAACCTTGTGCGCATACCGAACCCAAAGAACGAGGGGGAGCAATATAGCTTCCAGTTCAATGCAGTGTATGATGACTGTGCTGGGCAACAAGAGATTTTTGATGCAGAAGGTAGACCTAGATCTTGATATCGTGGATTGGAGTTCGGCGGTTGAAAATATTGATGGCTAACGATATGTCGTGCGCCAATTTAGTGGCTCCCACGGTCAAACATCTCTTTAGCGGTTTCGATATTACGTTGTTCGCCTATGGAGTTACTGGAACGGGGAAAACTCATACGATGCGGGGAGGGAAGAGCCTAGTAGAAAGAGGTGTAATACCCCGGATGCTAAGCGCCATATATCGAAGAAGTCGAAAGATGGAAAAGGATCCCCAGGGTGCGACGAAGGTGGAGGTGGTCATGAGTTATTACGAGATTTATAACGATAAGGTCTTTGATCTGTTCGAACCACCGGAGAAGAGAACCCCCTCCGGTCTTCCACTTCGAGACAGCGGAGGAAAAACTGTCGTTGTTGGATTGACGGAACGACCGTGCGGCTCGCTGAAAGAGTTTGAAATTATGTACGATCAAGCAAATGTGAATCGATCAACCTCTGCTACAAAGGTATGCAAATATGCGCAACTAATTTTCTCCTAAGTTTCGAAATTTGGCCAATTCGCTAACTGCGGCCTCGGATAGTTGAATGCACATTCCTCAAGGTCCCATGCGATTTTATGCGTCAAGCTCACTGTAACGACGGGTGATCGGGTCCGTGTGAGCACAGCGTCTGCGATTGATCTTGCTGGTTCGGAGGATAATCGGCGAACGGAGAATGGCAAAGAACGCATGGTTGAATCGGCGAGCATTAATAAGAGCTTGTTCGTTTTGGCACAATGCGTGGAAGCCATCAGCAAAAAGCAGGCCAGAATACCATATCGAGAATCGAAAATGACAAGAATTTTGTCTCTTGGTCAGAACCAAGGACTCACGGTTATGATACTCAACCTTGCGCCGGTTCGCTCATACCACTTGGACACGCTGAGTTCCCTCAACTTTGCAAACCGCACTAAGAAGATTGAAGTGAGAGAGGTAGAGAACGAACCGTTGTTTAAAGGACCGCCACGACTTGCCCCTGGGTTATCTGTCAAAGGATCGTCCATAAAGCGGCAGCCATTGCGGGCGTTAACGGCTTCGATTAACGTGAATATTGCACCTCCAGCCGCTAGTGGTGTTCTGAATCCATCGGACGGTAAGCCTGCGAAGTCATTCATGGTTTATACGGATAAATCACAGGCGAAACCACAACCTCAGCCTGAGCTCCAAAAGCGGTCTCCCCTGAAACGAAAGTCTGGAAATAATTTATCTTCGTTGACTCGCCCGCCAAAGACATCCCGTATCAAAATTGGGACAACTATTCAATGTGCACAGGCCACAGAGAAAGTGTCTACAGCAACAATTGAAGAGATGGTTGAAAGAAAAGTGGAACAAATACTCGCTGCCAGAGCCCAGAATGAAGCTATGACGCCCCCTGGAGCACACCGTTCGAAGGAAAATGACATGAACGCTCAGCTGCAACGCCGCTTGGAGCTGTTGGAACAGAAGGTTGAAGGGAAGGAGGATACCCGGGCTGAAGGCCTCTCCTACTTGCTGATGGGCAAGCAGCATCAATCTCATGGCGAATACAAATCGGCCCTTAAGATGTACAGATTAGCGCTTCCGTTCTTCCCGGAGAACAAGAAATTGGCGCACAAAATTGACATTTTGAAATCAAAGTTAAGAGAACAGGGTGTTCAGGTTGCGACTAATGTAGCGGCGAACAACTGGGACAACATATTACAGGAACAGGGACAAACAAAGCGGCGACGGTTTGACCGTGATAGCACTAAGGGTGACGGCGACTACGAAGATGATGAATATGCTTCGGATGTGGATGACTGTTTGAGTGACGAAGATTCTGATGGTCAGCGCCATAGGCCGCAAGCAACAAAACGTTCGGTTCGAAAAGGATGTGTTATCAAAACGCAGCATAGAGGTCATAACAATCCCTCCGCAAGCAACTCTCCACGAACAGCGCACATCCTTTCCGTCATTAATTCAAGGAATGTCAGTAAGATCAAGCTGCTCCGCGGGGTTGGGTCCAAAAAAGCAGAAGCTATTGTTGATTGCCTCTGCGAGATGGACAGCAATGGCAATGGCTCAGAGCCCGGGAACTTTGTCCAGATTCGGGACCTAGCAGAATTAGGCAAGATGAAGGGTGTAGGGTTGAGAATGGTGGAAAACATGCGGAATGCCATTGATGTTGCCTAGGGTCTTCTCTTTTTGCATCTGGGATTCGGGGTTTCAGGCGCCAGAGTTCTTCTTCTTCTTATACCGGGTGTTTGCGTTTTAGCCGAGCGAAGGCGTTTTGGTTTTCCCAGTAGGATACTTTATCTGTCCAAGGGCCTTCATTTGGTGTATGTAAGGTGGTACAGTACAAACTATCCATAACAAGGCTCATGTGCTCAGCTGGTCGGCCAGTTGATCCTCCATGATATCCACATCAAGCATGAACATATATAGTCCGTATGCTAATCCAGCTCATCACGAAAGCTGAATGAATCACAATCATTATAGAAGTTGCCAGGCATAACTTTCGAAGTCCTCAGACAAGAGAATTGTTTTGGGAGCTGAAGACAATTGATATTGTGATTTCGGCTTGAGTTGGAGTGGCGGCTCTGGACCCTGTCATGTGACCAATCAAGATGGCCCCGGAACAAAGGCCACCATACCCCAAACTCATGACATTATTCCACGAAACAGACTGAGCGGTTGCATCGCCCCATTGACTTGTCAAGATAGAGGCCACTTGGACTTCATCTTGAGAGATAGCTCCTGTGGGTGAACACGAAGATCTAGTTGCTTACAACTTGGGTCAATGCGCGTTGGTGCCTCTGCTTTGGTGAGTGAAGTTCCTCAGCGTCGTCGTCATGTGCAAATAGCGCTGGTTCTCTAACAACATCGTTCAAGCTACAGTTCCATTCCCAACGTGTTACCACTACATTTTAATCTCTTCTCTTCAGCTACACTCCTCTGCGACAGTCCACTTGTTCTCTGCCTTTCTCGATGGCGGCGCCGCAAGGAGGTTATCCTCCGCCCCCTCCTGATGGTCAGCAGGCCCCCGGCCAGCTATATGGCGCACCTGCAACCGACCCAAACCAACCCCCACCTCCACAGCCCAGCACACAAGCAGCTGGAGGCCCTACTCACGGTGGTCGCAAAAAGAGAGCCTATGCGGGGCAAGCCTACGAGTTTGGAACCGGTGCCAATGCGTCGTTGGGAGGACAACTCCCCGCGGGCGGTGGCTACGGCGGCTATCCCGCACCACCGCAACCGCAGGGCTATCCACCAGCTCAATATGCTGGTCAACCAGTTCAACCTGCTCCAGAGACCTACGCTACAGGGGAACAGATGGTTGCTGGTGGTTACCAACCACCAGGCCCCGGATATCCCGTTCCTCCAGTTGCAGATGTTGGGCAGATCACGCAACAGATGGGGCAGATGGGCATGGGAGGGCAGATGCCAGCTCGCGCACCGGTGCCAGCTTCGTTGAATCAACTGTACCCAACCGACCTTCTCACACAGCCATTCAATGTTGCGGAACTTGAGTTCCCACCTCCACCAATCATTCTCCCAGCAAATGTAAGTGCTCTTGTTGGGACGCCAATGCGGGCAAGTTGTGCTAATAGAAAATTAGGCTAGTGTTACTCCTTCACCAACGGCAAATTGCCCTCCAAAATTTGTTCGTTCAACCCTGAATGCGGTTCCGACCACCAATTCCCTCTTGAAGAAGTCTCGACTACCATTCGCCCTGGTGATCCAGCCATTCACTTCTCTTCACGATGCAGAAGACCCGGTCCCAATTGTCGCCGATCAAATTATTTCAAGATGCCGCCGTTGTCGTTCTTATATCAATCCTTTCGTGACATTCCTAGACTCTGGGCATCGATGGCGTTGCAATATGTGTAGCCTCACCAATGACACCCCTCAGGGGTTTGATTGGGATGCTGCTGCGCAAAAGCCACTCCAGAGATGGGAACGACATGAACTGAATCATGCCGTCGTGGAATTCGTGGCGCCTCAAGAGTATATGGTGCGACCGCCCCAGCCTTTAGTGTACCTGTTCTTGATCGATGTCAGCTACTCTTCCGTGACTA
The DNA here is from genome assembly GCA_029850275.1 of Chrysosporium keratinophilum. Lineage (NCBI taxonomy): Eukaryota > Fungi > Ascomycota > Eurotiomycetes > Onygenales > Onygenaceae > Chrysosporium > Chrysosporium keratinophilum. Next base: position 804,726 of record JARBIX010000025.1, read on the forward strand.
CCGGGCTCCTGGCCACAGCCGCACGATGCATCAAAGAGAGCTTGGATAGAATACCGAACACAGACCGTCGCACCAGACTCGGTTTCATCGCAGTGGATTCCAGCCTTCACTATTTTACCATTCCAAGGGATGGCTCTGAAAACTCCGATCCGGGCATGCTCGTTGTCAGTGATCTAGATGAACCGTTTTTGCCGATTCCGGGCGACCTCCTCGTCACTCTGACAGAGTGCCGAGAGAATATCGAGGTGTTCCTTGACAAGCTCCAAGAAATGTTCCAAAATACCCAAAACGGTGCATGTGCAATGGGCTCGGCGCTTCGGGCCGGACATAAACTTATTGGCCCCGTGGGAGGAAAGCTTACTGTCTTGACGGCCTCCCTTCCCAACATAGGCTACGGCGCTCTTGAAATGAGAGAAGATAAGAAGGTCTTGGGTACAAGCAAAGAAAGCGCCTTGTTACAAACTGGCAATAGCTTTTACAAGAGTTTTGCCGTCGAATGCTCGAAACAACAAATTTCTGTCGATATGTTCTTGTTTTCTTCACAGTATCAGGACGTTGCGTCCTTGAGCAACCTTCCAAGGTATACTGGCGGCCAAACCTATTTTTACCCAGGCTGGAATGCTGCCAGAAGTGAAGATGCGATCAAGTTTGCTGAGGAATTCTCGCACTATCTCTCGTCTGAAATTGGCTTGGAGGCTGTACTTCGAGTACGCGCGACGACCGGTCTGCGAATGAGTACATTCTATGGGAACTTTTTTAATAGAAGTTCTGATCTCTGTGCCTTCCCTGCATTCCCTCGTGACCAAGCCTATGTGGTTGAGGTTGCGATCGATGAGACAGTGACCAGGCCCATGGTGTGCCTTCAAACTGCCGTCTTGCATACAACATGCAACGGCGAGAGAAGGATTAGGGTGATGACTTTAGCTTTACCTACCACTCAGGCGTTGGCCGATGTGTATGCATCCGCGGACCAGACAGCAATTACAACATATTTCAGTCACAAAGCTGTGGAGCGTACATTGGGAAGTGGACTTGAACAGGCTCGCGATGCCCTCCAAGCGAAAATCATCGAACTACTATCGACATACAGGAAAGAACTCGCTGGTGGCAGCGCTAGTGGCGGAGGTCTGCAGTTCCCATCTAATCTTCGTGGATTGCCCGTTCTGTTCTTGGCATTGATGAAAAATGTAAGTCTTGCATACCATCGCATTTAACGTCCTCATTGCTAATACTCTCTAGCTTGGCCTCCGAAAATCTGCGCAGATACCCACCGACATGCGTTCGGCCGCACTTTGCCTCCTTTCAACACTACCACTTCCTCTTCTCATCCAGTACATCTATCCGAAGATGTATTCACTTCATGACATGCCTGATCACGTCGGGATTCCAGATCCTGCAACCGGAGAAATCGTTTTGCCACAACTGTGCAATCTCTCGTCTGAACGTTTGGAGCCATACGGATTGTACCTGATTGACGATGGCCAGGCACAGTTCCTCTGGGTGGGCCGAGACGCTGTGCCTCAACTTGTCCAGGATGTGTTCGGACTCCCCGACAAATCCCAGCTACGTGTTGGAAAACAATTCCTTCCAGAATTGGATAACGACTTCAACGAAAGGGTTCGTGCGGTTCTTCAAAAAAGTCGGGACTTCCGGAGTCGCGGCGTGGGCAGCATCATTCACCCTCAGCTCTACGTGGTCAAGGAGGATGGAGAACCTGCACTCCGATTATGGGCTCAGTCGCTGCTGGTGGAAGATCGGGCGGACCAGGGGGTTAGCTTGCAACAATGGATGGGCTTGATAAGGGAAAAGGTATGTTATTCTTCCAGCGTGCTCTTGTCCCTTTAGCTCGATTCTGAGTGGCTAACAACAGAAACTTCCCCAGGTTATTCAATAAACATTCTTAGAACAGTTTCATTGACCACGACTCGATACATTCAGGATTAGTTATGTAATAAATCAGACCAATGACCTTTTCTTCTTTTTGGCTATTAGTTGATCCTGTTACTTCTCCCAACTTCCAAACCCTTCGAGTTGTTGGCTATCATACTAATAGTCAAGCCGAGCCTGGGAGTACATCCAGTGCACCAAAGTGAGCAGGCCAGCTAAGCGCGAAGTGATTATTTATAGAACAACAATGTATCACCTCGTTTAAGCCCGTCGTTTCAGAGGCCCGGATTCTCGAGGGACCTGTTGGGTCGAAGTAGCAGTGGATTGTGATGCAAAACTCGGCGGCTAAAATCTGCAAGGCGGTCTGATCGTGAAACCCCGGAGCTACGAGGTCTGGGGGGCAGGGATGGTGATCATCAGTTCGGGAATCAAACACAAGGCTGTTTTGTCACGGCGATCGAGTTGAATGGACGTTTTGACAACACTTCCGTCACCGACTGAACCGCAACGTAACCGCTGTGACTACCCGTTAAGTTGACTCCGTAGTTGGTTCGAGGTTCGAGGTTCTACACAGTAGTTAGGTTTCTACAAGGTCAACCGTTTTATGGTTCTGACCCGCGCGCGGACATCCCGATCCAAGGAACGGGTCCAAAACCGGAGAAAGGTGGGCTGTAGAAAAGGGGAAACTCGAGCGAGATTAAAAAGGTCGCGTTTGCGCACGTAAAGAAGCGCTCCTCTTCATCACTTCTCCATATTGCCTGGTCGCTCTCTTTTGACGTTCTCTTGTCGTCAATCCCGCGTGCTTGACAAATCGTCAGTGTTGAGTTCCGGTTGAAAGTCACTATTCGCTGGCGGCCCATTGCCCCACCTTAAGGCACTCTGTAACTGCGGCGCATGTTTAGACTGAGCCCTTGAAACCCATACTCATTATTTATCAGTCCACCGAGCAACGCCGACCACGACCACCTTCTGACCATTCAAGGGAAACGGGCAGGAGACAACGGAATTCCGAATTGCGATCCGTCGTTTATAGCTGCTTATTGAAGAGCGTGGTGGTTTGCGGACCGCTTTGGTGACTCGAGCATCTCCTGAGAGGGGGCAGCCAGCAAGGCGGGGGAGCACGATCGAGGTCTGTATATCCAAGGAGCAACATCACCGCACACACTCAAGAAGACCAGCCTTGGTTAATGAGGCGTGAATAGGGTGTCATTGAGCGTCTGGACTGACTTAAAGCTCGGATCCCATCAGCAGCACAGGGTATTGGATATATACCACCACAGGAGGGGATTGGAAGCTTGGATTAGACTGGAGCTAGTCTTGGGCATCAGGTACGTGGTCAACTCTGTGTGACTCTCCGATCCACTATCCAGGGGTTTCCTCTTTGTTCGAATGTGAGAATTGTGTTACTTCGGAGGCAAGGGAAGACAGGGACGAGCGGGAGGTTCGTCAAGGGTGGTGGTGGTGGTGGTGGTGGTGGGGAGGAATATATGTGTTATTGCTTGGGCTGACTGTCTCTCCGCGTCAGGGCTCACCATCCTTCAGATCTGCTTCGCTTAACTCAAGACGATTCGTTTTAATCTCTTCACCGTTCCCGTCGCTTTCCTGCTTCGAACAGTTGCTCCAACTATCCTTCGTCTCTCGATCTCCCGACACAGCCCGGGCTTCAAACCTTACTACCTCTCTCCGGCCAGACGTCGCAGACACCTGACAACCACCTCGAAACACGGAGCTCAGAGATAGCAGGATATTTCTTTTTGCTCACTGGAAATCAGTGACACTATCCTGAAGCTTGCACATTGCGACCCTACGCTCTTTCGACGAAGAAGTCAGAGAGTCAGTGTCATAACGTGAGTTCCCGCTCTAGACCCATAACTTAGTTTTTTGTTGGTTGTTCTCTGCAGCTGTTTTATTATCTTTTTGTTCATGAGTCCTTCACCATTACTTCTGATCCTTTACACCCCCTGCTGGCCTGGTGTCTGGTTCCCCCAATTGAGCAGGCCAAATGCAGGCCCCCCAGGTGCTCGATGGCTGGGTTCAACGCGCATGGGATTTCATCTTGGGACCTTGCATCTACCCTTCACCCTGCAGTGTAAACACGGCTGTCCGTTTCCTGTTTCGAATTTTCTCCTTCATTGGTTATCTATATATGAATTGTAGTCTTTGCCTGTTTGAAAGATTCAAGATCGAGTCAACGAAATGCTAACTGATTGTATCAGGTCACAGGATTTCAAACAGTTACAATGGTTCAGCCAGGCCCTCAAGGGTCTAGAAAGATCTCCTTTAATGTGTCGGATCAGTATGATATCCAAGATGTCATTGGCGAGGGTGCTTATGGTGTAGTCTGGTGAGTATAGCAACTGCGTTTACGCATGCAAGATTTTGGCACAATTCTAACAATAGATAGCTCTGCTTTACACAAGCCATCCGGGCAAAAGGTTGCAATCAAGAAGATCACCCCTTTCGACCATTCCATGTTCTGCCTTCGGACTCTGCGGGAGATGAAGCTCCTTCGATACTTCAACCACGAGAACATTATCTCCATCCTGGATATACAGAAGCCCAGAACCTTTGACAGCTTCACGGAAGTTTATCTTATTCAGGTAGAATGCCCTAGTCACTTCCCTTGTTTGGTTGCAAATGCTAATGCCAGTCTCAGGAGCTCATGGAGACCGATATGCACCGTGTTATTCGCACCCAAGATCTATCCGACGACCATTGTCAATATTTCATCTATCAAACACTTCGCGCCCTCAAAGCTATGCACTCTGCAAACGTCCTGCACCGTGACTTGAAACCCTCCAATTTGCTTCTGAACGCAAACTGTGACCTGAAAGTCTGTGATTTTGGACTTGCACGTTCAGCCGCCTCCACCGACGATAACTCTGGATTCATGACAGAATACGTTGCCACTCGCTGGTATCGTGCCCCAGAGATCATGTTGACGTTCAAGGAGTACACCAAAGCCATCGATGTCTGGAGCGTTGGATGTATTTTGGCAGAGATGCTGAGCGGAAAACCACTGTTTCCGGGCAAAGACTGTAAGCTTTGATTCAACAGTGATTGCCATCTTTAAATACTAATTATTGTACACCAGATCATCATCAGTTGACGCTGATCCTGGATGTCTTGGGCACACCAACTATGGAAGACTACTACGGTATCAAATCCCGCCGAGCTCGTGAATATATCCGATCATTGCCATTCAAGAAGAAAATTCCCCTCAAGGCCTTATTCCCTAAGACGTCTGATCTGGCTTTGGACCTTCTTGAGAAACTTCTCGCTTTTAACCCCGTCAAGCGAATTACTGTCGAGGAAGCTCTGCGTCACCCGTATCTCGAGCCCTATCATGACCCTGATGATGAGCCCACCGCAGAACCTATTCCAGAAGAATTTTTCGACTTTGACAAGAATAAGGATTCGTTAAGCAAAGAGCAGCTTAAAGGTAAATATTTGCTACCATGGTCTTTGGGAAAACACTGCTAACTGAAGTATAGTCCTGATTTATGAAGAAATCATGAGATAAATGGAAACATGGTGATTGATTGAGCCATGAGTCCGTTGACAAGTCCAAGGGTCCCGCAATTGCAAAACATATTTCACAACGTCTGCCGCGAATTTCTCCTATGCTTGACTTAAAATCGCCCGGATATGGTTTTTTTTAGAGTGGTGTTTGTTTTGATACCTCTGCTACGCATACATACCTCCAATACCTTGGAATGTGGATAATTGTGTTTGTATGTATGTATGTACATTGCTGTTGAGTAGCATACTTTCCGAAATGATGCCGTTTATGAAACATCTCTCTTCACAGCCGGTAAACTGACCAAAGCCCGTTTGTTAAGTACTAACATATGCCAATGGTATGCTCAACGCGTTGGGTATGTATACCTATCGAGTAGTATTCTATATTCTCCAAGTATCGATCATGGTATTATGGGAATTGCACCAATATCCATCACTGCCGCTGGTGGCACCGTCTAGACATGCACGCGGTCCTCGTTTGCTCGTTCGTTCATAATCAACTCGATACCTTTCCCTACCCCTTCCGGAGACGGCTGCTCCGCACATACGTCTGGCTCAACACCAAAATTGGACCGTAGGTGGTCTCGTGTCGTAGGGCCAATCGTGGCTATGTAACATTTCCTCCCTCGATTCCTCGACACGTGTACCTGCGCCCTTTCACTATCCTCCAAATTATTTTGTGCACGTACTCCAAGAATATCAACCATGGCATCACAACCAGTCGGTGAGAAAACCACGACCCAAATCGGAGCCTGGGATTCTGTATCCTGATTTAACTTCTCCAAGACAGACGTAAAATCTTGTCTGAACGATTCCATCACCGTTGTCTCATAAACTACTAGCTCATCGATCTGAATCCGTTCATGGGCTGGGAGATCTGGAGACATCAAGGTCTTGGGAATGATGTCGCGGTGTACGTCGCCCACGAGGAAGAGCAGGGGCAGTTTTCCGTGTGCACCATCTGATTTCGAGCCAGCACGTTGATTCCGTTCAAGGCTGTTATAATGCTCTAGAATCAGCGGCGCGAGCAATTCGCCAGTTCCAGCGTTTTCGCCTAATAAAGTCGCGTGAGGAAGGTGGGTTTTTCGAAGAGTGTTCAGTGAACGATAGGTTGCTGGTCCGACCGTATAGAGCGCAAGATCGCGGGATGCATCGCTGGCTCGGTTCTCTAGAGATCACATTTCCATCAGCTATGAGATCTGAAAAGTTTCAATTGGCGTCTTTTTGAGTAAAAGACACAATAAAGACTACGAAAGAAAGTGAAGTTGATGGATACTCACGGCCGACATCCTCCACAACCATAAGACTGAACCCCTCCACTGCCCGTTGACTCGTGAATATCAACCCGCCATATTTTTTCTCCAGCGTTCCCGAAATGAAGAGATCTCTGACTTTCCTCAAATTCTCAGCATCGAATCTGTGTTCTAGCACTGGAACAAAGATTGGTTCGTATGTGAATTTCTCCGTCGTCGTGGAAAACAACTCTTCGTATCTGTCGTGTGGGGTGGATTTGGTCTTGAGGAGAAGGACGGGGATGGTGTCCCGGCCGGACTCATGAGAGGAGGATGGTATTTGTGTCATTTGTCATTGCAGAATGAGCATTTAGAAGTACTCAATTACGTCCAGGACAACGGACATTTACGCCTGAAACCAAGAACTTAATTATTTATGAAAGGTTGAGCCTGAGAAAATGGTTGATCGATACTATCGGACGATAACGTCATCGCTATAGTTTCTTCGTTCTCAGTATAACGTCAATTTTCATGAAGTGTGATAATACAGGACTGGGCTTCAATTTTAGATGCAACGGAACGGGTTATGAAATCAATCGAGTCTAGTGATGTATATACAGTATCTGAGAAACGAAGCAATTTATTGGTCGTCCAGGACGTGGAGATACTTTTTCTCTTCCGCTCTCTCTCGCTCCGAAGCGGCTGGAAGGTCGGAATATCTGTTGCTTCTGTATCCACGCTGTAGAAAGATAGTTAGTATCTGTTCAAACTTGTATGCGAAATCAGGTTTGGGTTTACCAAATAGTGGAATGTCAGATTGCTCAATTCAGCTGGCTCAATGCCGAAATCTTTTAAGGTCTTTGCGCTGGGGTCGATCACTTGATCAAGGGCTTCCCTTTCCACCTCATCAGCAGAGATCGTTGGCCACCAGATCAACTTGTTAAGCCAGTAAGCGGTTGGCTTCAGGATGGCCTTTGGAACGTTGATGCGTCGGCGAGTTGTCATGATTTCGCGATCAACAATCTTCGAAATATCTTCCGTGGAGTAGTTCGTGGGGCCATAGAGTTCGAATGTTTGGGCCACTGTCCATTCCTCGAGAAGCATACGTTCCAAGGCATGAGCAACATCAACCACCTAGTAACTGTAAGCAGCGATAAAAAGAATAGATGTGCATTGGCAACACTTACATGGACTGGCCAGTATCTCTCCTGCATTTGATTGGAAGTGAAGATGTTGGTGAGACCGGCGAGTTTGTGAAGCAGTCTATCTTCAAACCCAAACATAGGGGCAGGACGGACGATTGTGGTTTCTGGGAAAATATCTCTGGCCGCATTCTCACCATGCGCCTATGTACCCAAGTCAATCACTGGGCGCCCGAGCGTACATTCATTGACACGAACCTTGGAGCGGAAGAATTCAGACGGAGAGTTCACGTCCGCATTGTAAGAGGAGACGTGAATATAACGATCAACGTCGTACTTTGCGGCAGCTTCGGCTATCCTTTCAGTTCCCTCGACATGGACATCCTCATACGTAAAGTTCCTGGTGAAGTCTTGGTTAGCCCCTAATTAGAGGATATAGGGTGTCTTCGGCATACTTTGTCGGATAATCTCGGCCAATCAAGTTATATACGACATCTGAATGGCGCACGCTCTCCTCAATCGACTGCGTGTTGCGGAGGTCATATTCCTAGTATGTATGTCAGCAACTTGATAGAAAGCTCCAGGATAGCAAACCCCTAGTTCTCACCATGAAAACAACGCGCCCTAAATCGCCGGTGACTTTTAGATGTCGTTTTGTCATTTCCTCTCGGTAAGGGACAACGACCGTGCATCCTTGCTTGGCTGCAAATGTTGTTAACCAGAGTTTCTAATATCCTGAGTGTCACTCCGTACCAAGTCTGTTGACAATATAACGGCCGAGGAAACCGGTAGCGCCGAAGACAGTAGCAGTATGGCCTAGAATATTATTTGAGCTCTTATGTATGTCGATATTTCGGTTGGGTTAGTTACCTCCGAGTGCCGACCTATATGAAATCAAGTGCGCCGGTTAGCCCACAGATTTTCTTGACAATGTTTTGGGGGACCCTAAGCAATTGAGACGTACCGTCCACCCTGGACTTTTATAATTGGGGTTCCCGTCCGGGTGATGAAGACATCTTGGATGTTTCTCTTTTGGATATGCGGTTGGAGGCGAGCGGATGCGGTGGGCGGAGTGAGGAAGGCCTTGGAGCCCAGCGCGCCTTGCACGGCGCGGCACTTCTGCATTGTCTCCCAATTATACAACCATCAAAAAGTATGGCTGAGGCTAGAAAGCGAAGCAGTCCGAACACGGCCGATTGAGCGACGGTGGGTGAATTGGCCGTCTGGGATGATGTCGAGCTTCGATAACCGGCTGTTTGTGGTCATTGAACCGTGAAGCCTCAGGATAACCCGCGCTATGCCTGTTCCAGTAAGCCCCAATTGTGGCCTTTTCATTAGTCAGCGCATACAGGTTACTACGGCGGGCGAGGAACCTCATTGAAGCTCGCATCGTCGCCAGCGCCAACGTCAGCCGGCGGTGACTTGCGAGAGCCAAACAAGCTGCGCCGACCTGCTCACGATCAACTGCCGTTCATTCACCTTTCTCCTAATACGCGTTTACCTCGATCTACATTAGCCAAAGCTCTCTGGCTAGCCTTTACCTGAGCTCCTTGCCTAGACTGCGTTCTATTTAGCCCTACCACAGCTCACTCAGCGGCGATGCAGGCCGACAAGATCCCCGAGTTCCTCACGGAGCAGCGAGAGCTCGCATCCGATGAAGCTCAAGCTTTATTTCTGTCGTTTGAGGACTTCTGGGAGCGAAAACTATGGCATCAACTTACCAATGCTTTGATAGAGTACTTCTCTCTGATGGAGAGTGCTCCGCAGAGGCTACCCATGTTCAAGAATTTCATTCTCAGCTTCGCAGCTAAGATTAACCAGTTGAAATTTGTGTCACTGGGGCTGATGACCTCGACGCAATGTAAAGGTATGTGGAGATTTGGCCTATGGAAGGGGAAGATCGGAATGGACACTGACGCCTGGAATTGTGTAGATGATGGAGAACGGCTATCCTTTTTGACCTCACTTGCGGATAAAGTCAACAAGCCTGGCTCGCAGGATGCATACGTGTATGCTATGGCAGATGTTGCCAGTGTGAAACTACGATTGAAAGACTTTGAAGGTGCTCGAAAGGACCTAGATGCATGCCAGGCGGTATTGGACACTTTTGATTCAGTCGAGAATGTCGTACACGCTTCGTTCTATAAAGTCAACGCAGATTATTACCATGTAAGGGAACTCGTCAACTCCTGAATTTACCTGCATCTTTCTGATTGCGTGTTTTATCTAGGCAAAACTCGAATTTGCTTCATATTACAGAAACGCCCTCCTCTACCTGGCGTGTGTCGATGTAGCAGACCTCACAAAGCGCGAATGTGCAGAACGAGCATACGATCTCAGCATAGCTGCCCTGGTCTCGGATACGATCTACAACTTTGGCGAACTCCTTCTCCATCCAGTTCTTGAATCGCTCGTAGAAACACCCCACGCATGGCTTCGCGAACTGCTCTTTGCCTTTAACCGCGGAGACTTGACAGCATATGATGTTCTAGCCGGAAACATCAGCAAAAATCCTCTCCTCGAACAACACAAACTTTTCCTTTATCAGAAAATATCTCTCTCGGCGCTCACAGAGATGATATTCCGCCGTCCACCACATGACCGCACGGTCACGTTTGCCGCGATATCTGAAGAGACCAAAGTTCAGCCTAATGAAATCGAGCATTTGATCATGAAAGCATTGAGCCTTGGTCTATTGAAGGGGTCGATTGATCAGGTTTCGCAAATTGCGAGGATCAACTGGGTACAACCTAAAGTGCTGGATATGAAGCAGATTGAAGGAATGAGGAATCGGTTGAAGGAATGGGACGCAGGCGTCAACCAGTTGGGCCATTGGATCGAAGGAGTTGGCAAAGACGTCTGGGTTGCATAGATGGTTTTTGATTTGTACCGTTCTGTACCACTTAGCTATGAAAGTATGGAATGAGCTAGTGGGTTCAGCGCGTGCCTCACTTTTCATCAGAAATCTCTCTTTGTAGAATTAGAAGACAATTAACACAATTTAGCCACAGTGCCTAATGAACCGGTGGCAGAATCTAGATTTCCGTCAACACGCTGCCCCTTGAGGATATTTTACGTGATATAAAAGCGCCTAATACTATCTATATAAATCTAGCCCAGCGCTGCGATGATCATCAATCGCCTATATCAAACAAGCACCGAACATGCCAACCCCAATGTCCCAGCCAGCCACGCCGGCCACCAAACGCACCACACAGCAACCTGCGTCCACATTCCCCAAACGTCCCAGCCAAAAGCCGCCTCAGTGAGCACATTCTCCACCGAGACATTCCACGCTTTGCAAGCCGCAAGAAAGACAGTGTTTGGAGCAACGAGGTTAACTACCACCAGACCGATGACGATCTTGGCAATAACACACGGCGTTAACCGTCTTGCAGATTTTGCAGTTTCATTCTTCTTTGCAGATTTTGGACCTGCACGGGCAAAGGATGGTGGTGTTGACTTGGACTCGATGTACCCGATGAACGAGAGCGGGGCGCAGAATAGACCCATGAGCAGGGATAGGGAAAAGTTGAGCGTGGCGAGGGCGGATAGGAAGAGACCGAGGAGCAGGAGAGAGAATGATTTGATGAGGAGAAACTGCTGGGCCGTCGGGGTGCGAAGGCGCGTGAGCAGGGTGGCGAGCGCAAATGGGATCAGGGGATTGATGAAAGCAAAGTAATATGCTGCGGGCGCGAAGAACTGGCGAGTTGTGATGCAGTTAGCCGACCGGTCTGCCCTGTAAAAAAGCGGGATAGGGAAGAGAGCACGTACCTGATGGGGAAGACGATTGAAGGTATAGAGAGGAATGACTCCTAGAAAGTGCAAACCAATAACCAAGCCTACAGGTAGGGCCAGATGCCGTTCCAGAATCCCATTATTTTCTTCCTTTGCAGGCATTTCGTTTGTCGCCATGTTTTCGGTCTCTCTGCTCTTCACCTTTGCTGTGGTATTCGCGTTCGAAGATGACTTGCGGCCAAAATAGCCACTTTTCATCCACAATGTAATAGCCATGATTGTGAAATTGCCCGCAATCAACATTGCGCTGGGAAGATACGTCCCGATGCTGACGAACCGATTCGCCTGCATAAGCAAGTAAAAGAAGAAGCTTTGATGCAAATGCTCCAGCAAGTTATTCAAGCTTCGAACCAAACTCTCCACGGTCCGACCCAGAGCCATCTCATCCTGCCATCCTGTGCCAACGGTTTGAAGCGTGATTGCATCGATGTGATATGGCATAAAACTGCTATGCAGCCCTGCCGCCGAACCAAGACCCTGACGCATCATGCCCCTCAGCATAGTCTGAAGGCGCATCTTGTAGCTGTCGTCGTGATTCCACATTTCTTGTAATTCTGCCCGTATCCCCATTTGCCCGTTGGAGATGGATACGGCAGTATTGAACAGGTCGAGATTGGGCAGTTGACCATTTACCCCGTCGTACACAATGTGTATTTTCTCGAATCGATGATCAAATGGATATTCAAAGACTAGGGCGCCTTGTAAAACACCGCTCTTGAGAGGCAGTGGTTCCACAGATGGAGGGTGCATGTCATGGTAAGCGTCAATCCATGCTTGAGCACCGGACTTGCTATCTGGGGTGATGAGGATGATGATATCTTTTGACCAGAGCGACCACCCTGAAAATAAAACACATCAGCGAGAAACCAGGAGAGGTCGCACCAGTGCGATCACCTACTTTTGAAATATCGAGCCAGTGTCAACGCCAACGTGACGCCGTTGAGATTCGGCTCGTCTTTGATCGTCTTCCACGCCGCAACCAAAACAATTGCCTCTGTCCCATCACCTCGAGGAGCCTGAATGATACCGTATACGTTCTGTCCCGAATGGACATTCCCGGCGGATCGATACTCATAATTCTGCGTTGCGACTTTCAACCCTGACTCCCTGAAAATCGACTGCAATTTTTGCGATACCCTGCATTGATAAATCATCAGCCCCGTGTTCGTTGCTATCCATACCAGCTAAAGGACCACGTATAAGTTGTAAGAACATACTCATCATACTCCGCATCCTTTACTGCTTCAATCTCCTGCCTATACCCCCGAAAGATATTCTGTTCGCTGCCCGAAAAGTACGTGTGCACTTGTCCCGGCAACAGCGCATTTTCGGATATATACGTTTTTCGGGAGTATTCATTCAATGGCAGCAAGAGGAGCCATACCACACCGACGAGGATGAGAAGGGTGGAAAGGTAGGGAGGGAGCTTGGATAGAGGGCGCGGGTCGCGACGTAGCTTGAGGATGAGGTTCGCTGTTCCGAAGCTTGCACGTCAGTTTTCATAGCTCGCACATAGAGAGTCTGGGTCAATCGGAAAAAGTGATAAATTGCCGCTATGGTCTTCTCACTTACCTAGTAGTGCCATTGGGAAGAGAGCCCTCACGGGTATGTTCCCATGAAGGCCATGGGTGTTGGGTGAATGAGGTGGTGTTGTTTGATCGGAGTTCTGGAGCGGTTTGCACCAACTATGTCCGCCCGAACGTCACGACACAGCGGATTTATTAGGGGTCGTTTGGTAACTAACCCCCCAAGCTACTCCGTACTTTGGCATCTATCGATATCCCAGCTGGCAAACAGGACAAAAGCATGCCTTCATAAGTCATTATTAAAAGAACTAAAATACTTCTAAAATTATACAAGAATGGTATCTATTAAACCCTCCTCCTCGGAGTGAACGGGGCAATTGCCAACGTGGCGTATGTAATTTGAGAATCATGAATGATGCCTCGAGGTCATATAACAGCAGCAAATTTACGGACCTAACCGCTGCGAAGATCCAAAATAGTTCATAGCCACTCCTTGGCCGTTGGAAGAATTGCCCGTGGGCAGTATTCCGTATCTCCCATAAGTCTTCTGGTCAACTGAGACGTAGTGTGGGAGAACACCAAGTAGGTTCAATTTGCCTTCAATCCATCGCAGAACCTTCTCCGGAGGGAAAAGGATTTTGAGATAACCAAGGCCGACTACACAAAAGGTCAACAGACGTCCCAATGCATGGACAGGCCACAATACTTACGGACATAGCCCACACCTATTGCGCACAGGTGCCCCAGAAGGCTGGTATTCGGTACCAAAGCGGCGATGAAGACCATTGCAATCAGCGGGGTTGTCCATGTTGGAATTTTATATGTCGACACACTGTCTTAAGTCAGTAACTTCACCACGCAATGAACATATCCAAGAGAGGTTTAACAGACCTGAAGTGTGGGTTCGAACCATAGGTCTTGATCGCCTCTGATCCTAGTAGTAAAAACACCCAGATACTGCAAGCCTCTTCGTTAGCAGCGTCCAACTGAACGCTCAAGATTTCTCCAGATTTACATACCTTGACCCTAATATCGCGGTATCCCCTCGCAGAGCAAATCTTTCGAAGAGAATATACAAGCCTCCAGGAAGTGTGGATAGCGCTAGATATGCGGTTAGCTGCCAGCCTTTTTCCCCAGACTTTAAGCAGAGCAACCTACGTCCAAAGAACAGAGCCACCGACGTAAGCGTCCCATGCTCAGCCTCAAATCTCTCCAACAACGGCGTAAGCGCCAACAGGTTTAAGAACGCATGGAGAAATCCCTGATGGACAAAGGGATACGTGTTGAGCCGGTACACTAAAAGCAGACATAGAACGCAGTCGTAAGCAGGCGATTATCTTCAATAACAGAGTCTCAAAACACAGGCATATACATACTGCTCAATAGTGATACTTGACTCGGCTTTAATTGACCCCATTGCGCCACGCTCCATGCCGGTTGTAAATCCAACAGCCAAAACACGACAATGGCGAGGAGGACTACTCGTGTAAAGAGTGGGAGGCGGAGTATGTACGATCGAAGTCGCGCAGGGCTAAACGGGAGGGGAGGTAGTGCCGGCGTCATGTTGGTTTTGGCTCTCAATCGCAAGAACGCGGTAAACAGCACTAGGGCAAAACCACAGATGGACTGCGACTCGATCGAACGTCGTCGTCACGAAACAGGATCGGAACGTAGGCTCGCGGCGAAAGAAGAAAATATAGGCAAATAAGCACGGCGATATACCTGTGTCGATTCTTCCAGTGTCTTCTCGTTTTGTAGCACGCGACCCGGGCGCGTTGGCAAAAAGATCCTTTTCTCGCAATCTACGGTCTCCGGTTCTCAGGAACGAGTATCACGCAGAGGCACAAACCGCTAAATATGGGAGCTCTCAGCGTGTTCACGATTTACTCCGTATGCACCGTTCAATTGGCCAATGTGGCACGAATCCAGCGTCTCGTCTGAGCTTGCGAAGTCGAATTGTCCGGTGCACCCTGGGGATTGGCGCAAAAGTGTTAGCCAAACTTGATCAGGGATTCTAGGTGTTCACTATAAAAGTAGCCACTTACAAAGAACTAGGAAAATGAGCTTGATCTTCCCTCGAGGGAGAGCTAGAAGGCGAGTGTTGGTGGTAAAGGGACCGCGGTGTGTTGAAATGAGGAATCTCTCACGGTTTGGACGAAATCTTCCGCGGACACTTTTCGGCGCGGGAAAGCTTAGCCCAAACCATCCATCATCGCCAATCAGCCACCATCAGCCCCTAAGCACGTAGTTACACCATAGGCAGCTCTGTGAGATCCCATTATTCCAGCAGATCACGCCTCCTCGACGGTTTGATATTGTCACAGGACAGCAGTCGCTACAGCCATGAGGCGGTATAGGAACTCTGGCTCCGCAACCAGACCCGGAAACAGAGACTCAAAGAAGCGTCTGTGCGAATGGAATGGTACTGTCTGACTGGCCCTGAGGACTGAACTGGCACTAATTACCATCTTTCTCCCTGTGCTCCGGGGGTGCCCGATAACCCAAGCTTGACTTGAGTTGCCAGAAATCTTTTTACGTGCCTTTGCAAAAGAGATACTCAATGTGTATCGTGTTTCTTGGGTTGCTTCCTGCAATCAGAATCCCATGTGCTAACATTCTCTACATAATTACAGTGCCAGGAAAAGGGCCGCCACACTTGCCGATACCACCACTGAATGCAAAATCTTATCTCTTATATTCGTCGCGGCTCCTTTGAAAGCCCATGTCTCGCATTGCCCGTGCCCGGTATTATACTCCACCGCTGAGTGAAACGCAAAGCTTCGAATCGGGTACGGCACTGTCCGGCACAGACCGCCAGGTTCAGTCTGACAACTCGTTTCGAACCATGGGTACTGATCTTCGTCGAAGTCATCGCCACCGACTTGTTCGCAATTCGGAAATGCATAGACATAAAACACCCACGGAGCGTCTTCACCGGCCTCGGCCTGACCTGTTTGATTGACCTGTTCATACCAGACACGAGAGTAATTTGCCTGACTGTCAAAGTTATCGCGGTTCCGGAGAAACCAGTGGATGCCATTGGGGTGTATTATCTCGCCGCCAGGGCGCGAAATTCGGAGTGTGGCATTCTGGAATCCGGTGTCGTTGTTTTGGGAGAAGATATCCGTGAGGTTGAAACAAGTATATGCGTTGGGGATGGTGGACGTCGTGAGGACGAGACCCTGTGAGGTGTCATTGGCCTGGCATGACGCTTCTTGATCACCAGCGAAAAAAGACACTGTAATGTTGCCGGAACCGCTGCTTTTGAGGTTGTCAGTGAAAATACTAATGAGGTGAAGGTACAAGTGGCTTACCGTCGCACAGTGCGGGCAAAGCCATAGGGTGATAGTGCAAGGGCTCCCTGTGATAGGAGTATAAGCAAAGGAATTGTTTTGAACATATTGAAGTGGTAGCAGAGTCTGCTTAACTGTCTCTAGCACTTGAACTTGTCTTAACAGTATCTGTGTTGAGTATGAATTGGGCCGCAAGTTATAGAAAAGCTGGCGTTTTACAACGTTTATGAGACCGGATATCTCAACGGCCCTTGATGATGTCAAGCTTGGGCTGGGCACGTCATGATCAGCGGGCGACGAAATCTGAAATTTGGGAAGCCCCAACATTGATTGTATATAACTGCTATATTATTATTGTTAGTAGTGGATGCTCGGATGACCCAGCATTAATTGCTCCCTTGATTTTATTAATGCTCCTCCTAGAGCATAAAACGGTTAGAAGGCCTGAAGGCAAGCACCCAGCGATAGATCCAACAGATATTGTGCCCTAATACGTGCAAAACGAGTACTGTGCACTGACTAAACATGCTTGTCCGGTCTTGGGCAGTGCTCTCATGGCCCTTGATATCGCGGCGAAGGTGCATGCCAAGCGTTGGATGACGGCAGATCTGCAGCCACAGGCTTTCCTTGGTCCAATCCCCGGGAACCAACCTTAACTTCTCCACATCGCATTAACCCACATGGCAAGGGGGGAGAGCTTAATCTGTCCGCCGCACTCCATCTGAAAAATCATGCTCCGACGGTGGCCACATAGCGAGAAACTATGCTGCTCTGGGACTGAGGTTTTTTTGGAAATATATAATAGGTTTGTGGTGAGAATTGCGATGACTATAGTAGTAATTATGATCTACGTTGTCAATGCTATGTATCTCAGCACTAACCGTTAGCAAAGAGGCTCTCTCTTATAAAGGGTATGGTGTCAAAGCAGCTTTCGTACATGGGAGTTTGTGGCGGTCAATTGCTAGTTACTGCCGAGGTCTCCGAGCCGGGGGCATGACAGTTGGACGTTACAAATATCTTTCCCCTGACACCTAAGGGACTGTGTAACTATTAGTCTCCGATCGCTCAGTGAAGAAAAACATGATCGGGCAAAATTCTTCATCCAATAAACAGTTATTTTTTAATTACTAATAACTAGCTATAGCAAGTAATCGAGTTTTTACAGAATAAAAAGCATTGAAATCAGATATTATTGCGCCCTCATCCAGTCAAACGGCAGATCCCTATACCATTCACTCGTCGTAATGAGCGGGCGTTGTGCACGGCCTATGGGGTTATGGGCTGGCCTAAGGAGCGTCTCAGTGGAGTTGATTAATAGATTTAGAGATAGTTAGAGAACAGCAACTTCCTACCAGAACATCGGAATACTGGGACTGGATAACCAGAAACCCAGCAGAAACCAGCACAGCTCCCAGATTTGTTGTCGCCGTCCGCATTCTCTCGAAGAGTGCATTCGGCTTCACAAGCCGCATCTTTTACAGGCAACCCGTTAGCTTTGTTAAAATCTTCAAATTCAAAGTATAGAGCTGGTGTATTCACATATGAGTGTGGAAACTACCAGCGGGCCTGTTAATACCATCAACACAATCCGGCCTTGCGTGATAGAATCATCATCGCTTTGACCACTCCCGTAGTTCACTATGGAGTCATGGTAGTGTCCTGAAAACTCCCAATTTCATCTGGCCTCGCCTTGAATGCAAGACCGGTACCCTGGAAAGTGCGCGGATTCCTTTGCTATCATTATCGATTCAAGATAGTTTCCCTGCGAGCCCCAGATTTTCGCGTTGGCTTCAAGTTAACTGGCACGCTTTTTGTGCAGTTAAACCGATAATAACGTCATGTTTAAAATTGACAGAGGACGAGAAGGTTAATAACGTGTTCTCAGCATAAAAAAAGGTGTAAAGGGGCGGCATAACCCAAAGGCTGAGAGCCAGTACTCCTCATACTTATCTTCAAACATCAGATCTCTTCGAAGCTTGATCCAATTTCGCATCAACAGTTTCTCCAGGTCCAGACTTGGTATCAAAATGCTTGTTTCAGTGATTGACGGTCTTGATTTCGTAGGGTCGGCCCTAACTATTATTGGCTTTTTACAGAGCAATACCCTTAGCCCGCCTCCAGAGGGTGCAACCATTCGAATCAAAGCTGGTTTGTCTGGTGACGACGAACCTGGAATAGTAACTTAACCGCACCCAAAGGCTCATGGTATAGCCGCGCTGATAGAGCTTAGGATGGACAAATCGCTGCGGCCTATGCCTGGGACACCAAGAACAATTACTTGGGCAAATCGGATGGTGATCATGTCGAAACAGGAGACAGATCTCACAATTGACCAGTTTTCGCCGGGAACACGGGGCGAGTACATCGGCGTTGCTGTTGTCAAAAATGGCTGTATGCATCGCCTGGGTTACTGTCAGCATGCTCGAACGAACAGACGGAGGCTCCTGGACGGGTGACATCGGATATGAGTGCGGACAGAACTGGTATGAACAAAAGGAAAGGGCCGGGTGGATCGACGAAGAACGGACGGAGGAATACGTACCAAGATTCACCTGGCTCGACGAAGACCACTCCAATGGCATTCAAAGCGCCGCCATGAAGTTTAGTGTCACTGCTTATGGCGAGAAGGTTGTCGAAACCACGGATAATGCCAAAGGTTGCGATTTCACTTTGTGGGGCCCAGATAATGGGCCGATTAATGGCGTGTATTTTCTTTTGACGTTGTCTCCCGAAGGTCAGATGGCTAACACTTCTCTTCCAGGTAAACCAGAAAAGCGGTCCATACGTCCGCGTCTTCCCTGGATGGAGGAGAGCCTGGTCGTCTCGAATATCACACGGCACAAGGCTGAGAACTTGTGCTCATCGGACACATCTTGGGGCCCGGACTTTGTTGGCACAGATGGCATGTTCTGTGATATGGCCACCAAGACCTTAATTCCGCTCTGCTCCACCGAAAATATAGATGGCTGCGTTGATATCGATGACCAAGTGAAAACGGTCAAGAAACGATCTATCATGGCAGGGCGTGCGGTGAAGACCACTCATAAGGCTTATAGAAAAATCAGCCACTGGGATTAAGTCAACAAGCTTGTTGCACTCTTCAAGTCATTCTATTGGATTTCTTGTGTTTTGATGCTTGTCATGTACATACTATTCATTCTTTCTAAGATGTGCTGTTGTTAGCTCTTTAGGTTCCTGGCCGTTCAAAAACCTTTGATCTAGTTAGTTAACTAACTAACTTGTTTGCACTGTGATGTTTGCATCCCCCTGTTTGCACTCTCATACCTTGACACTCAGACATAGACTACCGTTCATTATCAGAGTACTCCGTAGAGAACATTATCATAAATACATCGAAAATTCCTCCCTCATATCTCCATTGCATCATATACGGCCTTCTCAAATACCTTTTACCTTTTTAGAATATCGACCCAGAAAACTGATTTCAACCGAGCCACCCAGGCATCGACGGGTATAAAGCAAACGTCATCTGGAAACAAAAAGCACATAAAGTAATTAGAGAAATGAATATCATATCAGGCTCGTGCAATAGTTATCATATTTATGCTGGAAAACGGAAATGTCGAGGAGCCGGAACTGGGTTTCTCTTCGAAGCCCATGCTTTCAGGGCAATGATGACGATCTCCCATGCCATAACAAAAGCCGTGAAGCCCATACCAATCGTAAAAACAAACATCGCGTCCAAGTCGTAGTATATCATCACATTGATGATGTCCTTGGTCTGAAGGTTGTTAGTGAAAAAACCCACGGAACTCGCAGCTCTCCCGACAAGAAGACACTTACACTCAGTATGAGGATAAGCCCGCCCGAAATAAGACAGAATGATGCCACCAATTCAGACGGTGGCCGAGATGGAAGGAATGAAGTTGGCGGGCTAAGATACAAGAGCATGTAGGTTACGGCACGGGCGAGGGAGAACCCAATCAGAAGCATGCCCCATTGCGAATGAACCATCGTTGAAACCATGCTGGCTTGATGGTGCGAACTCATCATCAAACCGAGCAAAAGTATCACCAGCGCTGGCATCGGGTTAAGCGACAGCTGCTGTGTTTTTGGAGGTTGCCACTCCTCCACCCCTTTCGGACACTGATCTGAATGAGCTGGTGCAAAGAGAACAGTGGTATTAATCCAATCCCGTAGACGTGTTGATTCTGCAAGCATACCGCACTATCACCAATAATTAGTTTTCAGATTTTTGCAATGTATACAAGGATACAAGACAACGAAACTCACCAAGCCTCCGCCGAAGAACATAATCGAGATTGCCACATGCTCTAAGTCTTGCGCTGCCCACGCGCCACCCCAAGCGGCCAAATGCTCTAGGAAAACATTGGTCACGCCGTAAAGGAAGATTACGAAGGACTCGGTAAATTCACCGGTAGGGATTCTGACTTTCCATCCTACAATCTCGCGGGGTGGTTTGACGTTCCATGCCCATCCGAAATCGGCAAAGCACCCAAGCCATCTTCCCAGTGTTAAAAGTCCGTACCATAGGAAGATGCCGCCTTTGATAAAGTGAGCAAGACTATTGAATATGTTGCTGCCTCTCTATATGCTGTTAGCTTGACTGGCAACTAGATATGGCCATCACTTGGGAACCTTACGGAGATACCACCATAGGTAATTGCACCGGTGACAATGGCAATAAAACCAAGGGGTAAAATGGTTCTCTCGATGACAATATACACTACTCTTAACGAGTTCAGCGCACGCTGAGATAACAAACCTGGGATGCGATGCGCAAGATGCTTGTTCACAAAAGCACTTCCTGGAAATCGCCATTTTTTAGACACGAATCTGGGTTCGTCAATCGGCTTCTCCTCAAAATCATCAAACTGTTCATTCCGAGTCAGGCAGCGCCCGCGTTCCGGTGAGTCTGTTCGCAGACTGTAAAGAGAGGACGAACTTCTTTCGGTGCCCTGCCCACTATCTCTAGACCAGCGGTGTTGGTGGCCTGGGTGCGAAGAGGAAGTCCGATCGTCCTGGGAAGAATCTGATGGAACCGGCAGAAAGGCGATGTTCTCATTATTGGCACCTCCAGAATGTTTGATCCTTCCCGAATAGGCAAAGAGTAACCCCATGACGACCTCAGCAACCATGACCCAAGTCGCAATCCATCCAATCTTATGGTGCGCATTGTTTTCATACAGATCCGGGCTCTGGCTGTTGTAGATGACTCCCACAAACACTCCGATGGCATTGACGATAAGAAAGAGAAATTGAACCGGGAGGGCAAGACGAGAACGGGCAACGCTAAACATAACACCTGAAATTGCGTATGCAATTAGTACTAGTAGCATAACCGCCAAGCTTTCCGGTTCATACCAATTGGCAGAATAAAAAACCAAGCCAGAACCATCAGGACGATATGGGTCAGTATAACTCCGAAGTGTTCTCCATGGGCAAAGTAGCTTATTGGGCCCGGGGTTTCGGCGACTTTCGCGGTCGCGTTGGCAAACGCTCCGTTGTTCAAACCCATCTCCCTGTGCATGTCCATTGAACCGTGTTCATCGCCATGAGGTTGTGCGTTTGCCCCGAACGAGAGGAGCAATAAAAGCACGACAAGGCGCGCCGGCAAAGCTGATAGGTACAGCATCGACTGATATAGTTGTGAGAGGAACGTTCTCCGGGCGGGAGGCAAGGAGTATTGGTATGTACTATCGAGAGACGACTGTAACGGAAACGGGTGACTTGAAATCAAGTAAGAGGAGCTTGTAATGCGACAGAATGAAACGAAAGATGCAGGGAGGGGGTAAAGCGGTTAGAAGTAATAGCAGAGAGACAGCTCAGTAGAATGCACGAGACAAAGAGCGGAGCCAGCCTATTATGAATGAAAGAATTGTGCCTAGTCGCTGACAGCAGCTCGCAGGTTTGGACCTTTCTTAGGGCGGGCAGAATTCGGCATTGGCCAGGAGATAAGCAGTTCAAGGTCCAGAGCTCCCTTGGGTGCCAGCCGTTAATCCACGAAACAGCTCCCGGGTAATGAAAGAATGGGTGGAGACAGATACAACGATGAAGAGAAGTTGATCCAAATCAGTCCCTTGTAGGGCGTAAAACCCTGAGGAAATTTGGCAGAAGAAGCTTCAACTCCTTAGCAACAGAGGACTTGCACAGTTGATGCTGGAGCGAGCAGAGCAAGCAAAGGGCGCTGTCATTCAGGAGCATGAGTCATGCGTAAGCGTTTTGCACCCATCACTGTATCAGTTATTCCTCGGAGGTGGACCGTCATGGTTATCATCCGTCAAACAACGCAGCAATCAATCAGATGCAGCAAATATTTTTTTTCTGTGAAATGATCCGCATCGTCAGCGATGACGCTAAGCGTGGTGGGGAGTACAGTTAGCGCCGCATGACCTAGGCCTCCCGGGCTCCAGACAGCTTCAGCTCCGTCCCATCGCTCGAATAAATGCTGAGTATGTTACAGAAGGCCACTCGGGCACCAACCCGAGGACTGGGAGCCTTCGTCAACTAGGCACGTATACATATGCCCGACAGTCAAAGCCACAGAATACGGAGCCCGCTCCAGAGACTAACCCAGCATGCCATATATACCCTCAGCGTGCATTTGGACAAATTCGAACTGACTTGCAAAGCCAGGGTTCATGAGTCGTGCTGCAGTGTCAAACTCCTCTCTGTCAAGTCACCAGCCGGTCGATTTGTCAAGCCAGCCACTTGTGCGAGGTGATGAATAATTACCATCGGTGACAATAATCGCCGCGCGGAGAGAACAGGTATGTACTGTACATACCTACAGGTTACACCGTTCCCGGCACTTCCGCAGGCTCCAGCTGTCTGTAACATTCGTAATACCGGGGTAATCGTCGGATTTGATGCCAATGATGAGAGTCTTGTCTCACGAGCTCCGAGGAAACTTCACGCAGTCGGTTTTAATCTTGCGCATCCCTCACTCGCTGTAGTGATGGATATTCTCAAGAGAGAAATGAGAACGGAGCGGGGAATCTGATTGATACGTGGCTTTGGGGATACATACGCAAGGGCGAGCACGGCTAGAAGATGTGCAGAATGAGCTTCACCTCAAACCCAGGCTAACTTGGTGTATGTATGTACATACAGTACAACCACTCCCATTCTTTCGTCTCTGTACTAAGTACACAGGGTGTTTATGGATGTACAGTACATACATACATAACATAGCATGTGTGCGCAGAAGGTTTTTTCTGACAGCTGCCGGTCGCCATGGGCAGGTATGCATGGTTGTTCTTCTTTGGCCACGTGCATAGCCCCAGCTTGAACTAAGAAACTCATTGAGCTCCCCGATCATGCGCCGTGCGCTTCCTCCGCATCCACGGATAGCGACTTCGTATGCCGGTGTCCCGTTTGCGCCGATATTTTGGTCCATCGAATTATTAATAATGATGCGAAAGTCAAACGCCAATGGTGAAGCTAAGAATGCTTTTTCCTCCATTCTTGAGATTATCTCTTCGCGCTGTCAGTCATTATTGATTTCTCAGCAAGTGTCGATTGGTTGCTTGCCATGACTCTGTTTCCTCGCAGCAAAATGAGCCCTCCGTCGTCGATATAAAGATTTTTGCGCGGGTCGAAATGGGGTCGGATCAGTTAACCCGGTCTTCAAGGGTCTTCGGGATTCGCGGCACTCTTAAATTGTGGAGATAGCAAAAAGAAAAGAAAATCACCAAAACGCTCGTTACGCAGCCAAACGTTTTCCCAGATACGAATTTGATGAGAAGATCGCGTCGTCATGACTTCCTGTCATGGTCGCCTGCCAGTGCCAGATCGTGTAATATAAAATTGATGTCAACCTGAGTTGTTTGTGTATCCCATCTTCCGTTTACTGGGGTTTGTATGGGCTCTGCCATAACCACAAGAGATTTCAGGCTTGTCATGGCTAGACATGTTTGGGAAAAACGACCCTCAGAAGCGTTTGCAAGGGTGGGCGTGCTCTCTGAACCAACACAGCAACTTAATGGTTAACTGACAAATATCCAATCCGTACCGAGTACTCCGTACACAACGTTGACACGCGCCAGCGTTGGTTTCAATGCGGTACATATGAAGGTCTTCCTTATGCCTGTATCCTCAGGTGGCTCCATATAAGGAGTACCAGGCTGCTTTTGGCTTCGAGTTTCCCAGACAAGTGGCATATCCCCGCTGCTTGGGCCTTTTCCTGCTCCTTCAACCAGTAACCGGAACTCGTCGCTGTGCACGGTTCCTGTCTTCACCAGATGCCAAAAACCAAGCCCTAACCCAATCTCCCAAGCTCGTGGACCACACAAGCTTGATGAAAGTGTGTTTCGTTCCTCAACAATATCGGCTCAATAATAAAACCTGCACATACATTGTGGTTGGAAAACGCGTGGATGGAACATGCCACATCTTCTTCTTTTCATTACTTCACAAAGGCAGGATCATCTGGCCTTCCTTCAGATCAATGACTCAGCTGTGGATTTCCTCGCACTGCTCAAGAATGTCTTGCATCTGGAGAAAACGACCAATTCTTAGCAAACATTGCTATACATATGTGCATACTCGCACGGAAGCTGTAACGAAATTTGGACGTTGAGGTAGAATTAGGCATCTTGAGGGTCTATATTTTGTTACCTTGCACAAATACAGCCGATGGCCTGCGAGATACCATTTACCCCGATAGGCACCGGCCATAATTCGCCGGAACTGACTTATGATAAGAAAGCACCCATTGACTGGATAAAATTTGCTCGCCGATGGGGTAATCGTCGTCTTACGACGAGGCCGCATTAGATGGGAGTCGGCCCGGTTCTTCTTGAAAAAGAGGGGGGAATTGCACAGAAATCTGTCTGTATATTGCTTCGAACGACATCGAATCGCTTCTATGTCCCTTTGATTCATGAGGCTTTCGATGTTTCGACGTTCACAAAAAAGAGAGCAAAGTAAATCCAAATTTGAGTTCGATGCTACGAACGATTGTTTTATTGATATGCTTATGGGGCGCCTCTGGGAAGTCTCCTTGTACAAATCCATCGCATCTATGTATAGTACCTACATAGACCTACGACTTAGCGCGTTATCATTGTACTTGAATTCTTCCAAGTCAAATCTGGTATCCAAGCGCGGTTCATAGTGCTCGGAACCATGCCATGATCCCTCAAATTTCCCCAAAGACAGAATTTCATTCAAGACTCCAATAGATTTAATAATTTGGCAACACTTTGCTTAACATTCACACCTCTGTACAATGAGAGGACAATCGAGGGAACACTTGGGTGCATTATATTGCCCCCCAAACAGTCACGTGATATCAAATCTTCGCCCAGGACCTCACCTGGCAGAACGGTCTCCTTGTGTTGAACGCCGAACCCTTTCAAAAGAGGGAAAGGTTTAAAGAATGTGAGAAAACTATTGTCTATTCTGTTACGCCCAATGTGCTCAGATGAAATATTTCTTATCCGCCGTTTGACAACTTTAACTTCCGTTTGGTTCCTTGGTAAGAGGTTATGATAATTTTACCTTCACACTAATCCTCCCGAAACTCATGATCATACGATAGCTAAGCTATTTGCTCTGTTCTTTGATTCAAGTTTATGTTTTGCTTGTCTTGAGACACCGTTACTACTGACAGCAGCAAGCTGGAACTGACATCGAGGCTCTAGAAGCACTGCTCCACGGGTGTTTCTAGATAACCCACTATACAAAATTTGATCACCATCTATCCGACGACATTTGCCTGAATCTTTTGCGGGCTATCCATTATGGTGGACAACGCTGTCAATCTGGAACCGGAGTTTGGCTGTGGTATATCTATATCTCATGATATCTTTGAAAACGAGACTATGGGGCTAACCAACCTGAATAGAGCATCTCCGGGATATCCTTGAAAGCGACTCTGAAACTGCCGGCCAGTTCTATGATTCGCTACTCCATGTGCGGAAATCTCAGTCTCTACAGCCTCAGGTGTTTCGAGAGTTGGCACAAACGGGCCAGAGCTGCAGACGAAAGTTATCGTTGAAACCATTATACCAGTGTCTACATTGCCCTGTCACTCGGCCGCGAGATGGTCGGGCAGCTCACAGTGAGAAAAGTGGTCATGTATTCTGTGAGATCTACTTCCTTCGCTCTGAATGGACTTAGTTGGCTAACGAGTTTTGCCCAGTTGCCGATTACCGAACCGGGTCAGTTTGGTGTCAAGGTTGCAACGACTTCATATATGATAGCGAGGTGGACAAGGTTTTTCCTGATATAACCAGGAGAGCACAATGTAGGGTTACACATTGCAATTTGCTTATCTTGCAACTATCTAACATCTTTCTCCCACAGACACCAAGAAACGAAGCCTTGGTGATGCGTCGGTCTATGCCGATGCAGAAGAGGCGTCCTATTTAACATCCAACAGTAATAAACGGCTTTGCGGAAAGGAAGGTGTTAGAGGCTTGTTTAACCTTGGACAGACATGCTATATGAATGTCATCCTGCAGACCCTGTTCCACGAGCCCTTGCTCACTTCCTATTTCCTTGGGCATGGACATCGAACTTATGACTGCCCAGAAATAAACTGCTTTGGCTGTCATGTGGCAGAGGCTTTTGCAGAATTTAACAATGATGAAAAAGAAGAAGGCTTCGGGGCTCTCAACCTGTTATTGAGCTCATGGCAATCAACACCGGTAGGTTTCGAATAGGTGAAGAATCAATTTTTTGCTGATCTGTTTTGCAGGATCTCGCTGGTTATCAGCAACAAGATGCCCACGAATTTTACCAATTCCTCGTCAACAAACTCCACGCCACGGCCGAAGACCGCACTGACGGATACGAACAGAGTTGTCGTTGTTTCTTCCACAAGGCTTTCTTCGGCAGATTGCAAAGCAGCGTGACTTGCCGCAACTGTGGAAACACAAATCGCACCGAGGATCCAATCATGGATCTGAGTCTTGCCTTTCAAGTTCAGAGGAAGAAGAAAGCATTGCACCGGACCACATCTGGTGACTCGGATGCCACGCCAACCCTCAACGGATGTCTGGAGAGTTATACGGCGCCAGAGGAGTTGACGGCAAGCGATTATAACTGTAGCTGGTGTGGGACACCGCAGGGAGCAACGAAACAGCTTCGACTGCGGAAGCTGCCTGTGATCTTATGCATGCAGCTCAAGGTCTCTCAGTCCCTTTTTCTAAATTACCTCGTCTCTTTTGCTATAAACTTAACTCCGTTTTCGCAAAGTGTCATCCAACTCCCAAATGTAAACAGCCAGCTGACGTAATCCTCTCTTTTCTTTAGAGATTCGAACGACATCGATCCATCTCAGAAAAGGTCGACGACAAAGTTGCTTTCCCCCTGTCCATAAACATGGCACCATACACAACTCGCAACCCGCAGCCCAAAAACCTCTTCAAATACAACTACGATTTACTTAGTGTGGTCGTCCATCTCGGTGACATTGATTCGGGTCATTATCTAGCTTACTGCCGACAAGGAGAACAGGTGAGACAAATCCTTGAGGAATTTCTCTTTTATTTACCATTCGTGTCACGTTGGACAGCTGCTGACTAGAGTGGGGTATAACAGTGGTTCAAATTCAATGATGACCGGGTCACGTTAGCTACTGAGGCGGAAGTTTTGGATGCTGATGCATATTTGCTGTTTTACACGCTGCGTTCTCTTCCAAGCCAGGGTCGCTGAATGACATCTTTTAGTGGAATTTTCAATGTATTATTATGGGAATATCGGGGCAAGGATATTGAGATGGTGTATCTGTTTGAATTTTGCTTCTATGGGTATATGCTGGTGTTTTGATTCCGTATCTTTCGTTCAAATATCCTTTTAAGAGTCTAGGTCTTTAGAGAATGGCTATCTTTATTCATCCTCCATGCGCAGATTGTTGTGGTGTTGTTTTCTAATCCTTGTTCTTTAAGCGTGTAAGTCCATCGGCAATATGGCCCCAAATAGCCTGGATGTATATGGAACGGGGTCAGGTTTGTGATGCTTAAGGAGGTCGGCCAAAGTGGCTCGACGCTCTGTAAAATGTCATCCAAGAAAGTCGCATTTGTTACTTTTACCTCTCAATCAACAACAACATCAGGTGTCCTGACTTTCAGATGCCGGTCGCTCGATTTTGCCGCGTCTCGTGCAGTGGTCTAGATTTACCGCAAGGTCCCTGTTTACCAAAGCCTGGGAAATAGCGGCAAGGTTCACTATCTTGCACGCATGTTGGTTTGACCAACGTCCAATTCTTGAAAAGATGGAGAGAAGTCCGACAATGTCGTTATCACCTAGCTCCCCTTCCACGTGCCCTCGCCAACCCACTCGCACGTTGCCGGCCCGTCGTTCCTCTCGTCGTATATCGGCCCCTCGTGGTTCCTCGACTTGTACCGGTCGATGACGAGCTCGTCGACGTGCCTGGCGTGGAGAATTTGGAGGACTTCTTCGAAGAGGTGGGCGGGTGATCAATGAATGACGTATCAGTTGTCCTATTATTGTCGAGCTTAGTTGCAATGCCTCGCAGGACGCTGTTGAGACGCGAGCAAATGGCCTTACAAAAAAGTTGTTTCAGTGTCGATTTCGGGCTGTGGTGGCGGAGGTTCAGGGGCCGAATCGGCTGAGGAGGATATTCAGCTTCATATCCCGTGTTTTGGTCCACGATTTCTTGATAGGCGATAAACTCACCTGCATCTTTTGCTCGACGGAACGATTCTGGGACTGGGGCCTGAAAGAGTTGTTAGCACGTCTAAAGGGTGCCTTTGAGATTATTTGCCCAATTTATCGCACTCGCCTCTGAAAAGTCGACACAGAACGCGTTCATGTTCAGGCCATACAGGAAACCGGCGAAACTCTCGTTGAACCGTGACAGGCTCTCGTGCAGCAGTTGAAGGTGCATAAAATTGGCTTCCAGATCGGCCATTGAGTCTGCCAGCTCCGCGAATTGAGGTTCCAGGACGTTGATAGCTGGTTGCGACGCGTGGCCGCTCGATCCGCCTCCGAAGCTCTGTTCGCGGATCGATGATCTCGAGCGCGGGCGGAGCGGAGTGGTTGGGCGCGATGAGGGCCGGGGACGGGAGGTCGATCGTCGCGTGTCTGGTTCCATTTTCACGGAGCCGTCTACGGATGGTTTGTCTCGTAAAGCCTGTGTTCAGTTGATGCTGATATCTCCCCATTGCTGGCGCGGTTCGTCAGGTCCTATTTTTGTCCAGCCAAAGAGCGGGTCACGTGCGGGGCTGAAGCCGCGCATCCGGGGAAACTCTGTGAACATTGTTGAAATCAGGTTGCGAGAAGGCAAACGCGGGCAACTTTTTCTCGTCGACACTCTGGTTCACGGTTACAGGAACGCAAACTCTCCCATTTTTTCACGTTTTTTTCGCCGACACTTACGAGTCCCCGCCGTGCAATTGCGGCTGTGCAATAAAATATCGTGGTTGCCGCCTTTATCCACGCGTGTGCATCCCCCGCCTCTCCCATCGTTCCTTCCTCCAACCTTCCAACAATCTTTCCTCTCGCTCCTGCCAAAAATAGCAAGAGGATGCCCGTCAATCGTTCTTACTACTTCTAACCCACACAGTCGCTCGTTTTGTCTGTTTGTTTGCTTCTTTCGCTCGTTTGAATGAGTGCTCGCTTAACCCGCCGCGTGCTACCTGCCCTCCGGGATCTTCACCCCAAGCCAGCTTTCCAGTTTGCTGAACGCCGCCCGCAATTCCGGATTTGTCGCCGTGATCAACGCCCCATCCGCCCTATCGTCTCTCGCCCACACACTGCCAACTTCTACGCCCCTCGCACACGCACTGCCAACGCTGCCCACGCCGCATCTCTCTGGACTCTCTCGGTCTCTCTCGGTCTCGTGTGTGGTGGATTGGCATTGACCAGTTCATACGGAAGTCTCTGGCCATCCAAACAATTTGAGATACTCGAAGAATCAACCGATCCTCTTCCGGTCGAAGTCAAAGACCCTGCGACCCTAGAAATCATGACGGTACCAACCGGCCATGTTGGCAGCCTTACAGCCGAGGAGGAGCTTAAACTCAAGGAGCTCTGGGGTGTTCTATTCAAACTGTTCGGTGTGACGGACTCGCCAGATGATAAACAACCTCTTTCTCCCACGAGCTCTGGTGATGCCCCTGCGTCCGACCCGAAGAAATCCAAACGCAAACTTGGCCTCTTTGGGAAAAAGGATGGGTCTGCAACTCCCAAAGCTGAAGAAAATGGCACTCAATCCTCCGATGCCGATGATAAGTACGGTCAAACCAAGGAGTTTCACGATGCCTTGGCTACCCATACCCCCGAAGATTTGGGATTTGCATTCTGGAGTATGGTCAAACAGGATCACCCCGATGCTCTTCTCCTACGCTTCCTTCGTGCCCGGAAATGGGATGTCAACCGCGCCGTTATCATGTTGATCTCTGCTCTGCATTGGAGAGCAAAGACCATTCGTCTCGAGGACGAAATCATGAAACATGGGGATGCGGGTGCTCTCGAGGGCACGAATAGCAGCGACCCTGCGGTCAAAAAGGAATCGGAAGATTTTATGAACCTTCTTCGATTGGGTGAGAGCTTCATGCATGGAAAAGATAAGGCTGGCCGACCAATCTGCTATATCAGAGTGAGACTGCATAAGGCGGGTGCTTATTGCGAAGCAGCGCTGGAGAGATACACAGTTTATTTGATTGAAACGTCAAGATTGCTGTTGGAGAAACCCGCAGAAACTGCTGTAAGTTTCGATGACCTACACACATATGAAATAGGCTAACCTAACAAAGGCACTTGTTTTTGACATGACCGATTTTTCGCTGGCAAACATGGTCAGCACTCCTCAATATCATTCTAACTCGTGCCGGCATTTACTAATTCGGTTATTACAGGATTATGCGCCAGTGAAGTTCATGATCAAGTGCTTCGAAGCCAACTACCCCGAGAGTCTTGGTGTGATTCTCGTCCATAAAGCGCCATGGATCTTCTCCAGTATGTTATATATCTCTCAATATTCAACATATAGATTGCTAATGATCATATTTGCAGGAGTTTGGAGCGTGATTAAGGGCTGGTTAGACCCCGTTGTTGCTTCCAAAGTTCATTTCACAAAGACGCCAGAAGACCTCGAAGCATATATTTCACCGAACCAGCTCATCAAGGAAGTCGGCGGCGACAATCCTTACGAATACAAATATGTTGAACCAGCAGCAGGGGAAAACTCCAAGCAGAACGACACGAAGGCTATGGAGGATCTGATCAGCAAGAGAGTCCAATACGCCTCTCGGTTCCAACAGGCTACCAAATCCTGGATCTCAACGAATAGTTCGTCTATTACCGCTGAAGCCGCAGAATTCATGAGACAACGAAATGATCTCGCTTCCCAGCTACATGATAACTATTGGCAACTTGACCCATATGTACGGGCGAGGTCTTTATATGACCGTATTGGCGATATTCCACCTGGCAAATCTCACAAAGCTATGCCATCCAGGACAACCAGTGTCAGAACGACTGTCTCCACTAAACACAGCTTTGAAGTCGTCACCACAAGACCAATTGTTGTTGATGGCAATGGCGATGAAGTTGATTAAATCGATCATCTCTTTGCGTGCGTTTCTTCGCTCGTTACGTGTGCTCCATTTCTGCTTTGTTGACGTATATATCCACTCCTTGTAATGTGTTCGATATGTTTTCTCGAGAGGTTCAGGGTATTTTCGGCGTTTTTCCTCGACTTGAGGAATTGAGGTTCTCTTTTCTGATCCTCAACTGCATCGTTCTGGTTATGCTTGCTGTTCACGATTTTTACTGCGGTGGGAACAGGATGGCAACGGCTCGATTCTCCCTTCACTTCATTTTTTGGTGCATTCCACCACTTCTCTCATTGCTCTGACATCGAGAAAAGGAAGGCTGCTATACTTATAAACAGGCTATACTTGGGAATGAATAAATATTCTCTCTTTCACATTCTGATAATTGAACGTATCGGTTTCATTCTTGATTATACACTATAAGATGCTGAAATATACCAATTGCCATTGCCGAAGAGTTTGGTTCTTCGAGGGATCTGGCAATCGACTTCTTCATGGATCCCGCTACTTACATCTTTGACTTTAATTCGTTGCAGAGCTCTTTCAACGCATCCATGTTTGCGTCTTTGGCCGGCCAGCCTACACTCAGACCTTCAGTCTCGTTTGGTTTGGGGATCTATTGAGTTGGTTATTATTCGTCAGCACAATGAGTCGATCTCTTGTTTGGAGGGAAGCTGCGGATATCAAACAACCCCGTTCGGTGGTACGGGTTCCCATATGCACTTCTTTCTTACCATGTGGAAATGGACCTGTTCAAACGGGTTAGCAAGTGTAGTTGGAAAGACTTTTAGCGAGCAGTCAGAGTGTCAATTCAAACTTACATGATCAACGAATTGATGAGCAATCTTGCCATTGTTCTGAAGAATATTAAAGTCCTGGACGCCGGCAGCGAGGGCAATTTTCTTCGCTACGGGCTACATTTCGAATTGTTTCAGTATGATCCTTTGACATGAACGGGAGGGGGATATGAGGACGAAGGGGAAGGTCTTTTGGATTTGTTTACCAACAGTTCTGTGAGGTCTGAATCTGGGATATCGGTGAGTTTGGCGCCGTGGTATTTGGGGATGACGAGCTAATTTGAAGAGAAGAAAAAGGTACACATGTTAGTTCATGATGCACTCCATGTCATCTTTTCGATTTACCAAGCATAGAGGTTGCCGATGGTCGTCAAACTTGATATAGAGGTACAGCGTATCCTTCAAGGGCGAGCCAAAAAAACACACGCACAACTGGACTAGGAGAAGACGAACCGCATGTCCTCTGCTCAGAGGCTGGATGTCCAAAAATGCCAGCACTTTTTCGCTCTCAAAGAGTTTCATACAAGGGATTTCGCCTGTTGAGTTTCGTTAGCTGCTGAGAGTATCACACATACAAAGGGCACCCGCGGGGAGTATGATGTCAATGAGGACCTTGGGCACGGAGCAACCCACTGGAAATTCTTACCCTTGACGATTCTGCAGAAGATACAAGCGGCGGCGCTGGCCATTGTGGGGGACTTAATAAATGTGTTATTATGGGGATTTATGTAGGTAGTTGGATGGGACTAGAAGGATGGAGAGCACGTTCCTATAATGGAGATGAGGATGGGAAGCGTTCGGTAAACAAAGTCAATTGCATGGAAGTTGAGAAGTGGGGTGTTCAGCGATGACGGTTCGTCCGTGGTTGTAATTCTCCGCTGCTTCTCTCGTAGAAAAATAAAAGAAGGTTGTGCCGCTGGAAGGTCCGGGATTCGAACTCGTGGCGTTGAGAGCGCGCATATGAAAAGTGGCTTTATATAGCAAATCAGGGCCAAAATGGCAGGAGTGGGACAAGCTAGCTCAGAATCCATTTCTTGCCTTTTACCAGAGATGGCCGTGGCTTTGCCCAAAATACTCCGCTCTTCAATCTTTGGAACATCACTATCGACAACAGTCGGTCGATAATTTTATGCATTTTTTTGGTCCACTACTCTATTTTTGGTTATCCAGGAGTGAGATTCCATGATATTCAGAGCCATTTTCATTTCGATCGTATGTTCTGCGGAAAGTACAGCGTGGGTTGCTGGATTAGAGCCTCACATTTTGTCGTGGATATAAGCGTTCTTCCGTGTCTATAACCAGTCCCCCTCCGCCACCCCTCACCTTCCCCACGATATGCCGAATGCCCCTCCATCCAGCTACATACTGTACCAATCCTGGCATGCGGACGTATTGGGAGCTTGCTCGCTCTTGTGCCTTTGTCTCCTAAGCAAGCGCACTCACTATTTCGGCATATCAAGCCCTACAGCCAGCAAGCTTTCGGCAACAAGTGACACTTGTTTTCGCCGCCTTGACGCCGAACCGAGTCTTTCAGGCGGGATTCGTATCGTCGTCGTCTTTTGTGGAGGAGCAATTCCGCACCATAGATCCAATCATGTCAGAGCACCGGGTGTCTTTGGCTCCTGTGCTTATCGGCATTGAAGAATAAGGGGGAAGGCAAAACCCACAGCTTTTCCCCGCATCGTTTTCTGTCGTCGTGATATATCCGCGATCAACCTCTCTTACACCCTTCTCTCAAACCTAGATAGCTTTCATAGTATTACATACTGTCATACATATCCCTCTTAGTCACAGCAAGCCGCCAGCAGGGGTTCTTTTTGACTCCATCGTCCTCCGCAACTACCGCACAATCATGTTGACTACTGAGTTATCTGACGCCGATGTTGGGGCGTTGCGCGCCAACAAGGAGAGATTGCAGCATTGTATCCATCACAGTTGCCAATGGGGAGCTGGGATAAGATGGGGAGAGTAAGTATCACTTCCGACTCATCAAGGTGGCCGTTGTGTTTGCACATATGTTCCTTGTCTGCAATCCAAAAGGAACCTGCAGCTGGCATGCACTATATTACCATATAAACCGCTTCCTAACCGATTACATCAAATGCAGCAACCCAAACGACACGGGAATGGCCCGTCTGTCCCTTTCAGAAGAGGATAAACAAGTCAGAGACTGGTTCAAAGAGACAACCGAAGCATTGGGCTGCACAGTAACCGTCGATACTATGGGAAACATGTTTGCAGTCCGCCCAGGTCGCAGAAAGGATGTCCCTGCGACGTTTGTTGGCAGCCATCTCGACACCCAACCAACTGGCGGAAGATACGATGGGATTCTGGGAGTATGTGCAGGTATTGAGATGTTGAAGGTACTCGAAGAGAACGGAATCGAGACTGAAGGCGGCGTAGGGGTTGCCAATTGGACAAAGTTAGTATTACCCCAGAGGTTTCAGCCCGGCCCATCACCTATCGTCATATTAAAGCTCTTTGATAGTGAGGAGGGAGCTCGCTTCCCAAAGAGCATGGTCTCCTCAGGGGTCTGGGCTGAGTGTATCCCCTTGGCCACAGCCCATGAACTCTTCGAGGTTCCGACCGTGGCCTCCCTTCCATCTGCTGCATCCGCCCCCGAATCAATGAAATCCGCCCTGGAGAAGATCAATTACCTCGGCACTGTTCCATGCTCCTACACCGCGACGCCCATGGCCGCACATTTCGAGTTACACATCGAGCAAGGCCCATTTTTGGTCACGTCCGGACAACGTGTCGGCGTAGTGACAGCTGTGCAGGCATACCGTTGGTACCGGATTAATGTCACGGGTCGTGACTGTCACACCGGAACGACGTCCTTTGAGCACCGCGCAGATGCTCTGTATGCCTCGGCAAAGATGATGGTGCGTGCCCGCGAAGTTGCAGAGAAACTTGGTTGCCTTGCCAGTGTCGGAATTGTCGAAATCAAGCCTGGTAGCGTGAACACAGTTCCTGGCTTTGTGAGCTTCAGTCTCGACATCCGTAGCACAGAAACTGAAAAAGTGGATGTCCTGGATAAGGAGTTGAGAAAGGAATTTGATGCGATTGCGGCGGAAGAAGGCAAGAATATTGGGAAACCTTGCCGTGTTGAATGGCAGCTGGATTTTGACAGCCCTGCCATCAAATTCCATCCAGACTGCATCGAATGTGTGACAGAAGCTACCAAGGCAGTGGTTTCTGATTCGGCGGATCCGGAATCGATGTATCGCACGATCCGCAGCGGCGCGGGACATGACAGCGTCTTCACGTCCAAGAGGGTGCCAACTAGTATGGTGTTTGTGCCATGTAAGGATGGTGTCAGTCACCATCCAGAGGAACTCTCCACTTCTGAGGCGTGTGTGGATGGTGCTTCTGTTCTTTTGCAGGCCGTGGTGAGATTCGATCGCAAGAGGTTCAGTCAATGAAGCACTAGATAGAAACCGTATCAAGCCAATAAAAATGTCAACAAATAATTGCAAAGAAGCGAGCATTCGTGATC
The DNA here is from genome assembly GCA_029850275.1 of Chrysosporium keratinophilum. Taxonomy (NCBI): domain Eukaryota; kingdom Fungi; phylum Ascomycota; class Eurotiomycetes; order Onygenales; family Onygenaceae; genus Chrysosporium; species Chrysosporium keratinophilum. The sequence continues at coordinate 840,934 of JARBIX010000025.1, forward strand.
TCAAGTCGACGTTTCATTTTTGAATCTAATTATCGTGATGCTGCCATAATCAAGCAGCTCAACATGGCAAGAGTTTTATCATACAACTCCTGTAAAATCCATCGACGGAGGTCGGACATATCCCATTGACACTTGTCTCGGGCTGAGAAGAACCGCTTAACTTGGTTGCAACAACCAGCAGCTAAAACCACCCAGATCCCATTTCCAAACTCAGCGATATATCATTGCATTTAGGAAGGTGGGGCACCACGGCCACGGCCGAATCCACCACGGAAAGAGGGAGCAAAATCTCCAGGAGCACCGCCCTCCTTGCCTTCACCCTGTTCACGGCGTCTGTAGCCACCATCGCCACGAGGAGGACGGTCACCACGGTCACCGCGGTCACCACGGCCACCAGGGCGTCTTTCGCGCTCACCTTCACCGCCCATCATGCCGCGAGGAGGAGCGTGGGAGCGCTGCTGCTTGATGTGGGTGGCGGGCACGATCTCGGCGGGGAGGTGGAGCCATTCACGGAGATACTCGAGACCCTCGGGGGTCAAGGTGTAGTAGTAGTATTGCCAGGAGAAACGGGTCTTGACATAGCCGCGGGAGGTAAGGGACTGGCAAGCCTTGATGACCTGTTTGTACGGAGCTATGAGCAAGGGTTGGTTTTTACCGATGGGGAGGTATCGGCGGACTTACGAAGAGGTTCTTGGTGTCGATGTCACCGTGCTTGGGAAGGTTGAAGTCCTTCTTGGCCACGAGTACACCCTCTGGAAAACGAAATCTTAGTATTTTGCTCATCGGATTCTTTCTAAAACAGGCGGAGCTGCGGGAACTGGATGGAATTCCACTGCTACATACCACGGAAGAGGTACTCGTGGATCTTCTTGCGGTCAGCCTTTGGGATAAGCCTGTGGAATCGAATTAGTCTATCTTTTCTAAATAGGAATTGAAATTCTCAACGTACATTGTCGCGAGTTCCTGGCGTACTTCGGGGAATCGCTTTGACAACGCGACTCGAGGTATTTGAGGTGATTGTTCAAACGTTGAACTTCTGAGCTTTTGACAGTCTTATCAAGTGTGTTAGGGTTCGCTAGCCTTTTGCCCTAATCTTTGCATTGCGCACGTGCTAGCTCCTTGGCATATGCTTGGTGACTTCAGTGCTGACTAATTAATTTTCAGCCACCCCAGCAATTGACGCAAACATGGAGAGGCTCTTGATCTGAGTGAGATTCAGCGCATTTGCTCTTAGCACTCATCAACAAAACATCTATCGAACCAGTCAGGGTTACTCGACTTGCTAAGACTCTGGTCGGCTTGTTAGTTATATCTTTAAGAAATACCCGTTGCTACCGTCTGCTCTAAGGAAACCGCAAATACCGCCACCATGGCGTCTTCAACAATCAACATCCTTCTCTCCTCCTTCCCAGGTCTCTCATTACCCTCGACTTTATCTATCTCACTTCCGTCAACCTCAACAGTCGCCGATCTAACCGAGAAGATCAACTCGTACCTCCCGGCGTCATTGCCACTCGAAACCCCTTCCCTTGCCCTCACCACCACAGGCAATAGGGAACTAGTACCTGGCTCCGAGGAAAAACTGATATCTTTACTCACCGGCCCGTTTACCGACCGTTCTACTTTCCTCCCACTCCGGCTTAGTGCTCGCATCTATGGTGGTAAAGGAGGCTTCGGCTCCCAGCTTCGTGCTGCGGGAGGCCGAATGTCCAGCCGTCGAAAGGGAGCACAGGGAGAAAACAATGGATCAAACCGCAATCTAGACGGACGGCGCCTACGAACCGTGAAAGAGGCCAAGGCCTTGGCTGAATATCTTGCTTTAAAGCCAGAAATGGATAAGAAAGAGAAAGAGGCACGTCGGAAGAGATGGGAGATGGTTGTCGAACTTGCAGAGAAAAGAGAAGCTGAGATCAAGAATGGGGACGGGAAGGGGAAAGTTGATGGGATGTGGATGGAGGATAAAGAGGAAGCGGGAGAAAAAGCGCGCGAGGCCGTGTTCCGTGCGATGAAAGAGGGAATTTGGAAGGATAGCCTTGCTGGCGGACTACTTGGTGGATCGAGTAGCAGTACGAGTCCCGGCGAAAGCAGTGAGAGTGGTGGATCCCCGACACCAAGTGAAGATAGTGAGATGGACGATGTTGAAGGCTCTGCGGAAACGCCAGAGGCTAGCACGAAACCGCCTGCCCCAGCTAGACGGTTTTTCGGCTTTGACGATGAAGACGACGAAGAGTTTCTGAGCGACGAAGAAGAGGACGATTCCGCTGACATTGACGCAAAAGGAAAAGGGAAAGCAAAGGCTTAAATCTTTACTCTGAATTAACACACTGGTTTAGCTTGCATGGCATGGCGTGGTGTTCTTAGGTCGGGACTATTGGGATTTCAGGGTTTGTGCGAGGTCCTTGATGTGTATCACAGTATTGTAGTTCTGATTATTGATTTTATAATTAGCACGAATTACGGTATATGCAACAATTACTGTTCTCCATCTTTAAGGGATGGTTCAAAGTGACTTCATGATTGACGTCGTGGATTGCATTAATGCTATGGGTACACTAATGGTCTGAAGCGCCACCCGAAACTGATAAGCTTATCTTTACGTCTGGTAGGCTCTGCCAATGTAGCATTTTGATAAATTTCGCGTTGCCAGCTCCAGTGAAACAACCGCAGCCCAAACTTCAAGCGGATACAGTCATGATCGCTACAAACTCCAGATATCTGGTTTCGAGGCCGTTGCGATGGCTGTCTACAAGGAGCTTGCTGCCTAGATGCAGTTGTAGCTATTCACCAAAGCTGCTTATGTCTTCTACAGCGTCTCATCTCCGAACGGCGAAAAAGAGACACTTCCACACCAGCAACCCATCTTTCAACTCGATAACGAATAATACTCCAAATGCCGTCAAACTTGATCCAGCGTTGCTTCCAGTTTCTTGCCCTGGTTGTGGTGCATTTACCCAGTGGATAGACCCTGAACAAGCGGGTTACTACACAACGACTCGAAGGGCTGTCAAAACCTATATCCGCGACAATCTACAGGATCAAAGCGCCAAAATTGCAGGGAATGAGTTAAGCACACAAAGGGCCGATGCTGGTCATGAAAATGAGCCTGCCATTGTATTTGATAGCGAGCAACTGACAAAACAAGTACCTGTAGAAGGTACTGTACACGCACGCCTACTCCTCTTTCATCTGATATGTAGCTGACGTTGATCTGTGTAGCAGACTCACAAGAAAGCGCACCGTCTTTACCTCTCTGCGACAGATGTCATAACCTTGTTAACCATAACGAAGCACAACCTATTCCATACCCTCCGTTGTCGTACATACGAGACATTATGGAAGAATCTCCTTGGAAAACAAACCATGTCTACCACATTCTAGATGCGGCCGATTTTCCTCTCTCACTGGTTTCTAATATTCATCGCGATCTTTCTCTCAAACCTCAACGATCAGTAAATCGCAGGGCAGACACCGAGTCATTTCGTGCGGGAAAGAGACAAGCGGACCTCCATTTTATAATTACCCGATCGGACCTATTAGGGGGCGTGAAGGAACACGTCGATTCTCTCATGACTTATATGACTCAGGTGTTACGAGATGCTTTTGGATCGAGTGGAGATAACGTCAGATTAGGCAATGTGCACATGGTGAGCGCGTACAGGGGTTGGTGGACGAAAGAAATCAAGAATAAGATTTGGAATGAAGGCGGAGGAGTATGGATGGTTGGCAAAACTAACGTGGGCAAAAGCAACCTGATCTCCGCCGTCTTTCCAAAATCTCCTGAAGCCGCCCGTCGGCTGCGGGAAGATGCAGATGAAAAGAGGCCTGAACCTGAGTCCGATGCAGTGGACCTCACGGCGGATAGCTTACTTCCTCCAGTGCAGAAACAACATGATTTTCCGGTTCTACCAATAGTCTCTGCGTGTCCGGGAACAACTGCTTCGCCAATTCGGATACCGTTTGGGGAGAAAAAGGGTGAGGTCATTGACCTTCCTGGATTGTTCCGCGGTGGAGTGGCAGAATATGTCCAAGATAAACATAAGTGGGACTTGATCATGACGAAGCGGCCTAAACCAGAACGTTTGACGATCAAGCCGAGTCAGTCGCTGCTTCTTGGGGGGCTGATTAGAATCACCCCCGTTGATCCACAGGATGTTATCCTAGCATCTCCCTTCGTGCCGTTGGAACCACACATCACTTCTACAACGAAGGCGGTTGAGATGATGTCTGGAGAGCGTACGGCACCGTATACGGTAATCGCCAACGAAGGAGTCGGGGAGACCATCGCATCAGCGGGCACGATCGAACTCAAATACGACGTAACCAAAACATATGGACGGCGTATAAAAGAGCCATCGCCGGCAGATGATGGGCGCATACCGCTTTTCCAAGTTCTGTCCGTGGATCTTCTTATTGAAGGCTGCGGATGGGTGGAACTCATAACACAGATCCGCACGAGAAGTCTTGCGCAGAATGGATTTCCTAAGATCGAGGTGTTTAGCCCAGAGGGCAAATGCGTGGGAAGTAGACAGCCCATGACTGCCTATGCATTTTTGCATGAGAAGAGGAGGAAAGATGCTAAGAAGGCAGGACGCCGGAGGCGTTTCAACTGATCAGACGAATTTGGCGTTCTGGCTGTGGGCTTTGGGAGCGAGTTTTGTCCATCTCAGCTGTGTTTATCTGTGTCCGTATAGTTGTACGATATCCCTTGCATTGGATGGAGTTTTCAGGGAATTTTGTATAATAGAATTTGAGATTTGCATGTATGTAGAACACATGAACCGCCTCGTGGAATCTCATCTCTGCATTTAAGCTGCATACTAACTATCTATGTGTAGCATCTTTCTTTTATCATAAGCCCCTATGTTCAGACCGTCAAACTATACTGCATTGACATCGTCGATGTTCTCGAAATGGAAGCTCGGTTGACCAGGAACCGCGCTCTCAGCTAAAGGAGACAGGCTTTCCCGTTTTTCGCCGTCAACAGTCGTGCCTGTTTTCCCGCCCTCCTCAACCAAAACGACCTCAACGATTTTACAGCCAGTAGTCTTTCTCAGAGTGCCCATCATGTTTTGCAGCACTTCCGCTTCATCGAATCCAAGCTGGCGATTGAACACGGTTTCAGAGCTCTCCTTCCCTTGGATCAGTCGTTTCTTGAGCCCTTGCACAAACGGCATGGCTTTCTTCATCTCGCCAAATTTGCCAACCTTGGAGTTAAGTTCCTTGTCATTTATAGAGATGCTGACAGCATCAAATGCTTCACGGACAAGGTCAATGTATTTTTCCTGCCACGCTGGAAACGTCTTGGCCACGTAAATGGTGAGCTTCTTAGGTCTTCGAGGGTCGAATGCCACTGTTTTGCCTTTCGAGATCCTCTTGGCAAACGAAGCTTCAGAAGAAGTGATATTAGAAGAGGTGGTACGAATGTAGGCAAGTGCTGCCGAAAGAGCAGGGATTGGTTCTGGAACTTCGGGGAAAAGAGCGTTGTGAACGGTGTCGGGCTGTTAAGTTTATGGTTAGCAAGACCCCTAAAATCGAGTACTTGTGTCACAATTTGCAGCTTACCTTTTTGAGTACCTCAAGCCAAACGTACTCTGCCCAATGTGGAGCAATTGGGGTTAGTAGGAGCGCCTGCAGCTCGATGTATCTAAGGATCACATCGCGATGCATTCCAATACCAGCAGCAGTGGCTTGCTCACGATAGAAGTCCCTAGCACTGGTAAAGTCATAAAGACCGGACTTGAGCGCCAGCTTGAAGTTAGTACTAGAAGTGATGGTCAGTGAATGTTCTCGATAAAATCTAAAGATGACTGGTGTCTTACTCAGAATAATGTTTCCTTGCCTCACGAATCAAGACGTTCATCTCGTTGGTAAAGAGCTTGTCGACGAACGCATCTGCTGCACCGCTGCGCAGGCTGGTGTCTTTGGCAACTTCCTCAACCCAGTCTTTGAGTGTGTGCAAGCGCAAAATATTGCTGTTGGCAACTGTCTCTTCAAAATTTGCATCTTCGATACCATCACCAGCATCCGCAAAGGCAATGCGGGTTGCATCAGCGCCATACTTGTCAACGGCATCTCTTAGAGTCAAGAAATTGCCTGTGCTCTTGCTCATCTTTTCACCGTTCAAGAGCAAATGGCCATTGGCTCTGACCGAGCGCGGCCAATATTCTTCTGGGAACATAGCAATATGGACATAGAGCCAGAACGTAAGATGATTCTGGATGAGGTCTTTTCCCGAAACTCGAACATCGAGTGGATACCAGTACTCGAATTCTCTTCTCATCGTGAGGAATGCCTGTTTGCTGATCCCTGTGCTCTCAATAAGATCGTCTCCCAGCTCTCTCCGTGCGAAGATGTAATCCCATGCATCGTCCGTCAACTGTTCCGGTTTGATACCAAGGGAACCAGGCGCATTTCCATATCTGTCATTTTGAAGTAAATGGGAAATGGTATAATATGCCTGGTAAATGGTGCTGTCACTTAAACTCTCAACGAGGAACTGAGGGTCCCAAGGAAGTTTGGAACCAAGACCATAGGTCCTTGCGCAAGCCCAGCGGTTGAGCCACTCAAGATTCCTTTCAAATCCATGTCGAGTTTCTGGAAGGTAGGTGTTGAGGCTGTTTGCAACATAGTTCTGAGTGTCGCGGAGCCATTGAGGGTCATTTGGACCATAGTTCAGGAACCATTGACCAAGGTAAGCAACTACACAGTCATCACCACTGCGGCTGACAACCTTGCCCATTGGATCAGCATATGGAAAAGCATCACCGCTCTCAATAAGCTGTTTCCGAACTTTCTCTTTGGCAGACTGAACGGGCTCGCCTTTGAACTCGCCAACAAGCATCGTTCCCTTGTAGAAGCCTTCATTGTAGGCAAGTTCCTTGGCTTGAGTAAGCTGGTTGACATCTTTTGGCGAATTAATCTTCAGCTGCTTCACCAGCGTCGGCGCTGTTAGGTTTCCGTATGTTGGCGTCTCGATAATAGGAATTATCTCCAATTCCGCCCATTCCTTTTTGATACCATAGTAATCTGCCTTCTTAGCGAGGTCCGAGATAGTGGCAAAGTCATCGGGACTGTCCGAAGGGACCGACGTCACGACACCAGTTCCCTTGCTGGCAGACACGGTTTCCATAGGCAAAATTCTGACACCTTCCTTGTGCACAGACAACGGGGCGTTCACTAATGTTCCAACAAAGGCGGATCCGGGCGCTTCAGCAACAAGAGGAAGTTCACTCTGGTCGCGTGGGAGATGATCCATTTTGAAAAATGTACCCTGGAATGCCATGTTCCAAGCTCCTCGCTTGGTCACGACATAATATTCCTTGTCTTTGACCTTAAAAATGCCGTAGTTGATCGACGGGCCGACATAACAGCAGTTCTGCCCATACATCGTTTCAGGACGCATCGTAGCGGGCACGAAGTACACATTTGCGTCTTCTTCGATCTTCCCCTGTACAATCTCTTTGGCCTTTGGTGACCATTCTTTAACCTTCAATTTCAATGCAGTATACTCTTGCGGTCCGACCCCTTCACCTTCTGTTCTATCGTGATCCATGCAGGGTTGGCCGTCTTTTGGCGAGTAGACTGTATATCGGTTTCCATACATAATCTTTCCCATGTCATGGAGGCGGTTCATTTGCCAGCGAACGAAAGCGTCGAAATAGGGATTCACGTCAGTTGTGACGAAGCCTCTCCGCCAATCGATTCTAGCACCCATGCTATCCAGATCGCGGATCCAAAGCGGGGGGAAATATTGAAGCCAGTGGGCAGGATCGGCAAATTTATGTACCTCTTCAAGCGGTATACCCAAAGCCAACATAATTTGAAATTGGTACTTTAACTTCACAGCTTTGCTCGCAGCCTTACTCTTTTTTCCGGAGAATTTCGAGGGGTCCTCTTTGATCTGGGCCGTTGTAGGCGCCGGAGTCGCATCCTCCTCTTCATCCTCTTCCTTATATCGTTCGAAATTTTTGCCAAACTTCTTGATATCATCCACCAATTTATCTGCGCATGCCTTGATAGGCATACCGGTGCAATGGAACCCGAGCGGGAACATAGATCGTTTGCCTTCCATTCTGGCAAACCCAGTCATGAATTCAATTTTACTCGCCGTAAAACTGTGTCCCGCATGCGGAGAGCCGTTCATGTATGGGAAGGCCATGGTTCCGAAGAATTTCGGATGTTTGGCCCGAAGTTCAGCGGGGGAGATGGACTCGGCGGGAAATTCGGAAAGCGAAGGGGCATTAACCTCGAATACTCTCTTTTCTTTCCATTGTGCCTGATACTTCTTTTCAATTGCGATAAGGGTATCTCTTTTCTCAGTCTAAATGGGACGTTAGCAGCGCGCGGGGAAGCTGACAGGGGTCTTGGGAAGCTCACGTTCTCTAGTTTAAGGGTGTTTTTTGTGCTGTTGCTGGGGTCCAGCGCAGCTGCCGCGGCGGCGGCGGTAGCCATAATTTTCGATATTAAGGCTGCTTAGTCTTTGTGAAGCACGAAGGACAAGTATCGCGAGTTGTTGCGGACTTCTGTGTTGAGGACGGCGGGGTCAGAAAAGCGATGGTCGCGATCTTCAAAATCCGATGCGCTGACTAAACATTTTGGCTTATCTCTACAAACTTAATTTGTGCACTAGTCTAGGCACAGACTAGCGTACAAGAGAGTTAAGGATCTCTGGAACATCATTTCCCCGGCCAGCATCCAAAAATTCCGAAGAACTCAACCTCGCAGCGCAGTTTGGCGGAGCGAACATCACCGCGTTGACGACTGCTTCGGTTTCGAAGACCTTATTGAATATCCCTTATTAATCTGGCATCCTGCAGGACTGTTCCTGCGGGGGCCGCTTTGCTGCTTCGTGAAAATGGTGTCCGTTCTTAAGAGAATGCGGAAGTTGAGGGCGGTACGTGATAAGCTTACATTCTGGCATTGGACCTTTTCTGCTCTTTTCGCGGTCTTGCTCATGCTAACAGTTAAATTGTAGAAAGTATGTGATTCCTAGAATATACCTGATTTTGTCTATAGCTTCAGTCGGAGCGCTCCCAGCATGCAACCTTCGATCGTTCGGAGCTTCGAATGACCTCCACCAAGTACAAAGATGCTAAAGATTCCATGATTACAGCTTTTAGATATTAGAGTCGGCCTCGGAGCTGCCGTACTTCCTCCCGCTGCATCTTCCTCGAAACACCTCCCCATTACCCGCCTTCATCTCACCTACGCACGCAAAATGTACGAAGGCCACATGGGCGCCCGCAAATTCTGGCGCCAATGCCTCCCGCGATTAAAATACCATAACCCCGGCGTCGGCATGTCCGTCAAACAAATAGAAGACAACGCTAGTCCGGCCCTCCTTACGCTATACTTTGCAAACAAAGAAGGAGCTGAAAAGGCAACCCCCTCGACAACCGACGACCTCGCGCCGGCGCCCGCGGAATCAGAGATTGTCAAGACGATAAACATCAAGGACAAAAGCGTCGAGGACATATGGGCCAGCTTCAAAGGCTTGACAGGTGCGGAAGAGCTGCCCATACCGGAGGCCGATCGCCAAGAAATCGAGGAGTTTGCGCGGCTGCAGGAACAGAGCGAAGTTGATCGCAAACGAGTGGCGGGTATCCGACAAGCGAGAAAGGACCAAGAGAAACTGCTTGAAGCAGCCAGAGCCGATGTTCAAAAGGCGAGGGCGGAATAAAGTCTTTCTTCCTTTTCACCCGCTCGAATTATTTCTTGACTTTTCTCCCCTATGTCTTTCCTGTCTTAAAGAACCCGGCTGCAATGTTTCCCAAGGCATGCGAGGAGTTTGATGGATTTGTGTTTTTCATGTTACTGATAGAGACACGTTCTGTTTTGCAGAACTTGTTTGTCGGCTGTACGACGCCCAGGTTCAATGTATATTAGGAAGTCTTCCAGACGTCAATTACAATTAGGTTCCAAGAAGCTTGCCAGTCATGTAGATTTTTAGCATTTGTAAAGCAATCATCAAGACGAAGAAATGTAGGACATTAGTAACATGATATTGTAAGACATCAACTCGTAAATTAAAACAATGTATAAGATGCTTGCAAAATTCAAAATGCAGCAAATAGAGGTACAATGGTATCACTTGAAGCTGAAGGGGACACCCATGAATATGGTACCATAGAATATGAGATGAAGGGGGGAGGAATACATTCAAGAAAAGGTTAAACAACGACGATGCTAGGAATTAGAAGGCTTTCATACAAACCAACGTCGTTCTAAATGCGCCAGAGAACATCAAACATTCACCTATAGAATAACGATGTGTCTCAAAGTTAGAAAAGGATGTCACAATAATCTTCAGTCATGACTGGTCAGGAGCATAATTGGTTTCCCCCAACATGGTTTGACCGGGAGGAACAACGGGGGCCGTGGATTGTTTCGGTTGGGGTGGGGTGGAAGACGAAGATGGGGGCTGTTGAGGTCGGTTTGCACTCGCCGCCTGGAGTCTTTGGTCAAGCGCTTTGAGTGCTAGCGCTCGGCGTCGCTCTGCTTCTTCCCTCTTACCCATTGACCGCACATCCGATCTGCCATTGGGATTCAAGAGACTCGGCAAACCGGCTTCTCCTCGCGCGATAGCTTGTTCATTCCCTGATGCGATATCTTCCGCTGAGAAAGGAGTACAGACACGAATGGCGATCAAGATCGAATAGATTCGGTCAGAGATGAACGAGATAAGTGGTTGAATCATATCTGGAAAAAAGCATGCGAATGCGAATGTTTCGCTGGCATCACCCTTGATCCCCAGCGCATTTGTAGAGGTCCCGGAGAGATCCGGCTGGCGCTTGTAGAAGCGGAGGTACGTCCAGCTAATCAGGAACCCGAGCCAACTGAGATTGAAAGCCGCATCCGTTCCAAATATCATCGCACCAACAGCATTGAGGGTGAGGAAAATCGCGGGGAAATGTTTCACGCGCATTTTGACGATTCCTTGTAGGATGGTGACTGTATGCTCGGGGACGAGTTGCTTGAAGGCTACCAGGAAGCCGGCCTGGATAGCCATTCCGCCACATATTCCTTTCTCACTAATCAAATATCGTGTCAGCTTATACTAGAAACCACTGGAGAAGAGTAACGGTCAAACCAAAACTTACGCAATACTCGAGTTGGCCATGATGCCAGATCCGATGATATAGAGGAATGCCATAACCGTATTCGCCACGAGAGTGATAACAAGAAGAAATTTGCCAAACTCCATAGAGCCCCATGCTCGCTCCAAATATTTTCCTCCGTAAAATATCGTGGCGCCGGATATCATCACTGTGAAGATGTTCTGCTCCACGAAGGTAGCACACAGGAGCGTCCAGGGATAAAAGAGGAATCGGGATGGAGCGAGCGCCAGATATGCGATTGGTGTCGAGGCATTAGGCTGACCGTATTGCTGCCATCGAGCAACGCCATGAAGAAAGGAGAGGGCACATATTGCGGTCAGAACGGCGCGAGTAACAGGCGGAATGTTTAAACGGAGAGCCATCGCTGGTGACAGGATATGGGCCAAAGAGCACAAAAGCAATGATTATTGAATAAGATGTCCTATCCACCCCTATCACCCACCACAAAAAAAAGAATGATATTGGTTTCACGCAGCGCAGTGCTCTGGCGTTGAGTTCTGGAGCTGTTTCGATCGAGCGTGCACGAAACAGCAGCAAGGCAGCTCGAAAGTCTGTTATTCAGCGTGACTTTCTTGGCAGATACTTGAATGTGATTGGCGGGCAGTTTGCAGCCACGTGACTGATATACATACTTTGCGATCATCAGAACGGCCGCTCAAGAGGCTCAAACACAGTCAAAGTGCAGTACAGAGTACTAGACACTGCTGTCTTAACATCTCTCTGAATCCAGCCCCAGCGTGTCCGTAATGCAGATGTCGTCGCGGCAGACCAAGTTCCAACGGTTCGCAAAGTGGCTGGTGTACGCCACCCAGCGCGCCAAGACCGCCGCAGAGTTCAGGGTCAAGCTTTGGCGGCTTACCTAATCTCCGTCGCGATCTTCCCCCAAACCCGCAAAGGCGGAAAAGGCGAGTCGCGAAGAAATCGTGGATTAGACGCCAGGGTTCGAGGAGACCTTATCGTTGTTGAATCCTTATCCTCATCATAAAGGGGAGTTCAAAGTCGTTCGGAGTGCTTTCGAGAACTCATCTCACGGTGTCTCATTCCCAGCTCCTCAAGGCTAGAACCAAAGCCGCATTCCAAGGATCCACCATTGCTGAAAGGCCGCCCAACTCTCTCTGCGACATAAGAAGTGTCCTTCTCCCACCTCCAGCTACACGTTCATCTATTTCTATTTCTTATTTATGTATTATTGTCTTCTCTTGTCGCCTTCGTCCCACAACCAATCTTTGTTCTCCCTTGCCGCATCATCCATACACTCGCGCTCTGCCAACATCCCTGGGATTGGATTACCCTGATTTCGATTCTGCGACGTCGCGCAACTCTACCTGCTTAACATTCATACCCATCGAGCTTGTGCCTTTTATCCAGTGCTTTGTGCATGGTGTAGGCTCAACTCCTTCGGATCGTGGCCTCGATTGAGGCTCCGCAGTTGCGCTGGGAACGTGACATGTTCAGTTCGAGATCATTGCCCAAAGGTTGCTGCAAACAGCAGCGATTTCTTATGTAGCCATGGCCTCTGTTCCTCTCACATCACATCATGTCAACTACTTAATTTGGAGGTAAGTATCATTTCCTTGCATGAGTTCTTGGCATAGCTTATGTTAACTTATGCTTCTAGGTATTTACAAGAATCAGGTTGGTGAAGAAATGGCCTTTTGATGTCTTATGCGAGTCAACTAATGTCCTCTCAGGCCATGGGGAGCCAGCCGTAATGTTGCAGCGTGCCTGGAATCCTGATCCCCAGAGCTTGCCGTTTGCTCCCTATATCAAAACACACGCGCTGGTAACTCTGATCCAGAAAGGGCTTCTATATTATGGTCTTGAACAATCGATTCAGGTAATTATAAGAAGAGTCGCATATTTAAAGGAATATACACTAAGCTTGGCGTCTACAGAACGGGGGCCAAGGGTCTACTTCATTTTTTGGCCCCAGCATCACTGAGACCGGCACAGCAAAGGGCACTGAAGGGGCTACAGACGCCAGAGAGGTAGCCACAGAAGAAAAAGCTGAACCTACACCTGTGACACCTATCCAGACTACTCCCAAGCTCGGGGAGTTGGTCAATGGGCAGCATATCAGCACAGATGTCCAGCCTGAGAAAAACAAAAGTGGCGACGCTGACGAGGTCGACGGGACTGTCGCAAAGGACGATACTTCGATGGAAGTTGACAAGAGTGGCCAAACCAGGGCGTCATCTTCGGCTCCCCGCCCATCATTATCCCCAACTGAAGGTGTAATTGACGCCGATGGAGACACTGGCATGACGGAAGCGCAAGAACCGGAACCCCAAACACCGGTGTTCACGTTAACGACAGGCCAGAGTATTGGTGTGCAAATATCTCCTGTCAAAGCCGCCGATTTGACACCGGATACGACTTTGGTTGATGTCCTTGGGGAAACCCACATGATGCGTACGGCCTGGAGACCACATGATCCGCTTGTATTTGCGGCCGCCAGTGATACATTCTGTGCACTGTGGAAACTTTCAGGACAGCGGTCGTCCACGGCACCCACGTCTACCACATTAGTCACTAGCTCATGTGTTACGGCCTTGGATTGGGATTCCTCTGGGAAAGTACTAGCTGTGGCCACATACGACAATTTCATGGGATCTATCACAATGTATGATAATGATGGAAGCGCTTTGGATGTCCTTCCGGAATCTCCAAGGTTAATATCTGGACTTCGATGGGCCGGTAACGGCTCGCAAATTGTCATCGTGGCATCCGACGGCCGAAGCTCAGAGCTTTTCTTATGGAATCAAGGCTCGCAGCAGGACCTATTTTCCAACCCACAAGTGATTGATGGACCAATTTATGATATTGTCTGGTGTACAGATAAGCTTGTATACGTCTGTGGTGATGGATTTGTCTACCAATGTCGTATTGGCGAAAATATCGAGACATCCCAATCATTTCCTTCTGGGGATGAGCAGGAACCCTGGACGTTGCTCAAGGCAGTGCTGAAAGCGGAAAAGCCCGTCGCGGTGGCTGCATCTACCTCAACTGCGCATATATGGATACCCACGCATGATATTCATGTGAAGTCTGCCCATGATGGAGACATCACAGGCCTCGAATTACGCCCTCTGCCCAAATCTACTGAATTCCGAAAATCCTCGCCGTTAATAGTGGCCACCTCTTCCATGGACGATATGGTTAAGCTCTGGAGTGTCGATTTGGATACAAAAGAAGTGCATTGCCAATTTCGGTTATTCCTGGGAACCTCGTGTCCAGCACTTGCTCTTAGTTTTTCGCCTGATGGTTATGCAGTTGCCGCTGCGAGTTACAATAAGCTCTCGATATGGAATGCTGACCGTGGTGGGACACCTATGGCGACGTGGGACGGTACGTCCACCGAAGTGAAGGATGAAGCGTCGATGGAGATCGATGCGTCTGATGTTTCAATGCTTGATCGACCATTATCGTGGGATACTGATGGCAAAAAGCTTGCGTTGGGTTTTGGTAAAAAGGTATAATAGGCAATAGTTTTGACTTTTTTCACGATATCAATTGCTAACTTTTAACAGATGGCAATCATAAACCTCCAGCGATGACGAACATATCCGGATGTTTTATCGTGACTGAACGCAAATTTTTTGAAATTTTAGTAACTCTACACTATCGTTCTCAAGGAGCTTCGGAACCTCGAGCTCATTTGCTTCGAGCTGCGGCCGGTCACCCTCGACATGCAGAACTACTGAAATGTATTACACCCTTCGTTGGCAAAGGGTACTGTACTGTACAACGCCCGTGCATCTTATCAAGTCGCACCTACAGATATTTCAAATTCGGAGTGGGTGGAATCTTGCATTTTCCCTCATGAAGTTCTTCTCGTTTGTACCATTCTTACGGCTGGTGGAGTTGTGTTGGGATAGGAACTGGAGCAGTTCACTGGCGGGACATGGTGTGGTAATTTAAGGCGTTGGAAGCGTTTCCGCTTTGCTTTTCCTCTTTCCTTGTTTTGGCATGAGGGGGATGGTTACAGGTCTGGATAGACTGTCATGGATGGTACGCATGCCTCTTATTACTGTACATACATACATGCTTGCTTTGTGTGTGTCGCAATAACGGCTATACCCCTTTGCAAGGAACAAGATGATGTTTGTTTCTGTAATGGTGTCCTTACAATGGGGATACAAGATTTTTTATTTATTTATTAGCTCACTGCATTCGACAATATCAACGTCATTCGGTCTCGCATTAGGAGGGTTTGGGATGTAATCAGCCGTGAGAGGGACATGGCGGTGATAGCACCGAGAAAGTCGCTGCAGTCCTCGTGGAAGTAGTGCATCAATCAACCCGCAATTACCAGCCTGATATACTGTAAGCTTATTCAATCGCCATCTCGGGAGTTTCGGTGGACTTTCGCAATTTATTTTGCTTTGTTGAAACTCAACAGACGTGAGGACTGAGAGATCTCGATGTGACCGGGATACGCGTCGGCTCGTCCGTGCGCACCAGCCACAGCCACAACAAGCCACTAAGTAGTCATAGTGGCTGGTACTAACAGTGATACGAAACTTTCACCCACTGTATTTACGCTCTCCGCAGAACTCTCCACGATACGGAGGACCTTTAGATCGTATAATGCAACACAGCTCCGAGGGCCGGCGACTCGACGTCAGTGTTTTTTGGGATGAATCAGTGTTGAGCTTCATACTCTGCTTGATACCTATTGCTCTTTACTTCTTTACTACTTCCTCAAGACTCTTCCTATACCGCGTCCAAAAGTACGGAGCGCGAACTTTTCTTTGACACTTTCCCAGAAGTTCCAGAGCCCGTCTCCCAACATTCATCGTGAAGCATGGCTCCCAGAGTATGTACTTAGCTGAATCAACAAGATTCTTCAATCGGATGTTTACTGCTGATATTCCTTTTGGCTAATACGAACTGATTCTACCAGGCCACCGTCCAACCTGTGCTGGACACAATTCGAGATGTCCTCTCCCAATCGAAGGGTGCCCCGCATGCGCCCAATATCGTTCCGATAACCGCCTCGATACCCGCTGATCTACTCACTCCTACCCTGGCATATCTCAAAATTGCTGCAAAGTATGCTCTATTCTTGCCCGTTGCAACTTTGGGCCCAGCCAAAAGTTGAGATATCTCCGCCGCGGGTACTGACTGGTTCATCGGGTTGAAAGATCGAAACGTTCATTCCTGTTTGAGAGCGCTGCAACTACGGAGACAATTGGAAGATACAGTTTCGTTGGTGCCGGTATGTTAACCTTGGTCAATTGAACGTATTGATAGCGACCTAAATATACCCTTCAGAACCTAAAAAAGTCCTCAAAACGGGACCGGGCCATGGGCCTGCATGCGATCCATTGCCGCAGCTTGAACAGGAGATATCGCAATTCCGAGTTGCCAGCATTCCAGGTATCCAGCTTCCACCAATGGCGGGAGGCGCAATTGGGTATGTTGGATATGACTGTGTGCGATACTTCGAACCTAGAACCGCTCGGCCAATGAAGGATATACTCGGTATTCCCGAATCTCTGTTCATGTTATATGACACCATCATCGCGTTCGATCATTTTTTCCAGGTTGTTAAAGTGATAACCTATATGCCCGTTCCCGACAACGACGCTCTTTTAGCAGCAGCATATCAGACTGCAGAAGCAACTATTCAGTCAACGATCAAGACGTTATTGGACCCACATGTTCCGCTGCCTCCACAACCGCCAATCAAGCGAGACCAGGTTTATACGTCGAATATTGGACAGGAAGGGTATGAAAACCATGTGAGGCGGATGAAGGAGCATATTGTGAAGGGGGACATATTCCAAGCTGTCCCATCCCAACGACTTACTCGACCGACAACATTGCATCCCTTTAACCTGTTTCGCCATCTACGAACCGTCAACCCATCTCCGTATCTCTTTTATATAGACTGCGGCGACTTTCAGATCGTTGGGGCTAGTCCTGAGCTTCTAGTCAAGGAAGAAGGAAGGCTTGTCATCACCCATCCGATTGCAGGCACTGTGAAGAGAGGGAAAACACCCGAAGAAGACGCAAAATTGGCGGCAGAGCTAAGCGGAAGCTTAAAGGATCGTGCCGAGCATGTTATGTTGGTTGACCTTGCTAGGAACGATGTCAACAGGGTTTGCGATCCAATCACAACACAAGTTGATCGCCTCATGGTTGTTGAAAAGTTCTCGCATGTACAGCATCTTGTATCGCAAGTGTCTGGAATTTTGCGTGAGGGAAAGACACGTTTCGACGCGTTCCGTTCTATATTTCCTGCCGGGACTGTCAGTGGTGCCCCAAAGGTCAGAGCCATGGAGTTGATTGCAGAAATGGAGGGCGAAAAGCGACATGTATACGCCGGGGCCGTGGGCTACTTTGGTTATAACACCAGCGCCCTTGATGGACAGAGTGTCGCTGACGGTACGATGGATACGTGCATTGCCCTCCGGACTATGGTCCTGAAGGACAACGTTGCGTATCTACAAGCAGGTGGGGGTATTGTGTTCGATTCCGATCCGTACGATGAGTACGTGGAAACATTAAATAAACTGGGGGCAAACATTCAGTGTATCAAAGGAGCTGAAGAGCGGTACTTGGAGTTGGAAAAGGAGGGCGGCGATCAATGAATGTGCGATCCTGAGTGTTTTCTTATGGTGTTCTTTCTCGGTTCAACAAAAGATTTAGATATGCGGTTTCGGTTGACTAGATATGATTCCTCTATTATGGATACCAATCCAACAATAATCAATGGGTAACACTGAATGTGCTCTCTGTCCTCTCGACTTCTTGGTGGCTGATGAAAACACATGTTGATATGGGAGGAGCCGCAGTGGAGCGAAACCTCAAGCAACCAACCTTGGTACCAGGCCAAACGTCAGCCACACCCGCCACTGCTTAGCTAAGCCACACTGTTAACCACATTCGGGCCGGGCATCGATCATCACCACCATTGATTTACCGTCATCATCACCAACTCTCTGCCTCTGCAAACTGCCGTCCTGCACCCTACAACCCCCTTGCAGGAGCTATCTTACAGCTTCAGACATCTAATGGACCTGGTGGATTATTTTATTTAGTCGCATATCATCGCATTACCCCGCAAACCCGCAGTCATCGGCAGTCGAACTTATTCAGCTGGAGGGACGTACGCTCCTTGGCACTAGAGCGGATTACGAACGAGTGAGGCATTGACATTGATACTCCTATTGACAATCGTCTAAGGGAATATCAATTTTGTTCAGCGAGAAAATCTGCCGTGAATTACATGCTCGACATTACGACATCGTTGACCGGCTAGCCCTTTAGTTCGACCGGTTTCAACCTCGCTCCGCCACTTAGAACGAAATTTGTCCGCGGATTTCCATCGCCCGCCCGCTAAGGTCTTGAACTATCGAAAACGCATTTGAATCGAGAAAGGAAATCGCACAGAGCTACAATACCCTGTCTCTTCACTCGCCTCCTCCCGTTTTATACGCTCGCTGCAGTGCTACGGCCTGTTTGAGGAATTTTACAATCGAATTATTTTCAAACCACCAATATGTCTAAGGTTGTGAGGAGCGTGAAGAATGTTACAAAAGGGTACTCCTCAGTGCAGGTGAAGGTTCGCAATGGTAATAGGCTCTCTCCCGTCTTGCCCGGTGTACAACTGGCCGGTGCTGATTCTGACCATTCACTTAGCCACGAGTAATGATCCGTGGGGCCCAACGGGCACGGAAATGGCCGAGATCGCAGCGCTTACATTCAATAAGTATGGGAACCCTTTCAACATGTACCTTTATGAAAATCTGCGTGCTGACATGCTGGTAGCCCAACCGATTTCTACGAGATTATGGACATGCTGGATAAGCGATTGAATGATAAGGGAAAAAACTGGCGCCATGTCCTCAAGTCTCTGAAGGTCTTGGATTATTGCCTCCACGAGGGCTCGGAACTTGTCGTCACATGGGCTAGAAAAAATATCTACATCATCAAGACTCTACGTGAGTTCCAGTACATCGACGAAGACGGACGCGACGTGGGTCAAAATGGTTAGTTTAGTTTCTGTGAACCCGACGCATTTAATGGTTGCTTATCGCGTTTCTAGTCCGAGTTTCTGCGAAGGAGCTCACCGCCTTGCTGCTCGACGAAGACCGTTTACGAAGCGAACGCTCGGATAGAAAACTATGGAAGTCTCGCGTTGCTGGGCCTGATGACGGCTTGCACGGGATTGCTGGGGGTAGTGATATGGGACAAAGGCCCCCCCGCAGACGTGAACGTCCTCAGCGAAGCACAGAGCAAGATGACGTTGAATATCGTCTTGCTATCGAGGCATCCAAACATGAGGCAGAAGAAGACAGAAAACGCAGAGAAAGGAATGCGCGCATGGAAGATGACGACGACGAACTCGCCAAGGCAATCCGGCTCAGCAAAGAAGAAGAGGAGCTTCGCAGACGGGAATTGGAAGAGAGCAACGCTGCTTCACTATTCGACGATACTACCCCAGCTGCACAACCACAACCAACTGGCTACAACCAAGGCTACCAGCAACAAGGAGCAGTGGATTGGTTCGGAAACCCTGTCGATGCTCAACAGTCAATGTCCACCGGCTTTTTAAACAATCAATACTCGCAGCCTACGGGTTTTCAACCCCAACCCACCGGGTACGCCAACGGATATCAAAATGGATTCCAACCAAATACTTTTGATCAATCTCAGTTTACGCAGCAGCAAACCGGTTTCCTACAGCCTCAACCCACCCTTCAACCTCAACAAACTGCCTTTAGCAACAACAATCCATATGGAAATGATATCTGGGGACAGCAACAGCAGCAGCAGCAGCAGCAACCACAGAACGAGTTTCTTCAACCCGGAAGCCACAACCCCTGGGCTCATCAACAGCAACCGCTCGATGCACTGAAGCCTGCTCCCACCGGATCTAACAACCCGTTCGCATCGTCCTTCACCCGCTCACAAGCTCAAATGCAACAGCAGCCACAAAGAACTGGAGCCCCGTCTCTCAGTACTCTTGCTGAGCAGAAAACTGCTACTCAACCTTCCTTTATCAATCCCATCCTTGGTTATCAGGCACCACAGCAGCAGCAGCAGCAGCAACAACAACAGGACCCGCAACGTGCCCGACTCAATGCACTCCTCTCCGCTGGCGAAGGCCAAGACACATTTGGTAACGTCGGTGATCTCCGCATCCCTGCACAACATACAACTCCTGGGGTGTTTATCAACTCAGCTGGCGCAGGTCTCGAGAGATTCCAGGCAGCACAAACTGCCAACAACCCTTTCCTTAACCAGAGTTTCACCGGCGTTCCGCAGCAAACTGGATTTGTTGGGCAGCCAAACAATAACCCTTTTGGTGCCCGACAGCCTCAACAAGGTGGTAGCTTGATAGATCTCTGAGTAAATACTTGAGGGAAATTATGGGGAGAGGTTCCAGCTAGGCGCAAGCACTATGTTCTTTTGTGGATACAGTTTCAATAATTGGCTTCGGTGTTTGCTACTCTAAGGGATCTGGAAGCAAGAATTGTGGGTGTGTTGTGAACTCTGGTCCTCTTAACTTCTTGCTCTCTTCTGAACAAACACTCTCAGTCGTCATTTGTCATGAGTTGAGTTTCAGGGTGGATGAAGGAGGGCTTCTACTACTTGTTCCAGCCCATTTCATCCCCTGAATACCGGCTCTACTCCATCCCTCTTCTTCCTTGTCTGCACCATCTTTTTAGGCGATTTTCTTTTGTTGTAGCCAATCTTGTGTATTGGCCTGTCAATATGGTAGGGCGTTAGTACTGCTTTTAATATTTTTGCCCAGGGATATCCATCTTTTTTCCTTGCAATTTCCACTGGGTGTGATACCATGATATTATTTCCCTTTGGCCGTTCACCCTTTACTAGGTTTTTTTCTTTCTATTCCCTACTTCCTGGTTTGCTCCATGGATACCTTACCTTTTGTCATTTCTTTCAGCATTGAACGGTCTCTTATCTTCTTCTCACCAGGCAGGTTTTCGAAAGGACTTTGCCTCACAAAATGGGTATTTTACTTTAAAAATCTTGCACATCTGCCTTTACTCCCACGACTGCGACACGTAAACTGTAATGTGTGAAAATGGCAATATATGATTACATAGAATTCCTATCACCATGTTTTGCCATAAATCCTCATCGGAAGTATAACTGTTGCTTGGACTTGCTTGATGCAAAGTGATGCCCCTTGGAACAGGGCGTTCCAGCTAATAGGGGACGGACTCGGGTTTAGTAATACTCAAATCCTTCGTGCACGTGGGCACCAGGTGACCGAGCAGAACGTATTTGCAACGTAAATTATATAGAAGAAGATTGTATATATGTACTCGAGTAAGTATCGGAGGTATCAATATAGCCAGCTAGCTAACCATGAAGCCACCCTTTGCGCCCACGAAAACGAGAAAGCACTGAGACTAAAATGCGACGTCACTTGTGACACGACTGGGGACGGAATGTCAGTAGTAGGAGAAAGGATATGCAGATTGGAGGTGACAGCAAATGGATGAAAAGAGACAGATGGGTAGGGGTTTTCCGAGGGAGCCTGGTCTAATGTCATGTGCATCATAATAAAAGCATCTTGAATGGACGTTTGATGGAAATTCTGCCATCAATGATCACTTCTTAGGAAGCGAAGACCCTGACGTTCAAATCTACGCTTCCGGTCGCAATGACGCATCGTACCTTTCCACCACCACCCGCATCCTCCTTTTTGCTTGTGGTCGTGGTGGTCACTCCGTTAGCGCCCGGGGTGCCATTCAAGGCTCCGTCACCATTCACTAGTCCGCTCTCGTTCATGATATTGGGTGCCCATCTGATACAGGTGACAAAGTGTCCATGTGCGTCCGTCACCGTTCGAACACATTTGCATTCTTGCGTAAAATCCCAGCATCGAATGGTTTTGTCGTCGCTGACTGACAAGAGGTACTTCCCACCTGGATGAAAGACAAGTGCGCGTACCCAGTTATCGTGTCCGACAAGCGTCTTGACTAAGTTTCCACGAGAATCCCATAGTTTTATGGTCTTGTCACGGGAACCAGTGGCGACGAATTCTGCGGAGGAGGACGCTGGCGGTGGCTTTTTGAGGCCTGCCAAAGCAGCCAAATGCGGATAGCTGGTTGCAGGGGCAATTGCAACACATTCTACGACGTGTTCATGACCAATAAACGTCGACCTTGTCTCCCCTGACGATGCGTCCCATAAGCGCGGAACTCGATCGTCACCACCCGATATCAAAAATCGACCATCTGGGGACGGACAAACGTCTCGCACCCAATCCAGATGGCCCCGTATCGTCTTCACACAATAGCCTGTCGTGACATCCCATATGCGGATAGTTTTATCGCGCGATGCAGATGCCAGAAGGTTACCGGACATTGGAGAGCCGGCGGCTCCTGATGGGATGAATCGGATTGCTGAAACGCTGTGGTCATGGCCTGGTAGAGTCCGGATATTTTTGTATCCATCTGCAGGGTCCCATAGTTTAATCGTTAGATCCGACGAACACGATGCTAGAAGGGTTCCGCCCCGAGGCCCTCCATAATCCACGTCTAGCACGGCCAAGGTATGTCCCTTTATGGTTCGCTCGAGTTCGCCGAGTTCCCAGTCCCAAATTTTTATTGTAGAGTCGTCTGAGCCCGACGCAAGTGATGAAAAAACGGGGTGAAAAGCTACACAGTTTACTGGCCCGCGATGTGATTGTAAACCGTGTCTGGCCGGAGCACGAGGGAGCCATGAGGCGGGGTCCTGGTTCTTGCGAGAAAGGGACATAGGAGTGGCAGAATCGAGCTCTTGTTGAAGTGCAGCATTTCGGGCTTCTAGATCCATAATCTGAGACGAAGAAGGGAAGAGCCGTCAGCTCTTGTATATCATGAGTGTGTGCAGTGCATCTCAGGTCTGACCTTTTTCTGTAACCTAACCACACTGGTCCATTTCTTCTCCAATAGCCCTTCATATTTCTTTGCAGTAGCATCGTCGAGATGGACATTATCCGCAAGTTCTTCACGGAGTGCAGCTGCGCTTTTCGATAGGTTCACAGACAGAAGATATGCTATCATCGACTTGTGGCTTGTTTCATGCCATCAGTATAGACTCCAATGGGGGCTTCTCTGATGCCAACATACAGTTCTTCAGCCTGCCGCGCCGTGAGTAACTGGCTCATGGCTGCAGTATATTGCAGCCCCGAGGCTCTCCCACCACCTTTCGGGTCTGTCGCCTGTGGACGCTCAAGAAGACCTGATAGAAGGGTTGTCTGAAGGGCGTGGGAAGATCCAACGCTCAACTAGTGTGATTATGCAGGATATAGGGTCCGATAAGTGAGTTTACAACAAACTCGAATAGCCTTCGGATCCAAGTTGCACGAGTACGGAGGAATCGAAGTGGACGGTCTCAGAGGAACAAGCGATGGCGGGGTTTAACAATGATGAGTTCGTAGTTACAGCAGATCAAAGAGAGGGGAGATGGAGCAGAGATGTGAGAGCTGTTAGAATCGATGATTTAACTGTTCAACTTTAGATTTCTGTTATAAATCGTCAAGCTACCAGAGATGACCATGGGACAAGCTGCGGAGATGGCTCAAAGTCTCCTTTCACGGTGGTTGTTTTTCGTGTTTGATCACCGGAGTGACCAAGCCTTCATTGGGCGGTGACTGTTGACAATTGACCTAAAAGTTCGTAAACATTCTCATTTGACTTCATCGTCCCTCTCGCGATAACGTGTCCAGGAACAAATTGGACTTCTAGGGTATTTGAATTTGAGCTTGAGTTCCTGAGGATTCCGGGAGCAACAGGTCTTCTTCTTGTGTTGTTCTTGGGACTCTGTTCCTTCACTGATCGCTTGACCACGCGCCCAATCCCAAATCGCTGTCTGAGCCCAAACTCCTTGACCGTGCTACACAGTCTGTTCCTTTTGTTTATGGTATCATTGAATTGACTACCTTTATCTTCCTCAGGTATGGTTTATCCCTTTCGGATCTTGAGGTTTCTCCGTCACTTCTGCTTTGTTGACCGCGACGCGAAACTTGCGACATAAGACTGACTGCAGACCGTTTAATCCCCACGCAGATCCAGCCGTCTTCTTTTTAAACCATGGCTGAACAGACTGAGGATTTCTCCTCGTTACCGCTACCAGATCGTTTCGCCCACAAGGTTAGACCCCGCCTCCTAAAATCTCTTGGATCGCACGCCGTGGACCGCCGACTGACTGAGCCGTTGTCTTTGTAGATTTGGAAAGTAAGAAAGGAAGGTTACGAGGATGCGACCAAGCAGTTCGAAAAATCACCAGATGAGTCCGATCCAGCATTTAGACCATTTCTACAAGATCCGGGTCTTTGGAAGGGGGCTGTTGCGGATTCAAATGTCGCTGCGCAACAAGAGGGCCTTGCGGCCTACTGTGCTTTTCTGAAATATGCTGGAGTTCAAGCATGCTCGAGGTGTGTTCCTTCATTCTGGACGTTCAAAACGAGTACATGGAAAACTAATGTGATGGCATGAGTTTAGGACGCGGAGTATCACAACTGTACCTATCATAGAAAAAGGTCTGTCATCGACACGCCCTGCGGCAAAGGCGAGGGCCTTGGAGGCCTTGCTCCTTTGCGTTGAGTTAGAGAAACCGGAACCTCTTGTCGAAGATATTGTTGGGACGCTTTCGCACAAACAACCGAAAATTATCGCCGCAGCCTTAGCCGCCCTTACAGCAATTTACCATAACTATGGCTGCAAAGTAGTCGATTCGAAGCCTGTGCTTAAGATGTTACCCAAAGTTTTCGGCCATGCGGATAAAAATGTTAGAGCCGAAGCACAAAATTTGACTGTGGAACTGTATAGATGGCTGAAAGAAGCCATGAAACCCTTATTCTGGGGTGACTTGAAACCGGTGCAGCAGCAGGACTTGGAAAAACTGTTTGAGAATGTGAAGCAAGAACCTGCACCAAAACAAGAGAGATTTACACGTGCTCAACAGGAGGCGATGGCTGCGGCCAGCGCTCAGGGTGGGGACGAGGCTGGAGACAGCGCCGGAGCTGATGCCGAAGAAGATGCGGCAGAGGGAGAGCTGGATGTTTTTGACCTTGCAGAACCAGTTGATGTTATGGCGAAGATACCGGCAACTTTTCATGAAAGCGTGGCCTCATCGAAATGGAAAGATCGGAAAGAAGCTCTGGACGCTTTATTTACGGCTGCAAACGTTCCGCGAATAAAAGAAGCCCCTTTTGATGAAATTGTGAGGGTTCTTGCAAAGTGTATGAAGGATGCGAATATCATGGTGGTGACAGTGGCCGCCAACACAGTGGAGGTCCTTGCCAAGGGTCTTCGAAAAGGGTTCGCCAAATATCGTCCCGTGATAATGGCCCCAATGATGGAACGACTAAAGGAGAAGAAACAAACCGTGGCCGACGCTCTTGGCCAAGCGTTAGACTCAGTATTTACGTCGACGGACCTGTCGGACTGCCTGGAAGACATACTGGAATTTTTGAAACACAAGAACCCCCAAGTCAAACAAGAGACGTTGAAGTTCTTGATTCGCTGCCTTCGCACTACCAGAGATGTTCCTTCAAAACCAGAGACGAAGTCGATAGCCGAAGCGGCTACAAAATTACTCACAGAATCTAGTGAAGTGACTCGCTCAGGTGGTGCTGAGATTCTTGGCACTCTGATGAAGATTATGGGTGAACGGGCAATGAATCCGTATCTCGACGGCTTGGATGACATTAGGAAGAACAAAATAAAAGAGTTCTTCGAAACCGCGCAAGTCAAGGCAAAAGATAGACCGAAACCTATTATCGGCCCTCCTAAGGCTGTACCAGGTCCGGCAACTAGACGTGTTGTCAAAAAGCCAGGGGGTATCAAGAAACCTGCTCCTATTTCGACGGAACCACCGCCAGAAGAACCTCCTGCACTTGCATCACCTGCTCGGATCAAGCCGGCCGGTAGAGGAATTCCATCGAAACTCGGCAGCGTACCAAAATCCAGCGGTCTCGCAACACCTGGCTCAGGCCTCAAGTTACAAAGGAAGCTTGCTGGGCCCGGCGGAGCCGTCCCCCAACTCTCTTCACCCCAGCGCCGCACGACCGTCTCCCCACCACCTGAGGAACCAGCACCTACGCAGCCCAAATTTGGCTTAGGGCGAGGTCTTGCGGGCCGCCCTATCGCAAAACCTAGCGCTCCTGCTACCGAACCAGCCCCAGCGCCTAGTCATGTTCCATCTGGACTATCTGTGGTCGAACGAGCAGAGCTCGAAGAACTTCGGTTAGAGAAAGAAAGATTAACAAAGCTCACAGAAGATCTCAGAGCAGAGCGTGCCAAGCTTAACTCCGAGGTCAACGAACTCCAGAACCAGAACGCACAATTAATAGAGGATCACACTAGGGACGTTTTGAGCATCAAGGCAAAGGAGACGCAGATCGTGCGCGCTAGAAGCGACGCCGAAACTGCCGAACAGACAGTGCAAAAGCAACAAAGGGAGATCGACAGACTCAAGCGAGAGTTAGCGAGAGCAGTGCGCGCAAATGCAACCAGCCCACCGACTCCATATGTGGACCATATGGGATTAAATATGGGCATCAACGACCCTGGTGCCAACATATACCAGGACGATAACCTTCGGGCCAGCATGCACATGGGCTCTAGATTCGATGGCGCCCGACCCCGTAGCTACGTTTCGTCGAGCCCAAGCGAGGAGAAGGAAAACAACAATGGGCTCACTTCGCCCGGTCTCAGCTCAAGGTTCACGAGCCAGAGGAAGTTTAGTCCTCCTGTTGGATCCGCGTATTCTTCGGGGAGAGGAAGTCCCGCACGAACTTCAACGAGGGCTGGTGCAACAGGCGCCGATGGCATAACGTCGCAGGGCGAGCCGGCGGAGAACTGGAGGAGGGCGGCGGAGGTGACGAGTCAGTTGAAGGCCAGAATAGAGCAGATGAAGGTATGTTGCTCCCTCTTTCCTATGTCAAAACACAAGAGTCCTATCGCTTTTGAACATGGGATGCATTTGACGGAGACTAACGTTTTTCTTTTCGTTTAAATTCAGGCAAGACAAGGTCTATCGCGGCCGCCTCCGTCTCATTAATCCATCCTTTCTTACAAGGGAGTAACGTGTCATGTGCTGTTACGATGTTTCTTCTTTTTTTTCACGCCCCCTTCTACTAATTGCTTTTTGTCAATTCATTGAATACCCCCTCCCCTATTTTGGGATGTTTGATTGATGGCGTCAGGCATGTTAGAAGACGGTATTTTGCTGGGTTTGCTACTTCAACTGAAATTTGTTTATTGGGTTCAAGGTTGTACGTCACATCCGTCGGCTTGATGGGTCCCTTTTGATAGCTGGCTTTTATAATTCTTGATGATCCCTTACCGCCTATGTATGTATTTTTGGGGCGGATTCTTAAGAGGCCGACAACGGTCTACAAATGTTTACTTATTTCAATCTTTTAACGGACACAGATCATTTAATGGCATCAATATTGTCATATTAATTTGACTTGAATCCATAAAAAGACATCCTGCGCCGGGTATATGCACATCAAACAAGAGGAAACTCGTTGACACAATAGAGAAGCCGATACGCATAGTCTTTCGATTAGAATTCTAACTAATACGTACGTTGGAGTGAGGTCAAAGTCATTCGTGAGCCGTTCGCGTAAAATTTTCGCAGGGTACGCCGAAATCAACTCCGAAACCCATCCCGTCGAGGAAAAAGCACCGACACAAGACTGATTATTTAGATCTTGATAGCGGTCTCAATGGCTTTGCGCTTCTTTTCTTGGCGAGCCTGGGCCTTGGCACCCATGATACCACCGCCCCAGTGACGCTTAGATTCCTCGTACTTCTCGCTGTAGCCCTCCTTAATGGCAGAGACGAGCTTAGCGAATTCACTCTTATCTTCCGAGCGGACCTCAGTGAGAGCGACAACAGCAGCAGTCTGAATATCCTGTTAGCGAAAAGGCATTTTATTGGGACACAGAAATGAATTTACCTTCTTATGGACGACAGTGCCGAGTCTGGCCTTGCCCTTGATGATGGCGTAAGGGACACCCATCTTGCGGCACAAGGCAGGGAGGAAAACAACGAGCTCAATTGGGTCAACGTCGTTGGGGATGAGGACCAAAGAAGCCTTCTTGTTCTCAATCAAGCCAACGACGTGGTTGAGACCATACTTGACAGTGTATGGCTTCTTGCTCACATCCTCCTTCTTCTGACCAGCTTCGACAGCAGTGGCCTCCTTGTGGAGACGCTCCTTCTTCTCAGCCTTGGACTCTGGTCGGTACTTGTTGAGCAACTTGAATGCCTGGGCAGCGGTGTTGCGGTCGAGGGTGTTCTGGAATTGGGCAATCGCCGGAGGAACCTTCAAGCGGAGGTTGAGGATCTTCTTCTGGCGCTGAAGACGGACGTACTCGGGCCACTTGACCATGCGAGAAAGGTTTCGCTGTGGCTGAATGTCCTGACCAATGCCGAAGTTGCGTGGGCGCTTCTCGATCAAAGGGTTCTGGCATCTCGTTAGCACGCTTCCCCGTTGCGCTATAGTAAAGAAAATGTACTAACCTTTGGGCCCTTCTTGCCGGCACCGGCCTTCCCTTGAGGGAAGGGGGCGGGAGCGACTTTCTTTCCACTCTTTGGAGGCTGTCATTGAGAAAAGAAGATCTGTCAGCGAATCGTGTTCACCAAGGACTATATCTTCTATTTCTCTAAAGAGACGATAGCCATGCGTTTCCGCAATGACCACCTCTCAAGCCATGTCATCACCGTCTCAAATGGTTCGCAAGAGAACCAATTGAGTTGATGGAATTGATTCAGGCTGGATAGTCTGTAAGGACCAGAGCCAGATGATGATAGAAGATCTCAAGTAATCATTTTGGATGTGGTATTCTTACCATTGTCGTTGATGTTGGCGCTGCGTTGTTGACTATTGACGAAGACGAAGAGAGAAAAGAAGAAAGTTGAGCCAACAGCGGAAGTGCGAAATTATTATCTTTGGGCCTTAGCGCCATCTCGATAAGCGAGTGCCCTAACGGTAATTATGTAAGCGATGGAGGCCCGGATCGGCGGATTATTGATCCGCCTGTACAATATCGCCGCCGTCTACGGAGTAGCAGCGTGTGATAAAAGCAAAGCGCTTGAGGTGCTTCATATAAATTGTGGGAATGGTCGTGCGAAGAGCGCTGCATATGATATTACTGTCCATATACTTGTCAAGGCCCATGTACACGCGAATCTGGAACGCCAAAGCACTTCCGCCGACTTAGATCCTTACTCCTGAACTCCATGTGCTAACCTAGGCTCCCAACATAACTACTCCGTACGCAAGCTGGGAATTGTGCAGCAAATGTTGTCAGAAAGGTATGTATTTCATCTCCAAGGCACTCCCAGTCCCGGAATTCCTGTCCGCGCGATACCAGAGCTTGCCGCCTCAGCCGCTTTTCGCCGGCCCTTGGAACCCTCCTGACTCCGCACGGCCTGCACAATCTTGTCCAAGTTCGTTTCAACAACCACTCCACCGACTATCATCTCCCCTAAAACCGCATGCATGGTTTCAAACCCGAATATTAGATCCAGTTCACAGACATTCTCAAACAGGCGATCCAGGGCCTCCACAAAGACTTGGATCAAATCAATCAAAGCCAGAGGCGATTCAGTTGACGTAGATATGAGGATGAAGGAAAGCGTAGCGTAGGTTCGATATGTTATTTGGGTTGGAGCGTCTGAATGGCCAACAGCCGCGTTCGGGTTTGCGCCTTGCGAAAGTAAAGGCGGGAGAGGCAAAAAATTACACGCAGACGACGAGCGCTGGGCGACGAGGCCGTAGATCTGTGCTATCAAGCGCTTCTTGGTTTGTGTATCCTACAGAAAAGAGAAGGTCAGCGAGTCCATGACACAGGTTTGGACGATCTTACCAGTTGGGTATAGAACTTTGTGAGGCGCGGTTGTCCGCTGTTATTAAAGACGAGAACGGCGTTAATCATGTTGTTATGGCGCCGGTGGCTTATTCCAAAGGCTGATGAGCATCCACCCGACCGTTGCTTGAGATTCCCGAGATGCCTTAGGATTGTGATGTCAAGTACTCCGTATGATCACGGAGGAAGCGGCGGCGTGAAAGGCGATAAGCTTATCGGTCGCCGAGTGTTTGACTTGTTTGCACCAATGACATCGAGATTTGTTCGCGACCCTTCTGAGAGCTTTTGCAGCTTCAGAGACTGATTGAACCCCCTTGGATATGTGGATTTCATGACTTGTGCTTATTACGCCGCCATTATCGCTTTATATTTACGTTATAACAACTTCCTTCGATGAGACTGACTGTCCTCCGTCAGCGTTGTGTGCCATTCAACCGCCATTTTGTCCGAACGCTACGACGAAATTATGCGACAGCACCGCTGACAGAAACCCAACCCGGACAGTCTCAGATACCTAGCGATCAAGCGTCTACTACAACAGAAAAGCAAAATGCACGGTCCGACTCCACCACTTCATACAAACTGACCCTGGAGGACTATTGTTTGTATCGCGACACGCAACCGCCTCGAGCATCCCAGCTTGAGTACGCAGATCACTTCTTCGCGGCGACCAAGCACTCTCCTGTTCATCTCTGGGCGAGTAGCTTGTTTCGCACCATTCCTGTGTCTTCGATACCCGAAGTTGCATTTATTGGTCGATCCAATGTGGGCAAGAGCTCAATCATCAATGCTCTCGTCGGAGAGGATATCTGCGCGTCGTCGAGCAAGCCGGGGAGAACTAGAACGATAACATCGATTGGCGTGGGTGGGATGAAAGGCGGAGGGTCAAAAATAGCACTCGTAGATACGCCAGGATATGGGAAAGGGAGCCATACAGAATGGGGTCAGGAGATCCAGAAGTATTTGGAAAAAAGAAAAGAGTAAGCAAATATCACCTAGGTTTTAAAGGGAGCCTTGAGGTCTCTGGCATGTACTGACCTATTTCTCCCCAGGCTTCGACGGATCATCCTTCTTATCGATGCGGCTGTCGGCATCAAACCCCGCGATCACGACGTCCTCTCTTTTCTCCGCAATTTCGCAATCCCGTACCAACTTGTCCTCACCAAACTCGACCATGCATTGACTCTCGACGACCAGAAGTCCAAACACAAATCCAAAAATCACTCTTCAGATCTAGCCCAATTTTCACAGACCGTCCAGGGCATTCTTGCATCTGCCCAACCTGCTAACCCCATATTCGACGGCCCAGGACCACTAGGCGACGTGATTGCGTGCAGTCTGCGCATGCAAAACAAGAAGCACAAGAAATCACCTACCGGCCTAAGCGCCCTTCGGTGGGCAATTCTTCTTGCAACGGGGTTCGATCAAATTCCCACGAATTTTAAACCGAACAGGTGATATTCACCCACCATACTTTACTCGCCGAATTATGCATTCTGTCTCAAGCGCTTGGGCTATTCTTAGCATCATCCCGCATGGTTTACGACATCTTATCAGAAAATATATATACACTTGAATGGCACTGGTTGTCGGGAGATTGATACACCCGTTCTATCTAAGATGAAGTGAATGAAAATATACCCGGTGGAAATCCGGAGCTGGGTATGATTGACCCTTACTACTACTAACCTAATATAATCTTGACTGTCAAAGTCTCTGGGGGAAAAGCTAGGAAGCATGATTGGGAGGAAATTTTTGTTAAACGGAGATTGTAGGAGAAAAGGACTTGAACAACAGGAGAATATTATTTGGAACCAAGGCCCGCACTCCGCCGCCTGGCTCTATTCCCAAGAAAGCCACATGCGCCGATACCATAATACTGGAGTATCCCATATGCACAACAAGCAAAGTAAGAACCCCCAAATCCGCAAGCTTCAGCTGCCAGATCAACGCACGAATAGTAACATATACATGGAAAAAGCAGCATAGTGCCAAAAGCTGTGGCCGGCCATCAGAATCGGAACAAAATTCATAGCCCGTAACTCATACAGAAAGAAGCCCAGATCTCATTCATATCTGAATGCCTCAAATCGTTAATCCCCTAACTCCCATTTCCCGTCCTAGTTTATAACGACCATGTAAAAATTGTAAACTGAAGAGATAAGAATGCATGCCATCCATGCAAATGCAGGTTGGTCGTTTGAAAACGCGTCATCACCTCGACTTCGACCATTCGTGAACGGTGCTGTTCAGTAAAGAGGAAACCAGGATTGGGTATCATAAAAGAATTGTAAATCTTGGTATTATTAAGCCGGAATCTGGATCGGGCTGGTTCACGCAGAAATTGTGTACTCATTCGTCTGCACCATCGCCAGCTTCTCCACCATCCTCTTCTATTTCTTCGCCGTATTTATCGACGACAATTCTTCGACCCAGCCTATGTGTTGGAACTCGATCCCGGGAAGCACCAAAGTCAAGCACCTGGACATGAAAAGCGGTTAGTATTGAGTCTTATTAAGAACTATAGGGGATGTCTTACTTCAATGTATGTGAGCCGATTTCGTTGAACAGCGGCTACACATCTCCTGTCGTTGAAGCGGACTTGCCACACTCCACTAAGGTCAGTGAGCAAGTCTGTTAAGCATTCCCCCGTTTTGACATTCCACATTTTCAGTGTACGGTCAGAGCCAGAGATCACCTTCTGACTGTCGTGTTCAAAACAGGTGATCGCCCCTGTATGGGCAGTAAGCGTGCTTTTGCATTGTCCTGTTTCCGGGTCCCAAATTCGAAGTGTGGAGTCGGCGGCGGCCGATACAAGCCTATCTGCTTGTAGATCAAGAAGGCCGACGAGCGACGTATGGCCTTCAAGATTATATAGAAGTGATCCGGTTTCAAGCGACCAAATTTTGACTAAATGATCCATCGAGCCACTAATACAGCGGTTTCTTTTATGGTCTAAAACGACACTGTAAACCTTGTAGCTGTGACCCTCGAGCCTATGGACAGCTTCACCTGTGGAAATTTTCCAAACCCTTACGGTGCAATCATAACTGCCACTCACAAGCGTGTCGCCGTGCGCAGCGATCGCCCGGACAGAATGCGTGTGTCCATTCATAGCCCGAATAAAATAGGGACAAGAGAGGTCTTCGGGCCCTGCTTGAAAATATTGCTGATCTCCCGGCTGAGGGAGCTTCCAGACACGCAAGCTCGAATCCCGAGACCCAGTGATAATTAGTGGCTCTTTCGGCATTATTTCCGGCGTTCCATCTGCCAACCGACCGATTTCAGTTGGCAACAATATTTTCAAGCATCGGACTGTTGAAGTGTGCCCGTGAAATATCTGGGTGCAGTCCGCAGTTTCAATGTCCCAAACCCGGACGGATCGATCAGTCGAGCCTGAGACAAGAGTATTGCCATGATATTCCAAGGCCCAAACACCACCTTCATGTCCTTCGAGAGTGGCTCTAAGGGCACCCGTTTTTGTGTCATATACATTAATGTTGGTATCATCGCTACCGGTTAGAATCTTGTCGGTATCAAATTGTAGGCAAGTCACAACATGCCGGTCGTGAGCATGGAAGGCAATGTGCTGTGGTTTGACGTTTAAATCCATCCAGGATTTCCGTATCGAGTGATGCCTCTGATAGAGTGATTTGTAAAGGTGCAGACTTTGAAGTGACGGTATGCCGATGTCTGGATGAGGAACGGCTGCCGCTGCTGCAACCGCCGCCACATACGGGCCTTCGGCTACTCCCAAATTCCGCGACCAAGTTGCAGCTTTGGATTGTTCAGAAAGGCTGGGTTTGAAAAATCGTCGCTTCGACTTTCTGCCTGGGGAATCTGACAGTATTTTTCTTTTTGGCCTTCGAGCACCTGCTAAGACAACCGTGTCACTAGCTTGGGGACCGTAAGTCTGGAAAGGCTGATGGGAACGATCGTTGTCATATACAGAAGATACACTTAGGTCCTTCTCAAACTCGTCAGGATATTGCCATCCCCAACCTTCTTCGATTGCTTTCTGCAGCTCTCCTTCAGGAAGATTGAAGCCAGCAGCGTCGAAATGTAATTTCCAGGTTTTCTCGTCGGAGTTGATAATGATTCTCCATTTTTTAGAAACCTGGGATGCCCTGCACATAGATTTCACGTCAAGAAATTTAACAATGTTGAGGCTGAGCTCGAATGGCAGCTCCGCCAAGAAATCGCATTTTAAGGCTGGGTTAACCAAATCTGCGACGAGGTGTAACGTCGGCTTTGGGCATCTTCTCAACATCTGATACATGATGTAAGGTTTGAGTTCATCGGGTATTGACTCAAAGTAATTCAGCATGAGCGGAATGTCCATTAGCGACAAGGGGTTGTTTCTCTTAGTCACATCCACTCCTCCAACGTCCTGTGGACAGAGAAGAGCTCCAGTCGGCTCACCATCATCAACGTTACTTTGCTCATAAACGTGCTGATCAACACTGGAATCCGTATCCGTTGCTTGCTCTTCCGTAGAGGCAAACGATGTTTCCTGATGCAGGGCGTGCATTCCGGTTACAGGGGATAACCTCGGGCTAGGCAAAGGAATTTCTTCGGGGTTGCTCTGATCCATAGCGACCAACCTAGAAACAAAAGGGCGTGGGCGTCGTGGTTGTGTTGGAGAATTATTTACTCTGGACGAGAACGACGATGCAGAAGACTCTGATGCAGACCCGGCATATTGCTCCAACAGCAGCGAATCCTCCACATCATTGTCCAGATTCCGCTGTCGGTTATCTCTGATTGTAGGCGAGTTTTCATGTTGGCTAAGTTCACCTGAAAAACCCAACTGAGAACTGGCTTTTGTATGGGCCCTCTCGCTATCTAGAGCAAAACTGGCATTCTCCGTCTCAGGAGTAGCCAATCCAACGTCCGGTATTTGGCAGCGGTAATGGGCTGAGTCCATGTACGGTCGAGAGCGTCGAGGAAACAAAGGGTCGGATACCAGTCGAGATCGCGAAGGACCCGTATTCGGCCGTTGTGATAATTCGGTGAATTGCACGGGAGAGACTGGATGCTGCCTTGAGCTCAACGCACTAACTGGTCGATGACGAGCTTTGTAATCTCGACGAGCGTTCAAACTCAACTGTGATAAGGGATTTGTCGTGGCAGAAACTGTTGTGACCGAGCCGTCTGATGCCTTTAGAACTTCATGTTGCTGATTTAGCTTCAAGTCAAGTCAGCGTACGAACTTCACTCATATGACCATGAAAGATAAAAGATAAGATCTTCCTTACCTCAGCTAAGGCCTTTTCCCCGTTATCGGCCTCATGGAAGACAAGTGGCTTTCCATTAAGATTGAATTTGATATCTTTCAGTGAATCCGGGGTTGGCGCTGCGGCAAGAGGATAACGTTTCGGGTCCAGACTCCGCAGTTGTCGCGGTGACCGCATCACTAGAGGTGGGAACTTGGTTGTCGTCGTTGTAGTTGTTGTCACAATCGTCGTGTGGGTGGTAGGGGCGAGGGAAAATTCGCCGATGGTAGGTTCTGAACGCAAATCGCCTTCTGAGGTCTCATTGCACTCGGCTTCGTTGAGATGTTCCGGCTGTTCACTATTAGCTGAACGCTGTGACGCGTCACTGGAGCCCATTTTAGAAGTCGAGGCAGATCAGTAGTAGTTCTTCGAGAGCGTAGCGGGAGTTCTCAAGAGACTCGCTGGAACATGGACAGGTTGAACCGGAGACAAATGGCCCGAGCTCCCCAGACAAACAAAATCTGACACTGAGAACCTTAGTATAATCCAGCACGAATATCCGAGCTCATGACAAACGCGTTGGAATAAGTCTGTTTGAATATGGGATATGATGGGATCGGGCCAAGGGCGACGGGATTCAACGACCTAGGGGAGCAAAGGCCAGAACAAAAGAGCTGCCCACGAGCAGACACGAAGCCCTTTAACTCTTGAAATCCAACAGCCCACTGGAATGCATGTCGAAATGGTGTGATGGTGAGTAGCTCAAAGGAGAGTAGTGGTGCGAGCGAGCGAATATGTTGGTCGGTCGACGGTGGAATGGGCGGGGGATCGATTTAGAGGTGGATCGAGGTTGGAGGAATGAGCGGCAGGAGGCGAGAAGGCGGAAGTGAGGAAAGATGCGCGCGGGAAACTTACTTTCCGTAACGTTACAATACAGAAACGCACGTGATACCGCGCAATTTGCCATCATTTCCCCTGAAAATGCCTGCCAAGCTCACGTGCGGTATCCGTAATTCCACATGACACCCAACATACCATACAGGGGCTTGATCGGGTGGCATCACAATCATCAGATCAACATTCACAGATTCAAACAGAGAACGCCGTTGATGAGCGTGAAGGACATTTTTTGCATATTTCAAGTGTGTTTGGGAGGCCTCTCACCGTGAAGCTAATGTGGATGGCCCGAATTTGCAACCCAGACGACTTTCTTTGAAACTACCTAGGACCTATGTCCCTGCTCTAATGCCGCTGTCATCCTCATGTTTCCAGGCTGAGTCCTCTCATGAGACAACAAAGCCTTCAGGAAACCCTGAAGTCTGAGACAGAATACTATCTTTCATATTGCTCCTTTAATAACATCGAGAAAGGCCTCGGGCTTAGTTTTGACTGTTTTGCCAGGTTTTCGATACAACTTTTCAGCTCAATATTAACAAGAATATTTCTGACTTGAGCTTTAGCCCTTTTTCTCTTTCTGAGGAAACAGTGTCTTCAACGACCTGGGGCGCTATAAGTGCTCTTCTGCTTCGGGTCTAACTCCTATTTCCTAGACACGAAGGCCCTATCTGTGGACCGGAATGTAAAGAGCTTTTATCAGTATTCTGCTCATAAACCAGTTTTTGCGCTGGCGGCTAAAGCGAGATGGATTGGCACATTCAGGGAGGGCTACATGCTGCAGAACAGCATGGGAGTTTTTTTTACTAAAGGATGTGATTGCTTGATGTGCTCATCAAGAAACAACTCCATCGAAAAATAGAGAGTATACTTCTACCCTAGGCTTAAGCGTTAAAAGCACATCATGTTCATGTCCGCATACTGTTGTGAGAACTGGATGCTGAGATGAGATATATTGGTGCTCCAGATTCTGCTAGGAGTAGAAAACATTCAACAGTCTGTACCAGATACGTGACGCCTGTACTGTCGTCCCAAAACAGAACTCACCTCACATGACAAGACTACAATTCAACCACAACCACGCTACCTGGCACAGAATCCAAGCTGCACCGTCTCTTTCATCGACATCTCTAAAGCCGCTGGA
Source organism: Chrysosporium keratinophilum (assembly GCA_029850275.1). Taxonomy (NCBI): domain Eukaryota; kingdom Fungi; phylum Ascomycota; class Eurotiomycetes; order Onygenales; family Onygenaceae; genus Chrysosporium; species Chrysosporium keratinophilum. Next base: position 878,164 of record JARBIX010000025.1, read on the forward strand.
TTTGAGTCACACCCTCAGGTCTTGAGACAAGAAGCGGCTTACGGTGCCATGGAAATGCGTTGTGTGCTTAAACCAGCGGCGTCGGTGTCCGTGGAGGGGAAGCGACAGCAGGTGCAAAATCTCGTCACTACAGAAGAGGAGATTGTGATGCAGCAGAAGCAGAGTCAAGAATTGGTCCAGATCATGCTCAATGCATCTGTTAGTAACTTCCCTGGTCCAGTGCCTCCTTTTTGTCACCAGAAGCTAATAACTGTGGGTGATAAGATCGGATCACTGTTCTACCTTAGGTGGGCTTGAGGCCCTTACGAGGCCCTGCTGGCCTTCCACTGACTCTTGATTACAGAGGCTTTCTCCCGTTAACTTGTTTCGAGACGCGCTGCTTGGAAACTAAATCCGAGTCAACCGTTTCTTATGACGAGTTTCTTAAGCACGATTCCCCATCAGGCGAGCCTCAAAATAGCCAACCCTTAAGGGTGCTGCTGAAAGACCGACATGCTACGGCAGATGCCATATTGGATCTTCTGGTGAGCTCCCTAAGAATGTATGCAAAAAACAACGCTAACGATGGCAGGAGCATGGCGTATTTGATGCCCTTGGCAAGCGCGTTCTCGAGGCCATCCAGCTTACCATATGCCGTGATAAAGAAAGGCCTTCCCATGTTCTTGAAAGTTATACATTTACGTTTGCCTATAAGCTTGACCATGAAAAGGGACCCGGAGATTTGGCAAGCGTGTCCCTTGATAGTGGCAGCTGTACGATGAAGATGGGGACAATCAGGTCTGCAAAGGTCGGCCTGGAGATGATTATTCGGCGCTTGATAACATTAAGTGCCTTCCTTCCCAGCCTACCTTGTATGAATCACCCAAATGAGAACCTTCCCTTGTTCGCCTCTTGGTAACAAACGACACAGCCAAAAGATTCCTTCATATCCACCTGTTTTATACCAAGAATTGCCCGCATGACTATGAGCCTCCTGGGTTTACTAGTACCACACTCGATAGTATTTATTATCCGCAAATCGAAAACTGGGCAAAAAAGACGCAATCTTGCGGCGTTATGAATGGTCCACATCACCGGCAAGTGGAAAGCAAGCACTCTTAAATATCATCTTCACGGAACTAATGAAGATTTTCAGTATTGGTCTGAAAGTCACATCCCTCCAATCTTGTACCGGCGAGGACCAGATTCCAGAGAACCTTGAATATTCCAATGATGCTTCCCGTGAATCAGATGTTGGAATGGACTATGATGGCGAATTTCTCGATGAGGTGAAGAATCATTCACAGACTGGTGAGTATTGCCCAAATCGTTCTGCCTCTTCATCCAAGTGGTAGTCGTAACCTTCCAAGCAGGTTGGTGTGTCGATTCCCAAGAGGACGCATACGAATCAACTCAAGCCCAGAAAGACGCGGCCGACCAGAAAATGCTTCAGAGAATGGTAGACGCTAAAGATACCGGAAAGCTTGTTTCCTATCCTCGCTAACCTTATGCTTGTAGCTAGAGCCATCCAGCGTCGACACCAGCCTGATGCCGACCCAGGGCCTTGCCGAATCGGTTGTAAAGGTGGGCCCAATAGCTGTCAAACCCCAGCTGTCCCAGCAAAAGGTTACCGAGCTTCAGAAAGGGAGGAATCAACCGCTCAGCGCGGGTTTGACACAAGAAAACTCAGATGGAAACTGTTCGAACAGCGAGCCTGAAGCGATTGATTGCCAATGCGGGTGGAACGAAGAAGAAGGAGATATGGTCAGTTCAGCTGTTAAAATCATTTTGTATCGATGTCCTTAGCTAACAGTTGCCTTTTTAGATACACTGTCACTTCTGTGACAAATGGCAGCATTTGATGTGCTATGGATTTGGTAGCATCCAGGATCCAAGGCTTCCAGATACACATGCATGCTATAAATGTCTCTTAGATTCAGGCGAAAAGGAACTTTTGCGGGAGATGCACACTCTGGTCCTCCTGCGTCGCGCTTTGAAGATTATCATGGAAGAAGGGTATCCTAATCGCGCAAAGGCTTTTGGGGAAAAGCTGCGTAAGTGGCACACTTGATTTGGCTGAAATTGGAAGTATGTACTAACCACATGAAGACTGCAATGGCCAGACAGCCGTCCAGGTGACGGATTTGCTCAAGAAAAGGGGATTTTTAAAGGCCACTCCAGGATATAAGCGCAAGGGATTTGCTGAAAAGGGGCTGCCATGTTTCGTGATTCCGGAAACTCAAGATGTCATCGAGCGAATTCACCAAGAGATTCTTAACCCCTTTTCGAAGATTTCTCACCATGTAAGAACCCGCATATGTAACCATTGGTGGCGCGGAAAAATATTAACTCGGCGTGTCCAGTACTTGGTTCCTCAAGCATCACAGGTGCCATCTGCGCAACAAACTCGCCCACGCACAAAGGGCCTCGATGAGATACACCCTGTATTCGGAACATATCGTGCAAGGAGCCGTCGTCGATTATGGCCTCTAGACGAAGGACTGTATCGTACAAGTGAAGATCGCCGTTCCACTGCGTCAACCGCATCATCCGAGAACTCTAAATGCAAAGATTCCATGACCAAACAGCTTCGGCCTCGAAAATCCTTCCAACTTGAAATCCGGGGCAGAAAACGTAAGCTCAGCAATGCCGCGCAACCACTTGATATCGGCGAGCAAGATGACGACGTGATAGATGAGTCCGGCAGCTGAATTCCTCAAACCACACATTCTCAATCTATACACGCAAGTACTGAAGATCATCTTCTCCCGCTGCCGAGTTCCGTCTCGTGACATGACTTTGCCAGTAGAGATAGTTCTATATTTTTCCAAAATAATGTTTCATCACCGTACTAGTAGCTTATATAAATGCTTGCATGTCTTAGAAATGAGCGAGTTTGCGTTTCTGTTCCTGACAGCACGAAGGTGGCCCTTTTCAAAATAATATAATGCCGGTTGCAAGGAACTTGACCATGTGTAACTGCGAATTTGAAGTTTAAAAGGTTTAATATCCAGTACGAGGTTGGTATAGCTATGATAGACTCATACCAAAGCAGAGCAACCTACTAAGAGTGAGAATGATCGAAGTCGAGCGTGCTGGAAGTTGTATTAGTAGTCCCTTGCAATTGTTGAATCAGGTTGTTGCTGTTGCTTTGAATTTTTTGTCCGTCGCTTGTCATCTCGTATATAACCCTTGCTCAGTCCTCTACGGCCTGAGGTCTTTATATACATCCTTGCCAGAACATGGAGATTTGGGTCATCCCCTTCTCCGTGGCCCGCACTAACCGGGGTGTGTGCAGAATATCCTGGAATCCGGAGCAGGCTGAGCTCTATTTATTTTCACACAACCTGGTGTCCGATTCTCCGGATTTATATCCACCGTTTATGATAGATCCCGTCCTGGCAAGCCATACAGATCGTATGCGTTTCTTAAAGTGGTAACTTTCAGAGCGGTCAGAGGCTGTCTGACAGAGATCCTTGTGTAGTTACCCCGCCACAGATTGATTGTGTTCTGTGCTGCCAGTTGACGAGTGTTTTCATTTAGATCCCACGCCAGGGTTTGATTGCACCCTTTCTTTTTCATTCTCGAGCACTCCAGAATCCAGTTTTTTACACAGAAGCTCCGCCGGAGATGTCTTTCTTTCGTTTGACACAACCAATTTTCGTCGAGAAGGCGGCCAGTCAAGGATGTGTAGCATCGCGATTGGCAATACGTGTCTCGATGACGAGCTCCATGACGTTGATGCGAGACGCGGGAACCGGAAGTCCTTTGTTTTGATATGGGGTTCCTGGGCGCTTTGATTCCCCAAGAGATGCAGTTGGAATTCAAGCACCTTGTGGACCAGTAGTGTCGCAACACCCACAATATCTATTCGCACTATGAAGGGTGTAACAACAACATGGCAACGAGGATATGAGCAGTCAGCTTACTGTACTGTACCTATCTTTCCCCGAAGAATCAAAGGAGTGACTGCGCCGGAAGGCATCAGCAAAGCAGGTTTTGGATGGCAGACAGGGCCTCAAAATTTGCAGTCAAACCTCGTATGGGTTTCGAGGCGTTGAAGGAACTGCAAAGCTAGCCCGAAACCATTCGCGTGCTCGCTAAACAGTCCCTTCAGTGGCACTCTTCATAGGCTCGTTTGCCGGAACCCGTATCGGGATGTTTGTTTTTTGCATGACACTTCACAAATGGGCTTCGGGTGGCTCCAGGTGGCACCAGGCTCTATTTGTTGTGTCTATTGGGCTCCAGTAATCAAAGTCTCAAAATGTCTTAACTACGCCATAAGGATATGGGATACTCTATCAGTGGCTTCTGCGCGTTAACGGAGAGCTTCCTAAGGTTTTGCAGATCAGTGAGCGGTGTTCCTGATCTGCACTCATCCGCCATGGACTTCCAAGTTTCTTCCTCCTCGGGCCGCAGGAGGCCTCTTCTTACTGCGTGTCGAGCCCTTACCACGCTTGCCGTCTCATGGTGGGAAAAGAAAAATACTAAGACATATACGAAGTGCCATGCTGATAAATTCCCGCTACCCATGCTCCCTCCCTGGTGCTCCAATATCCTGGAAGCCTCGTGCTAAACATGGACCAAGCCTAGCTTCCGGTTTCTGCGTGTGCAGCAAAGATACTATATAAACAAACATCGGCAGCCGAGGGGAGCGGGTATATTGTTGATTTCCTCAAGAATAGGTGTCACATTCTTTTAACAGTTCCTCAAGTCCGCTGGAGAAGACTTTCGCCATGCGGCTAGGAACATATTTGCTTGCAGCTGCTGCTGCCATTGATTCTGCTGCTTTTGCTTATCCATGGCGTGAAAATCCATGGATGGTGAGGCCGGGGGGGTTGCCGTCTGCAGAACGGCACGCGAGAAGGGACGCTGCGACTCCACCTGCTTGCACTCCCGATCAGGAGCTCAGCATCAAGGCACCTCTACAGAACATCTTTGGTGGACTGGAGGGTAAGGAGGTCGCCGAGGTGACCAGTTTCCTCCACAAACAAAAGACGCTTAACTTGACGGCTGCGAAAGTAGCAGCAAGGCAAGTAAACCCCTTCCTCCCCAAAGGTAATGATCGTATGTACTAATGCAAAGAATCCATAGTTGGGACAACACAATTGCTCTCGTCGAACTTTTGCAACCAAACAAAACAGCCGCATTGCCCTACCTGAATGGCGAAGGTCCTGCACCAGATCGATATGCTAGGGTAGCTATACAGTTCCAGGCGACCGAAGAACCATATATTCAGGACTTCATGGTCGGACCTCTTCCGGTCTCGAGCAAGACAACCTTGCAGCCGCTCAACTATATATACAATAAGGGTGTCGGTAAACAGCGCATCCATCACGCAGATTTAGTAGAGGAAATAGGCTTCTACGCAAAGATCGGTGCCAGCGTTGCAGATATCACCCTCGATTTATGGAATGGTGTAAGTACAGTGACGAACCCAACGGTAATTAGTGATACTGACTCCACAACAGACGTTTATGGGCCTGCCAAATGACACAGTGTTTCTCAAGGGATTCGAGCCTCTTTGGATTGAAGACGGTGCTGCCATTACTTGGGGTCAATTTTGGAACTTCCCTGTCGGCGACCCTGATGACCGCGTTTCAGTCCTTCCGTTAGGTTTACATGTAAAGATGAACGTCGCTGGAAGAAATCCATCCAAGTGGTCGGTCCTCGGATGGTTTTACAACGGCATATTTTATAAGACAACAGAGGCCTTCCGCCGAGCGTTCTACTCTCCCAGATTTGAGAAGCTGGAGGCAAACATCGACGGGCCCTGGGCTCAACTATACAGGCAGGGAGAGGCATTTCCCAAGGATACAATCGCCGCCCCGACAATGATCCAACCTGAAGGAGGACGTTTCAGTGTTGATTCGAAGGAAAAATACGTCGAGTGGAGTAAGTACTTGCAAGAACGTTCGGTGTTTCTCCGCTTGATCTAGCATACTGACCTTGCTGGTAGTGGACTTTTCGTTTTATATTGGATTTTCGAGAGATACCGGCATTCGACTTTTCGACATCAGATACAGAGGCGAGCGAATTATATACGAGCTTGGTCTTGAAGAAGCACTTTCACATTATGCCTCCAATGATCCAATGCAATCAGGCGTTGCATTCCTCGATACCCTGGAAGGATTTGGTCGTGTTGCCTATGAGCTTGTTCAAGGTTACGACTGTCCAACCTATGCGACATTTTTGAACACGTCGTTTTTCACCGATGAGACCACCCGTACGCATAAGAACAGCATTTGCCTGTTCGAGATGGATACCGGTCACCCGCTTCAGCGCTATGCGTCTTCCAACCATGTCAGCATTACCAAGAGTTTGGTCTTCACCCTGAGAAGCGTCAGCGCGGTGGGCAACTACGATTTCATTTTTGATTATGAATTCTACCTTGACGGCTCCATCCACGTCACTGTTCGCCTCACGGGTTATATTCAAGCCTCTTACTGGGCTCACAATAGCGACTATGGGTTCAAAATCCGTGAAAATCTCTCTGGTTCTATGCACGACCATGTTATCAACTACAAGCTGGATATGGATATCAATGGCACGGCCAATAGTTTGATGAAGACATCTGTTGTGCCTGCGAAACAGAGGTAAATAACTGTTCATCCTTCTACTTCTGGTTCGCAAGATGGTTGCTAACAATATATGTAGGTATCCTTGGTCCAATGGCAAATCGATCAACACGATGAAATTGGAGAAGTCTTTTGTTAAGAACGAACGACACTCAAAAATAAACTGGGCTGGAAACGGCGCGAGCACGTACTCGGTTGTCAACAAGGATTCTCCAAACAAATATGGAGAGTATCGAGGCTATCGCATTACTCCGGGTACGAGGCTCAACCCCTTTCTAACGAAGTACTTGGTGAAATGGTTGGACACTGACATTAGTTGCCATTGGTATAGCTACAAGCAGCACGACTTATTTGACAGTCCAAAACTCGAACAACTTGAAGAAGAGCGGTAATTGGGCTACACACAACCTCTATGCCCTGAGACAAAAGGATACCGAGCTTCGTAGCGCTTCTCCATATAACAATATGGATACTGGAAACCCTGTCATTGACTTTAATAAGTTTTTCGATGGCGAATCATTGGACCAGGAGGATTTGGTTCTGTATGGTCGGCCCCTTTCACAAAGCAACTTTAAGGTCTGAAGCTGACGTTTATCTTCTCAAGCTACTTTAATTTGGGAATGCATCACGTCCCAGATACTGGCGATCTGCCCAACACAGTGACGACGGTGAGTGCATTATTTTAACTCAACCTGCGTCATCAACTATGCTGACCGTGTTGCCTCCAAACGCCTAGAATTCCCGCTCCTCACTGGCCATCATTCCCCAGAACTATTTCGTCGATAACCCATCCCGAGCGACTCGTCAACAAGTTCGTGTGACCTTCGGCGATGGTAAACCAACAGAGGTCGAACAGTTTGGAAGCCGACATGCCACTTGTAACTTTAACTTGGTACGCTCAATGCTGCCCCCTCCTCTCTTCTGCTTGGCTGTTCTATACGGATTAGCTAACCAGCCAAACAGCAAAACGCGGCTCCTGATCTCAGTGACTATAAGGGTGACATCGTGGTTCCAAAGTACCCGTTCCTGCCCGCAAATGCGACCTATGCCGGCCCGTGATCCGGGCTCTAGATCTAGATAGGTTCATGTGCATATATGTCGAAGTGTTTTTGGGGGGTATTTTGGTGTAAAGAGGTTATGGAGGTTGGAGCGCTTTCTTGAACATTCTATGTGGGTATGAGCCATGCAGTACATGCTTCTGGACATATATTTGTAATAGTTAGGATAATTAATGTCTTTGCATTGGTCCTTGTTTTGCGGATTGGCCCATACTCAATCATCACCTGGTCTTTTTACCGAGTACTCCGTAAACAGGACGGCAACTTAACTACACTATTCTCAACAGCACAAAACACCAGAGGAAAAGTTATTGAGCAGGGGACCTCGTAACCCCGCAATCTGCAGAAATTAGGAAAGGCATTTGTTTGAAGACCAGGCGGCAGTCGTGAAACACACACGTGTATCTTCCATAATGCATAAATTTACTTCAAATTGTTGCAAGACAAGGGGACCTCAATCCGGCCAACAAAGCTGAGTGTCGGTACCAAGTTGTTCCATCAAAGTCGCCGTCCAGGTGGCAGGATACGGCAATTAGTTAGATCTCAGGAGCATTTCCACTGTATGAGGGTTATGTGGCATTATTGACCAGAGCAGCAAGGGTCCAAGAGACACCGGCGAAATAGCTGAAACTGGTGAAGAATCAGAAATCGATCGTCAAAGTGACAACAAACGGTTCGGTTTCAGAAAAGCCGTTTGTTGACCGGAACAAAAAGCACGGACGCGAAGATGCCGCTATGGCTTCAACTACTCTACCACTGCATATACATACGGAATACCAACTACTTCTAAGTTCTCCGTCGTCTGTACTTCTGCTTCTCCTCTTCTCCATCTTGTTTTGGGGTGAAGCGCCAAGGGGAGTGGAGCTTTGAGATCTCGTTCGCTCGAAGTATTTTCTTTGAGATTTGCGCTATTTCGACGATCAAGCATATCGCTAGGGACCGTGGCATCAGACTGACATCTAGACCGTGCGAGACAGGCTTTGGCTGCGTTTCGCCTGCGTTGGTGGTTTGATGATGCTGAGCGGTGAGCAAGTCGATGCATGATGTGTCAAGGCCATATAAAATCAGCGATAAAATTTGCCGTAATATCGAAAAGAAAAGGAGACATTGTGCTTCAGTTGAGGTTCCGGAGTCCCCCGTAGTACGAGGACAGAGTAAGTGATCATCAGAGACTATTCGGTTTGGCGACCCATTCAATCTGGACGATCTTGAGATAACTAGTGTGCGGAGAGAAAGCAATCTGAATCATATCAAGCTTGAGAATTCACAGCAATACTCCGTGCTATTATGGAGTATTATCGCGGAGTATCGCGGAGCATTATTCAGAATGATCGCCCTGCACGTCATCAACACAGCAATTCTTAATCAATCTACACTTTTTCCCCAGATATCATAGTTGAGATTGCGAGGATTCGAACTCCAAACTCCAGTCCCCAGCAAAGAAACAGCAACCTGAAACGGAGATGCGGTGGTATCGACTGGGATTTCAAGGGACGATTTGAGTTCGGCACCCCATCCTTTTGATCCCGAACTTCCCATGGCGACAGAGCTAATCGAAGCCAAATTCTTTGAGGCGGAGAATCCCAGCGCCTCCAATCCACGTTGACCAGGCCATTGGCCCTTTGCGCCTAGTGCAATCCAGGCGCTGTCCATCAGCTAGGTTCACCCTAGTCGCAACTTAGGACCCTGGTGATTTGGGGCAAAAGAGGTGGTCAAGTCACCCAGGAACCACTGGAAATGACCAGGGGCAGGGAAGCACAAGATACAACTGTCCCTGAAGCCAAAAAAAAACCATTGAACGGGGAGGTTTTTGATCACCGTCCGCACCGTTCCCCTCACCCTTTTGGACAACATGTAGTTGTCATAACTATCGCGGCTACTAACCACACATGCTGTGCTCAGGAGAGATCAGGCCATCGCGCTAAAGGGAAATGCTCGAATTGCTAAACTAACAAACCTTCTTTAGAGGACGGTGATGCCCGACTTTTGTTGTTGGCGTCTCCTTTTCCTCCTCTCCTCTCCTCCAGGTTCGATTCCGAAGCGCTGAGCTTGCTGAGCAGCGGCGATAAAACAGCAGCCATCTTGAGCTCCACTCGAATTCGTGGTACCAGCGCTGGATACGGCCCACGGTTGGAGACGCGGTCAGGTTTCTTCAAGACGAGTCGGCAAGCCAGCAAAGTGCGGTAAAGCTCACGCGTGGGCTGCATGTGGAAGCCCGGATATTCCACACAGTTTTCTGGCTGAGTTCCATGCGGCTTTATTCAACCATCCCCTGTTCCGTTTTAGTTATCCAAGACATTTTCCTTTTTCTCCTGCAGACCGACCTCAGCAGATTCGCTTTGTGTCACCCATTGCCACACGAATTTGCGAATCGCTCTTGTTTCGGAACTTTTTTTTGGCTGTTCTAGACGTTGATCGACGCTCACCTCCCAGAGACTCACAGTCCGGTGTCGAAGCATGCGCAGAGCCGTTTCGATGAAACATGCCTATCATGTTGCCCATCCCACGGCGAGTGTCTAGCATCTCAGCTTCGTCCAATGAATCAAGCGTTCTTCGGAGCAGGCGAATCGCATCTTCCAGACTGGATCTCGATTCCGAAACAGTGCACCGACCGGAACGACGGAGCGAAACGTTTCGAACGAGCGACAATAACACGAGGAGCTCGTCTCGAATTGGGGAATTGGAATGCCATCGAGAAGAAAGCAGCGCGGGCATCTATCCACATGTAGATTCAATCAAAGGAGGCTATCTGTCACAGCATGAATTGCGCCAACGGGCGTCATCCCCACTGCTGGGCCAGACAGACAATCGAAACCATGCGGTATTATCTTCCTTTCATGCAATCCCCAAACCTCTGCGCCCATCCGAGTCGTCCTCCACGCTTCGGTCCGTCTATGACCCTCCTGGCTCGCTGTCAGCTTCGTCACACAATACCTCGACGACTTCCCGGAGCGACATCAGTTCCAGGAATCATTTTCCGACGGTTACGCAAAGAGCTCCTGAGCTGGCAGGTAGCCGTGATATGAATACTCCTCGTAAGGACCGCGAAAAGCCATTAAAAGCCAAACATCGACCACCCATGATTGATTTATCGAAACTATTTCCCAAGCCCCGGGACGCGACCGTCCCGCTCCTCTCCCCTCACCGCCTGACGACCTCGCCGTCCCCGGTCTCACTGAGTTCTGATGCGTCCGCCACCAAGTTTCATAAATCCGATCGAGTATATAACGGAAATAAACTCACAAAAGTGCCACGGGCGAAGGACGCCGCAGAAATGCATCAGAAACTGCGAAAGGAAAGGCTACAAAGGGAGGAACAGGAACAGCGGCTGCATTGGGAACGACAGCGGCTGTACCACGAGCAGCAGCAAAGATTACAAGCAGAACAAGTACCAGGCCCGACGTTGACGCAACGGCGGAAATATGATGGCTGGAGGGACCCCACCAAGTATCGACATCGAGCCGGACCCGATTGGTTTGATGGTCCGTTGGGACAAGTGAGCGACGATGATGAAGATGCACTTTTCGACGAGCAGGAAGGATATGATACCGTGCCCGCTATGTTGGCTGCTCTTCAAGATGCCACTCGTCCCAGACATAGCAGTTTCAGCTCCTGTGGACGCTCCAGCTACAAAGGAAATTTGTCAAGAAGCTCAAGTCGAACCATGCAACTTTCATCGAACGGGTCCAACGGGTCGAACGGGTCGACTATCAAACAGATTCCAAGCGCACAAGGGTTGGATTTTGGTCAAATAACCCAGACGAGCAAAAGGTTTGAAGAAAATCAAACCCAGTGGGATCTCAATTGCGGCAATGCTCCCCCTAGGAATGGGGGCTCGAGAGCAGAAACAAACGGTGCAGCCATGCGGAAACCAAGCAGAGCGTCTCTAAACAACAAAAACCTGAACGAATATAGTGTCTTGTGTCTCTCCTCGTCCGATGACGAGGGAGAAGGAGAGGAGGACAGCGAGGATGCCGTCTCATGTTATGTCAATCGAACTGTTCTTCGGGATAGCATTGCTACATTTGACGAAAACGCGGAGATATGTACAGCTCAAGCTGTTGAAACGCGAAGACGACTGTCTATTAAGAGAGTACCTGCGAATCATATCAGCCAGAATCGAGCTCCTCGTTCTGTTGTACCGGCAAGCCGAGATCATTCCGCTTCATCTAGTGTCCGTTCGTCTAACTTCAGTCGTAGCGGCTCCCTAAGCCAATCCGGTCGAATTCCCAGCATCTCAGAGCCCCCTACTACGCCGCCGCTACCTCCGTCAACCGCTCAAAGTTTAGAGCGTCAACGTCCTGGCTCGAATTCTCAATCAAGTCGGCAAATTCCACCCACTCGTGACCGAAGAAGCCGTTTTATGGCTGTCACTCGACAGGAAGAACACCTGCTCGAGATTATACGACGCAATAAGGGCGGCATTCCGGCGAGTTATCCCTTGGACAGAGATCTAATCACCTCAGAGCCGGAAGCACGGATCCCTAGTCGACCCACCTATGGGTATAATACTGAAGTTTCGTTCTTGAAACTTAGCCCTGGAGTACCCCCTCACAGAGCAATGCACTTCCCTACTGAATGCAGCACGATCTCCGATGGGTGTTCTCTGATTGTTTCCGACCACGGGGACGCGGCAACAATGCACTCAGGAGTTTCCCCGAGGACCAGCCTCGCCCATTCCGATAACTTCTCCTCGCCATCTACGGGGCTAGCTTCGCCTCTGACCCCAACGTTGCCCGCAACCCACCGTCTCTCTCCACGAAGGATCCATCGCCCACAGTTCCCTGTAGTGGCCGTGCCGGAGGACACACGGCATTCCAGAACCCGAACGGACAGCAGCAGCGCCATTGTATTCGATGGGGATGAGGCCAGCGAAAAAAACAGAGAAAGAAACGATGACTTGCCAATTTGGGCGCTTGGTTGGAATGGTAATGACTCTGCTAGTGTGGCTGTTGTACACTGACCTTCTGCCCCTGTCCAACAGGGACAAGTTGCTGGCAATATGTCCCTTGTACCACTTCGCGCGGTCTCCTCCTTTTCTTTGACTTTGCATATCGTCACGACTATTCCTTTGAGACAATTACTCGATTTCTCTGCATCTAAAGAGCATTTATACCTGACATTATAATATTTAGCATATTTATTTTTACTTTCCGATACTTTTGTACCTTTGATGAATCTTTTCTATGTGTTTCACTTCTGTTCAGATCATTCTGGTACACCCAGTATACCTAATCACTTTCTTCCCTTGTGGCATGTTTTCTTGTCTCGCGACATTACAGCAACACCTCCGCACGGAGTACTCCGAACCTATTTACTCTTCACCATGACTTTACTTTCTTTGCGTTGGGGACACAAAGCATGACATTTTTGTGCGGAGGACAGTACAACTTCGAAATAGTTCCTTTTTCCTGCATAAGTTCTCGGTTCACATAATAACCATGTGCAACATGAATGCAGCTGAATTCACATGAACCAATTTTTTGATGATATCTGTACTCCGTAGTTATTCGAGGCTTTGAGCCCTATTGTGACCTTCATCTCAGCTCCTCCGACCCCCGAGAACTGCCCCTGCGGCCTTGTCCCCCGGTGAACTAGGGGCTTTTTAACTTCCCGACGCCTGCAGGACGCTCGCGCTGACAGCCAATCCAGTTCAACAGGGAGTGATCCAGGCTCGCGTCTCCAGCCTTACCATCGCTAAAACAAGTAAAGCGGGGCTGTAAACAAGCATTTCTTTCCCACAAACAGAGGAAGAAAACAAGGGGCAACAGTTTTCAGATGGAATTTCTAATGATTGTGGCCAGCATCTTGGGCAGCCGATTGAGCCTTTGCTCGAACAGGTTAAAGCCCAAATCGAACCTGGTCGACACATGCGTGCAGAAATCGACATCAGGAACAAAACTTTCCTCGAATAACGGTTCTTCGTGTCGCACTGTCGTTTGCTTCATTCTGTCGCTTACACTTGTTGATAATTTGTGTGTTTTCTCTTTGGATCTTGTGCTTTGTTTCCTGCTGCCAAGTCTAATAATTGTTTATCTTTGAAGCGCGATTTAGACGGGGAATTCCTGTGCTTTTGCCTGTGAGGAATTGAGGTTTGGATCTGTTAACCGCACCGACAGACAACCCGTGCAACAACACATCAACAAACAACGATATTTGTACTCCGCACATGACGATGCACGACTGATCACGCAACATCGGGCTCATATCGTTGGAAAAGTTATCGCAAGACTATAGGTCGCAGGAGGAGGGATTCCGTACCTGTACCCATTGCTGTGAACTATTCACCATGGGCAGGGATGTACAGCAGACCTCATGGATGGGGATACCAACCAAATATGCGTTTCTGGTTTTGGTATGGCATTCCCACAGACGCTCTTCTCGTGTGCTTATCGCATTGCTAACTGGCTGCCTGGACGTTTCGGTATCTTGCAGTTGACTGTTCAATGCTCTGCCTTTATCCTGGTAAGAGAAAACAACCCAACACAAGCACGCATGTGATTTTTTGCGGCCGCCTGGTCAGAGAGGGTGAAACGTGCTGACCTGGGAGTGAACAATCAATATAGCTACTGCATTATTCCAGAGTGATACCCACGAAGGGCGGCCAACGATACATCACGTCTACAGCGGTGTTTTTGCACGAACTCATTAAATTAGCGACATGTCTTACCGCCGCACTCTACCAAGTGTCAAAATCCGTCCCCCCTTCCATGCCCGCGACCTCTTTATTTGGATACCTGTCGGCCGCCATCTTTACCGGGGATAGCTGGAGGCTTGCATTGCCCGCAGCCTTGTACACCATATCCAATTCTCTAAAGTACATCGCGCTGTCAAACTTGGAGGTCGCACAATTTCAAATTACATATCAGTTGGAGCTTCTTATCATCGCCGTTTTTGGGGTGGTATTGACGCGCAAGAGTCTTTCGTATGGGAAATGGTTCGCACTGTTGCTGCTGATTGCGGGCGTCGCATTGGTCCAGATCCCACCAATTGATCCGAATGAAATGGACCGTCGAGCACATGCGTACCTCCCCAGACGTCTCTCAGATCTGCAGCATCTGAGAGCCGCGGCAGGCCAAGCTTTGCAGAAGCGATCCGCGACATATGAGGGCATCCAGGACGACATGATTCAGGGACATCCACCCTTTGATGCTAGGATAGGTCTTATTGCTACCGTGGGCGCATGCCTTTCCTCGGGGCTGGCAGGTTTATCGTTTGAGAAAGTTCTGAGGGACAGCGCCTTCTCTACTTCTTTATGGATTCGAAACATACAATTGGCCGTGTATTCGATTTTCCCAGCGCTCTTCATTGGTGTCGTGTTCCTCGATGGCGAACAGGTGGCCAAACGAGGTTTCTTCCATGGATATAACTGGACTGTATGGGCCGTCATTGCGGTTCAGGCGATCGGTGGCATTGCTACTTCATTCTGCATCAGTTACTCGGAGTTTGGGGTATTGCAAGCTGCTGGTGCGATTAGCATAATCATTAGCTCGCTGGCGAGTCCATTTTTGTTTGACCCGCAAGTTTCTGCCTATGTGAGTCCTTGCAGTCCTTCCGAACATCGATTTTCGGAAATTGAACTTACACATTTGCAGTTTATCCTCGGTACAATCACTGTGCTTATTGCATGCTTTATCTACATTCCCGGCTCCTCCAATTCCAACCCTGAGCTCCGTCCTCGACCTCCTCCAATTCGAATTGAAAAGGCCAAGCCGTCACCGGACACGGATGGTTCTGAACATATTTTGACCGCGCCGCCGAATGACTTCTTTATCAAATTACCAACTACACCGCTGACCTCTGATGCGTCAGCACTCACCACCTCTCGCCCTAACTCGCCATCCCCGGTCCGACACCATGGTCGAATCCATACATCGCGCGGCTATTTCGACAGGCAGCATAATGACAGCTGATCTTTTGAATACAAAACTACTTGAGAGACACATATGACCAAAGGTTGGGTAACGGGCATTTATTTTCGTGCACTTCACTGGTGTTTCCTCATTCTGGGATAGACTATGGGAAAATGGTATTTAAGAACAGCCTTGTTGCATAACTTTTGTCGGAGCGGAGGAAAGGACTCTGTGATGGACACGAAGATAATGTACAATTTATGGCCAGGCCGATGGTACTTTCTTTTCTTTCGATACCCTCCCCTAGCTGTGGATTAACAGTCTGGGTTTTTGCATAATGCAAGAAGTCTACGCTTCAGCGCTGTTGGCATTTGTTGCGGGAATCTGGCGTCGTGATTTTTGCAGTTAACGTCGATTTTGCCCAAGCATTGATTTCACGAGCCACTAAAGATGTTTTCTTAAATCCAATCGTCACCAGAAATAGTTTGCCTGGCCTTTTTGCTCTTCACTTTGATTTTGCTATGGGAATGATGAGTTCTGCCCAGTCAAAAAGGGGGCATTGCCTAAACGGGACGAACATCACGTGTGGAGGGGTAGCATGAGCTCGTCCTTGCTCCCCCCGGCTTTGCTTCTTTTCCTTGAACAATCTCAAGACTCTCTCACGTCCTCTTTTTACGGCCCTTCTGTGGTTTACAGTCTACATCCTGCGGCATTTTGCTTGCGTTGATACTACCAGAATATCATGCCTAAGCGTTAACTTGATTGTATACAGTCTAGCCTCTACAGTCCGTGTTCGTCATGGACGGCGGGGACAGCAGCCGGAATGTCTGTCAATCTTTGAATAGGTTTCGATATCCCGGGGCCCAACGTGCTCGGATACAATGTGGCACTCAAAGGAGCTTCGGCTCACAAGGGGCGGGATCTTCACAGCCCTTATGGTCCTCGCAAAGAACCAGGGTAGACGTGACTGGCGATGAGACTGTCCTGGAGGACGATGACCTGCCCCTTGATGCCTTCGGTATGTGTCATTTGCATCACTCCTCAAGACATCGTGGCAGTAACAACTGACTGTGGATTGACAAAGATCGAGAGTTACTGGCCGAATTAGAACAAGAATCGCAGGGGGTGTCTAATAAGAAGAGCAAGCCATACACTCTCCGGGGGCCGCTGTATACACCTGGTTCTAGGCCTTCTGGAATTTTTCGCAGCCGTGAGAATAACCTTGCTTGCTTGATACATTGTGAAATTCCCCGTTAACTCCTTTATTAGCAGGCACAATGGCCGCACCTGGTATCTCGCTCCGCGGTTTAGCCTCGAGTCCGTCCGAGTCAGAACCTCTTGACAGCCCTTTAAATGGCGTGAAGAATAGGATAATTGCACGAGTAGACCGCCGTGAAGCCACAAGTCCCCATTGGCCATCTGGAGCTGTAGTCTCATCCCCCAACACACCTTGTCCGCCCGGTGGCTTGAGCCTCCATATTGAATCTCCTGCCATACAGCTGAAGCATGCACCGCCTACGATACAAGGAATCCAACTTGTATCAACCCATGAACTACCCGATCGATTTAGATCTATATTTTCTTTTTCTATATTCAACGCCATTCAGTCAAAATGTTTTCATCCCATCTATGAAAAAGATGATAATTTCGTTCTCTCTGCCCCCACTGGAAGTGGAAAGACTGTTATCATGGAGTTGGCAATCTGCAGACTTATTTCAACTATCAAGGATAGCCGATTCAAAGTCGTTTACCAGGCACCCACTAAATCTCTCTGCTCAGAGCGATTCCGTGATTGGCGCGCAAAGTTTGCTACTCTTGATCTTCAATGTGCGGAGCTCACGGGCGATACCGATCAAGCCCAGCTTCGAAATGTTCAACATGCAAGCATCATCATCACTACGCCCGAGAAATGGGATAGCATGACGAGAAAATGGAAGGACCATGCACGCTTAATGCAACTTGTGAAACTATTTTTAATCGATGAAGTTCATATCCTGAAAGAGTCTCGAGGCGCAACTTTGGAGGCTGTGGTGTCAAGAATGAAATCTGTGGACTCGAACGTCAGATTTGTAGCTCTGAGCGCTGCAGTCCCCAATTCCGAAGACATTGCGGCGTGGCTAGGGAGAGATCCTACGAATCAACACCTTCCAGCTCATCGCGAGCGGTTTGGAGAAGAATTTCGGCCTGTGAAACTGCAGAAGTTTGTCTACGGATATCAATTCAATGGGAATGATTTTGCATTCGACAAAGTGTGTGATGCGAAGTAAGCTATTATAACCAGTGATATACCGAGTTCGATCAGACTAACAAACTCTTTTAGACTTCCTGAAGTGATCTCAAAGCATTCGCAGAGAAAGCCCATTATGATCTTCTGCTGCACTCGAAATTCCGCCATTGCCACTTCAAAGAATCTAGCAAAGTTATGGACAACGACGAATTCTCCACATCGGCTATGGAAAGGCCCCAAAAAGCCCATTGTAGTCCAGAATCATGAGTTGAAGAGTAAGTAGTTCGTCCAGCGTGTTGAACTGGTATCTCCTAACGATTGCTTTTAGCAACTGTTTCAGCGGGTGTTGCTTTCCACCATGCCGGCCTGGATGCTGCTGATAGACACACTGTCGAAAGCGCATATCTCGATGGTCATATCAACGTTATTTGCTGCACCTCGACTTTGGCGGTTGGAGTCAATCTTCCCTGCCATTTGGTCATTATAAAAAACACAGTGTCATGGCAAGATAACTGTTGTAAAGAATATGCGGATCTAGAAATGATGCAAATGCTTGGACGGGCCGGACGTCCTCAGTTCGACAATAGTGCCATCGCTGTGATTCTGACCAGAAAAGAGAGGGTGGACCACTACCAGAAACTGGTAGCTGGTTCAGAACCCTTGGAGAGTTGCTTGCATCTCAACTTGATAGATCACCTGAATGCCGAGATTGGCTTGGGCACCGTGACAGACCTTGAGTCGGCGACCCGATGGCTCTCAGGGACCTTCTTTTTCACCCGTCTACAGAAGAACCCAAAACACTATAAGTTAAAAGAAGGAAGCAATAGGACGGACGAAGAAGAGCGGATGGGAGAAATATGTGCAAAAGATATCCAACTTTTGCAGGAGTGCTCTCTCATCACACTCCAGGAACCCCTAAAATCCACCGAACTCGGAGACGCAATGGCCCGGTATTATGTGAAATTTGAGACGATGCGATTATTCTTGGCTTTGCCGCAAAAGGCCAAAATGTCTGAAATTGTAAGGTGTCATCCCGCTGTATGAGCAGCTCTCGTCCTAACGCGAAATTAGCTGTCAGCCATTGCTCAGGCGGATGAGTTTCGAGAAATAAGGCTTAAGGCCGGCGAAAAATGCTTGTTCAAGGAAATAAATAAGGGGACCGGTATTAAGTTCCCTATTAAAGTTGATATTGGACTGGCAGCGCACAAGATATCCCTGCTTATCCAGTCGGAGCTTGGTGGTGTCGAAGTACCAACTGGGGAGCAGTATCAAAAGCATAGGCTTACTTTCCAACAGGACAAGGGTTTGGTGTTCTCGCATGTTAATAGACTAATTCGGTGCATTATCGATTGCCAGATATCCCGGGGAGACTCAGTGAGTGCGAGGCACGCGCTTGAGCTTGCTCGGAGCTTTGGCGCAAGAATTTGGGACAGTTCACCATTGCAGATGAAACAGATAGAGCAAATTGGTATTGTTGCAGTGAGAAAACTCGCCAACTGCGGCATTCACAGCATCGAGGCATTGGAGGCTACAGACGCACATCGAATTGACACTATACTTAGCAAAAACCCCCCGTTTGGCCTGAAACTTCTCGGGCGGCTCGCATATTTCCCGAAGCCTAGGGTTTCTGTGAAGATGGTTGGGAAGGTATTCAGTCACCATCCAGCTGTGTGAGTATTTTGCTGAGTTCTTTAGGAAACAAAACCTGGGAAATGGCCTGTGATTCAATTCAAAGCGGAAATCGGGTTCTTAAACGAGAAAGTTCCAACGTTCTTTCAAAGAAGGCTTGTTTATGTCTGTTTTCTGGCAGAAACGTCAGATGGCCGAATTCTCGATTTTCGACGGATCAGGTATGCAGAAAAGCTCGTTCCATCAGAGTCTCTGTGAACTGACCAGTATGAGCATAGTGCCAGTAAAATGCAAAATGGTCATGATGTTGCTCTCAAGGCTGAGCTAACTCATTCCTACCAGCACATTACATGTTATGTAATGTGTGACGAGATAGGTAAAATTATTTACAACGCTCTGTGGTTCCTTCACTGATACCATTTGGGCAGCTGGAACGTTGCGACAGGCGGAGCTAAAGCCGAAGCTTCAAGAGTCTCTTTTCTCAGGGACTAAACCTTCAACGGTTAAATCCGTTGCTGCTTCCAAATCTGAAATTAACGATACCCAGCACCGTTTACACGGCTGCACGGTGTCGTCTCGAGATTCAAATGAATTTTCGGACGATTGCTTTTATGACGATGATTTCATTGCTGCAGGTAAGTCACCAATGCATTAGACTATTGCATCTTTTTCTGATAGAATAAGTAGTGGATAGCCTGAACGTACCTGGTGAAAAAGACATTGCAAGCGAGAAATCAGATTCTTTCAAAAAGGGTTCAAAAAATTTGAGTGACCCTGTCCCTCGAGGTGAATCCGAAGGGCCAACGCAACTTGATAATGGAAAGTGGGCCTGTAACCACCGCTGCAAAGACAAAACTGCGTATGAACCCTTCCCATTCGGGGGATCGACCACATACTGACAACCAAAAAGCTGTAAACATCTTTGCTGCCGGGAAGGTCTAGATCGACCACCAAAAGGTTTTCAGAAACAGGGGCTAAAAGAGCGGGCCGGAAGCACGACCACCGATGCCCAGAAAGAATCTGCGACTCCAAACATACCGAGAAAACGCTCGAATTCGGATGCTAGCCAGAAACCTACGTCCAAAAACGAGAAGCATGGTCACGATGAGATTGATGTAATCGATCTTACAGGACCAAGTATTACCGTAAGACCCACACCACGGTACAAATATGTGAAAAAACGGAATGAAAAAGAGGATGAATCTCGCAAGCCAACGACGTTCATGAAAAAGCCGACATCTATAGCAAATGCAGCAGGGGCTGATCATAGATGGAGCCCAAACTGTCTTTCGTTTTTTGAGTTCACATCCGAGGATGAAAGGAAGCATGACGTGAGCCATTCCAGCGACTTTGGAAGCATCGATATCGACGACTTGCTTTCTCCCGAGACGACTTTCAAACCTACTACCCTTGATAAAAGCGATCAAGATACGATATCCGCGCACCCCACGCGAATGGATGATTTTGACTACGATGATAACATCGATGTAGACATTGGAGATATAGTTCCTACGCATGGGCCATTCGAAGACGATCTGACAGACTATGAACAATATATCTCATCCCTTGATGAACCTAGTCCGAGAGTATTTGACCAGCCAGGGGTGAAACATTTGAGCCCCCGTTCAAATGCGGATGGTGTGATCTCCCAGCAAGGCTCATCTCTCAAATCAACACTTGATTTAACACCTTTTTCTCCAGTTGGAGTAGGCACCCTGCCTACAAACGCTAGCATGAGCAGTGATCCCCTTTACTTCCACAGCCCTGTCCATTCAAAAATAACCAAACGGGACCGTGACGACGAAGACGGAGAGGATAAAGATTTGGCAAGGTCCGATGCAAAGCAACTTCGGCTGGACGCGAGCGACACTTCAGGAATTGTCCCTGGCTGGGAAGGGGTCGATTTGGCACTGATCGAAGAGTTTAAGGACGTTGCTGATTTCTTTTGACGCTGGGCGACTCCGCTGTTCCTCCTCCGGCAGCTATAGAGAATTTCAATCAATGATGTGGGGTTATATATTCATCTCCGATGTTGTATTCAGTGTATATAATCAGGGAAATAGAACGATATAGAAGACCGTAAAACCCCTTTGAGAGCAAGCCGTCTGCGCCCTTACCCTTAAAATAAGGAAGTCCACTTTTCACAAGCACTATCAGCCAAGTAACAGAATGCTTGCTACCACTGACTCAAAAGCTTTCTCATGAACACCCTCCATGGAAACTGAAGGAAGAGAACCCCCTTAACTAGCGCTCACGTGCCCACGCTAGCGTTCTCACAAACAGGGCAAAGAGAGCAATCTAGTAAGAGGAAATGTCCATATAACCTATCTGTTCATTATTGCAACACATCACACAACCACCCACAAGCAACGAAGGTCATTTTTTGCCTGGGAAGCACCACAAATTTGTTCGACATCAGGTTGTCCCTTTTCAACCTTCGCCTATCTTCTTCATCTTTTTATGACATTGACATATCAAGAGCAAAGCAGAGAGTGAACACAGAGAACCATATTAAAGAAATCGTCTTACTGAGCGTGCCTTGACGCGTCCAGAGTTGGGTAAAGGACTCAAGGGGAAATCCCATCCTCAACGTCTTCAGACAGGTTCGTGCTGAACGCGTCATTGTTCAATCTTCCGTTGCACTCTTGTTCTTTCTGAAGCAAGCTGTTGTGATTTGCTTTGTTATTAAAAAAAACTAAGCAGTTTGATTCTTCCATCCAGGGTCGAGCTACCACCAGCCTGAAAGTCGTAAGCACAAGTCAAGATGGTAAAACTTAGTTACGCCGGGGTGAGTGGAATAGGGGGAGTAAGAGAAATTGAGATCTAGTGAGCTGTTCTGACTTTGAAAATATAGCGCAAGATCCAGGGGTTGAAATTGGGCCAGACAGTGGCGAAGGACTTGGTGAGTCGATGCCAGAAGTTGAAGGTAGCGAGCAAGTTCCCATTTAACAGCTAATACATGAATAGAAAAAGCGGATTCCGCCGGGAAGCGGTGCCAGGGTTGCAGCCAGGGACCCTAGTGTGGAACTAGATCTGACTGGAAAGCTGCTCACTGACGAGGGACTTGCAGAAGTCGCAGAAGCTCTTGTCGAGTGCATCCAGTTTCAAAATGAAAATCATCCGCAAGGCGTGGTCAGACTAACCGAATTGACCGTGAAGGGGAATGCGCTTACTGTGGCAGGGATGGCGAAGTTGGCTCCAGTCGTGACACTGAGCAACTCAAGTTTGGTAAAGCTGGATATATCTGACAATGAACTCAGCATCACAAACAAGGCACAAAGATGCGACTGGCACACCTTTCTGATGTCATTTGAGGGATGCTATATGCTGAAGACAGTTGATTTCAGCGGAAACAAGCTAGGAAGCGAAGGATTCGATGTCATCTCGAAGGTATATCTCAAGAGCGATCTTGATTACATCGAGCCTAGTCCTGTTGGAAATCCTAAAGACAACGGGGACGTGCAAGACATTGAGGCTAAACTCAAGTCCGTTGACTTGAGTACCAACAAGAACAACTCCGCTGGCTCAAATGCCGGAAATGGGGAAGTTGTCCGCGCAGAAGGTATGTCGACTTCCTTTCCATAGGCATCACGGAGTATATTTGCTGACGTTGTCGTATCAAAAAGGCATTAAACCTTCGGAACACGGAAATGAGCAATTATATGCAAGCACGAGAGGACTCCGATCAGTGCCATATCTGATATTTACCAAGTCTGGAAACACAACTGCGTGCGCTTTCCATCTGTGGTGTATGCTTATGATTCACCTCGGACCCGAAAAGTTGCTGGAATATTTACCCGCAGGCAAATCCATGGCACCACTTGAAGGAGTTCAAAACGGAGCAGGCTTAGTCTATTCCCTAGACGAATTCGGACCGCTCGGCCGAACCTTACTCAGCCTAGGTGTGCAATTTCTCAAAGAGTTTTCGAAAGTGAATGGCGATATAGACTTATTGGGTTCCGGGGAAGAACTTGATCGAGAAAAAGTCATTAAGGCCCGTGAAACCTGCAGAAAAACACAAATAGAAATGGAGCGTGTCAAATACCGAGCGATTCTTGATACCCTCACCATGGAAGACGTACGGGTGGTAGAGCTCTGGGATGTCGCATTTAAAACTATGGTTGTTGCTCGCGCTCTTCTTCTAGATGACGAGGACCGACCAAAATCAGTCGCACCACCGAATTATGAAATTGACCAAAGCTCTGAGCTCAACAAACTGTCAGACCATGCATTAGGGCTTTTCTACTCTCAGCCGGAGTCCCCATGGGACAACTTCACAGAGGAGTTCCCCAGCCTACCAGAATCACCCGAGAAACGTAAGACTGGAGGCACAACAAATACAGGAAAACCCCAGCCTGCCTGGAAAAAGCACCGAGCGAACTCGGGATTACGCGATTTGATGTCTCGAAATTCTCCTCGCGCGGAACTGATCAAAATCTCGCCACAGGCAATGACAAGACCAGCCCCTAAGACGGTCTTTAAGGAGACCGGTCGTTTTAATTTGCCAATTCGCTTGTGGGTCCGAATCATCGTGGAGGCCATGGACGAAAATGGAGTCCTGAGTCCCCAGCAGCAAATGCGTATTGTTAGGTACGCGTGTGACTGGGAATCCATCAAACAGGAGCTTAAGATCAAGGGAGGCACAGAGCCAGAGCAAATCCGAAAAATCCTTAACTCAATGGATTGCCTCGTCTACTCAAAATTCGAGTAGGCGTGCGAGTGTAAAGGGGGGGAGAAGGGTCGTTACTTGCGGGTTCTTGGGGATGTTGTGAGGACAAGTGTTTAAGTTATCATAGGACTAATCAAATGAGAAGGTTAGGGTTGTTTAACAGTGCATCAAAGGGCGTATCCAGTGCCTGACACGAAGTAACATGTCGCGACATCTCGTAGGCAACAGCGATGTGCTGTTTGTTCGACTTGTTGGTGCGAGTGTTGAAGGTTGATGTTCGAATTGCCGTTTTGGGACTTGGGGCTGCATGTGACCTCACATGACCAGTTGTGCTTATCGCATCTTATCTTATCTCCCTAATCTCCCATCTCTCTTCTCCTCTTCACGACGTCAAATTCCTTCTCGACTGCGTTGTGTTTTTGCCAATCTGCAGGCTATGTTTATAGCCTTTTCCCATTATGTTCAGGAACAAAAGTGATGGCTCGGCAAAGAGTACAACACAGCAACTTACACTGCAGGATGATAGCACTTCACCTTCGACCTTCAACGACGGACTTCCTCTGCCGAAGTTGTTCGTCTTCGACCTAGATTACACCCTCTGGCCGTTCTGGGTGGATACCCATGTCACTCCCCCAGTCAAAGCGCGGGATAATAACTCGCGCTGTGTAGACCGGTTGGACTCTCCAATTTCCCTCGCAGAAGCCGTACCTCTCAAGCTAACTGTCTCGTCCTGTAGATGGGGTGAATCGTTTGCGTTCTATCCAGCCGTGTCTGCAATAATTCATGCTCTACGGTCACGCTCCATTCCTATCGGCGTTGCTTCCCGAACACACGCCCCTGACCTTGCCCGTGATATGCTTAAAGCTCTTCATATTATCCCAACCTTCTCAGACAGTCCCGCAGCCGCAAATAGTCGCTCTATCCGTGCTTTGGACTATTTTGACTACCTTCAAATCTTCCCAGCCTCAAAGACCCAGCACTTTACCCGGATACAGCAGGCTAGTGGAATCAAATATGAAGACATGCTATTTTTCGACGATGAAGCGCGAAACAGCAATGTTAAGACCGAGCTGGGCGTGACATTTTGTTTGGTAAGAGACGGTATGACCAAAGAAGAAGTCGACAGAGGTGTTCGGGAATGGAGAAGAAGAATGGGAATATCTCCAGGGAGCCAGGCGGATGGGGAACAGGCGCAAAACTAGGTGAAGGACATTTATCTTTTCGACTTTAGACTTGTTATCACTAGATTTTGCCTATTTATTTCCTTGCGAGCGAATATTCTCAGAGGGATACCCTATGGAGTTGTTACTATTAGACCGGTTGATATTCGTATATAAATATCTCGGATACGGGTCTCGAGAATATGTTTGGTATTGGACGGTTGGTTGCCATGCCATACTGTATGTCGTTTCGTCCTTTGTTTAATAAAAGAAGATAATATAGAAACTCCAAATCAATGGACATTACTAGATTTCCTGTCTTATTAGTCCTTGGTATTTGTTCCATGCTACAGGTTTTGTGAGTACTTCGCGAGACTTTTCATGTTCTGGTGTTTCTTTGGGGTCGTCGACGTGGACTTGCAAGCCTGCGTGTTGCGAGCCTTCAATCAACAAGAAACTCCAACGACCATGGCGGCCACCCAGAAGCCAGCAGCAACGCGCCCTTCTTCCACATCAACTCCAAGAATAGGAACATCCGCGACTCCATCGATTCCCAGACCTCCGCTCTCCGTCCATCCCGCCGCCACGATCTCGGAAACAGCGTACTTCCAGGGAAGACATCCCATCAGCGTCGGCGCAGGCACGGTCATCCATCCCCGCGCAAAGCTTCTATCCTTCGAGGGCCCTATAAGTATTGGCGAAGGGTGCATCATTGGCGAGAAATCAGTGATTGGGGGTCCCCAATTGGGACCTGCTTCGACTCCTTCTCCAACGCCGCCCTCCGCGCCAGAGGTTACAATTATAGAGAACTCGGTTCTTATCGGGCCCCTTACTACTGTGTCCTCGGGCAGTCACATACACTCCGCGGCGACTGTCGATGCTTCTGCTTCTTTGGGAAAACGTGTGCAGATTGGGAGACATGCGAAGGTGTGCTCACTTTGTCAGATACCAGATGACGGAGTCATAGCGGATTGGATTGTCGTTTGGGGCGGAGGGGCGGGAGGCATGGGACTGCAAAGACGGAAGAGAGCAAATGGAAGAGGAAACGACAGCAATCCGACAGGCTTGAATGGCAGAGCTGTTGAGAATGCGAGGCTTGTAGGCGTAAACAAGGAGAGGGAGACCGTGACGAAGCTGATTGGGATTGGGGCTGCTTCTGCGCCGAGGAGAAGATGAGCTCCGGTACGGCCATGGTGATAACATTTAACCTACATGCTTCTTGTGATTATGATGCTGTTTTTTGTTTGATACATGTTCAGATACCCCCAGATTTTATGGAGCATGCTATGATACTCCGCAGCGTCGTTGAGGCATCTTCACCACGCGATAAACCGAAATGCCGTTTCCAAAGGCACATATGCACCTAGCATCTTTCTCTGAAGTCTGAACTAGAATTGCGTTGCCCAAGACACCAACTTTAGTATCAGTTGGAATACCTTGCAGACGGGCAGTTTAATCGCCTCTTTCAGAAGTATTTGGTAAGAGAACGCCCAGATTTCATATAATCATCTTGCGCTTTCAAATGGAACAGTGGGATGCAAGGATAAAACCGGCAACTTCATGACAAAAACCAGCCGTGCTACGGATAGTTTGGTAGTTAAATACCAATCAAAAACACAAATAGACTCCTGCTTGCGATTGTATATGGGAAAAGAAACAGGTAAGAAAAGGCTGGTACAAAATGAAAACCATGCGACATCCGCCCCTCCGGAAAGACCCAAAAGTATCCGTGATCAATTGAAACAGCAGGCATTCACTGTCCCACTCCTCCGCCTCGCATTCTCTTTCCGGCATTCATATCAGCGTCACCTCCTTCATCTCTAGCACGTTTCCCGTGAGGAATAAACTGGCGTGCCTGTGCATTGAGAGCACCTCTTCCTCCACCACGAGGGCTCGCTTGACCTCCTCCCTGAGGCAGGTTTCCAGTCTGAATATTTTGGGCTCCACCACGGCCTTGACCACCCCCTCTCATTCCTCCTCTTCCGCGAAGGCCGGACCCACGAACTGCATGTTGCTGCTGGAACTGTTGGTTCTGCATTTGTTGATCGGTAGCTTGGTGACCAATCTGACCATGCTGTGGACCTCCTTGCATCCCACGACCGCGACCACCACCACGAGCAACAGGAAGACCAGATTGGAGAGCACGAAGGACTCCAGCGCCAGCGCCAGGATGTGAGGATTGCGGTGGGCGATTGGGTAATCCAGTGGGTTGTGCGGGAGAAGCTTGGGGAGCAACAGCCCCCTGGGGCTGTTGCGGCTGCTGCTGCTGCTGTTGTTGGGGTGGTGCTGGTGTCGATGGCGGTTGCTGCTGCTGTGGCTGCTGAGGCTGCTGTTGTTCCTGCTGGGGTTGTTCTTGTTGTTGAGGTTGCTGAGGAGGCTGCGACGGCTGCGATGGCTTTGGCTCGTTAGTGACTGGCGCTTGCTGAGCAGGCTGTGGAGTTGGCATGGCCGCAGGAGTAGGCGCCACTTTTCGTTGCGCAGGGGTTGCTGGTGGCTGAGGGGCTTGTGCAGACGAAACAGGCGCAGGCGCTGGGGATGCCGATGGCGGTTTAGGCGTTGCTTGCTGCTGTTGCACCGCTGCTGGTTTGGCAACTTTTGCAATTTCCCAGACTTGGACCACTGGCCGCTGAGGAGTGTCGACTGCGGCCTTCTGGACGACCTCCAGCTTGGCTTGAGCGTTCCTTGCCCGTCCTTCGGTCATGCTGACCTTGGCAAGTAATCTTTTCTCTGCGAGCTCAACAGCAGAACCAATCTTTTGATCTCTTTCCTTAAGAAGTGCTTCCTTCTCCTCGCCAAACGTCTTTTTGAGTTCCGCCAATGCTTGTGTATCCCGCTGAGCTTGTGCCTCCTTGTTCGCCATTGCTTCCTTCTCCTTATTGACGGCATTTCTGATATTGACCCTAACAATATTCCTGATGGTCTCGTTTTTGGCGAGAAGCTCACGAACTTCCGCATCGGTTAACGTCGGGAGGCCTTCACTCTTCGAAGTCAGTTCCTGCTGGTGCTTTGTCCTTAAGGTTTCTATCTCCTGTTGGTGAAGTGTTTTATTCTCCGCCAATTTGTTGTTGAGAATTTCCTTCATCCTGTCAACCCTCTCTTTGACTTTCTGATCTACCTCTGCAGATTTGGAAGCCAATGCTGCCTCTAACTCCTTAATCTTCTCTTCCAGTTCCCGAATTCGCTCCATATTGGCATTGCTGTTCGCGACATTTCCAGGTTCTGGAGTAGGGACAGCAGACGGCTGTACTTCTGCATTTTCTTGCAAAGTAGGTGCTGTAGTTGTAGCTTCTGCAGCCTTCGATTTCACTGCATTCAGTTCGTCCCGAGTACGATCCAATTCCTGCTGAATATTATTTTTCTCCTGAACCACACCATTCAGCTCAAGCTGCTTGGCATTGATGCGACCCGAAAGTTCCTTTGATCTCGCCTTGAACTGTTCCGTCAACCTCGTGCGCGACTCCTGGATACGGTCCTCCGCTTGCTTGAGTTGATCGGGGAACGTCGACGCCTCAGTCTCTAGAGCCTTTTTGGCTGCAAGGGCCTCGTCTCGTTCTTTCTCGAGAGTTGTCAATTTCTCTTTCATTGCTTCCAGTTCTGCGGGATCGACTCGGTCGTATTTCTGGAGAATGTTTTGCGTTCGTTGCTGCCAGCGGTCCCGGTCTTCTTGAAGGAGTTTCATTTCTCCATCCTTAGTTTCCAGGTTATTCTCTAACTCACGAATGCGGGTCTGGAGGGGCTCCATTTCCTGTTGAAGTTCGTCAACGCGCTTAGACTTCTCTTCCACTGACGCCTCAAGTTGCTTGATCTGGTTTCGAAGCGTAACGCTGCTTTCCCGGAACAGGTTAAGCTCATTGAGCGTCTCCATCAACTTATTGTGACTAAGTGCGTGTCGCTCGCTCTCTGCTTCGGCACGCCGTTGTTGCTCGAGTTTAAGGCGTGTATCCTCGAGTTGTGTTTGAGTGTAGTCAAGTTGTTGACGTAGTCGTTTGCTTTCTTGGGTTGACAGGTGGTACTGAACATCGACGATTTCCTTTTCACGTCGAAGGAATTTAATGACTTCATGGAGACCTTCAAGGTCCGTACCAGATGTCGCCGCGGAATCATTGTCCTCAGGAACGCCTACTCGATCACGCTGAAGGGCAGCGATTTGCTTGGTGATATTTTCCAATTGACCGTGGAGCAATGTATTCTGGCTGAGAACTTCCTCGCGACGACGGGTTAGTTCTTCGATTTCCTTTTCATATCGACCCTTCATTTCTTCCCAATTCTCTTCCTCGCGTGCCAGATTGTTCTTTGCAGATTCGGCCTGGGTCTTCAGATCTACAACTTCAAGTTTGAGTTGATTTGCTTCAGCTCTGACAGCCTGGAGGTTCCTAGCAGCGTCTGCGTGTTTCACCAGCTCATTCTCATAATTCTGTTGAGCATTCTGGGCAATTTCAGCCTGGGCCTTGAGATCTTGTTGATGGAATTGGGCAGCTGCCTCGTATCGCTCTTGTTGTTCTTTGAGCCTAGCAATTTCTGCTTCCAAAGTCGACTTCTGATCGTCAAGCTGGCGCTGGAATTGGGCTTCTTGATCTCTGAGTTTCGATAGATCCGCGTTGGTCGTCGCAAGTTCAGTAGAAAGTTCTTCGACTTGTTTCTCCAGTTCCGAGATTCTGGAGTTCTTTTCTTCAAGAAGGCGATCGGTGTCTTCACGGTATTGTTCATTCGTATCGCTGAGGGCTTGAAGTCTCTCTTCAGTTGCCTGACTGATTGCCTTATAATCCTCCACCTGCTCTCTAGCGTGCTCCAATTCACCTCTGGTCAGTTCAAGGTCGCGTTTAAGCTCTGACACCTCAACAGCCAGCTCCTGCTCCTTGCTCAACCCGCTTTCTTCGCTATCCTCAGGAATCTCCTGCGCAGTAGTGGCGAGAGTAGCAGTAGTTGAAGGCTTACGTTGAAGAACTACCAAGCGTTCTTCTGCACTCTTGAGTTCAACAGAGAGCTCATCAACCCTAGATTGAAGGTGATCCTTGCTCGTCTTGGTCGCTGCCAGGTCTTCACGGGTAGAGCCAAGAGTGGTGACCAAATCTTCGATTCGTTTTTGACTCTGTTCCTGTTCAAACTCTCTCCGAAGGATCATTTTTTTCGATTCTTCTGACTCGTCAGCAAGCTTCCGCTTCGTTGATTGTAATTCGGACTCCAAAGACTCGACAGTTGACTGGAGACGACGGCGAGTTTCGGACTCTGTATGTTCTCGCTCGTTAAGCATGGACTGCAGGTTGGCATTCAAGGTGTCCAGGCGACTCCGCTCGTTCCTCAAAGATTCATTATCCTCCACAAGTCGCTTCTCGATACTCTTCCAAAGCTCCTTCTCAGCTTTAAGATTGGCAGTTTCTCTTCGGAGACTATCCACAAGACCTCTAGCTTCGACAAGATCTTCTGCTACCTGCTGGGTTCGAAGGTCCTGCTTATTAGCATTCTCCATGAGAACTGTATGGCGTTTCTGAAGCTCAGCGTTCTCGTTCTTGAGCATATTGAAGTTAGACTGCAGAAGCTCGGCCCGCTGAAGGGCGGTTGTGAGCTGACTGTTCGAGCGGCTGACCTCACTCTGCAGCGCGCTATTCTTCCTCGTCAGATCATTGACTTGTTGTTTCAAAGACGAATGATCAGTTGCAGTCTCTTGACGGAATGAGTCAAAATGACTCTGCAATTTCCGAAGGAGGTCAGCATAGTCGGGGCCTTCGCCTGGTTGAGCCGCACTGCTGTCCAAAGACGGAGGAACCGCACCCAGGGGAAGAGACTGTGAGAATGGAGAAGTTGCTTCGCCAGTTTCGCGGCGGCGCAAGAGCATACTGCGAAACGTATCGCGCTCCTTGACATAGCTTTTGGTCTGGGCAACGAGGCTGGCCATTTCATCTCGGTATGTCTGAACGCGCGAACGGAGCTCTTTAAGTTCCTCCTGGTCCTTTTGGTGAGATAGATCCCTCTTACGAGCTTCCTCGCCCTCCAATTTGTCGCCAAGTTCTCGCAGCATTCTTCGGAGTGTTACATTCTGATTCTGCAATTCGTTCAAATTTTTGAAAGTCGTCATGTGGCGGGTAATGAAACGGCCGGTGTTGTTCATATCCTCCGCAGCCTCCTCTATTCCATTACGGGCAGCCTTTTCAAGCTCATCACGATCATAATCCTTCTCACCAGAGCTAAGAAGATGAACTTCCATGACAAGCACTTTGATTTGTGCGCTCAAGTCGCGAAGTTGTTGACGCAGGATTTTGCCTTCACGCTCCAATCCTTCCACGTGGCCTTGCCATTTCCGTGCTTCTCTCGTAGCTTCTTCCCTTTCTTTGCTAGCTGCATCCAAAAGACTGGACATTTCAATGATCGAAGCCTCGAGGCGTGAATGATCCGCGCGAAGTTCGTCGATCTCCGGTTTACTCGACTCCAAATCTTGTACCATATCGTCCATCGCGGCCTTGAGTTCCTGGTTGTTCTTTTGCTCAGCGGCAAGAAGGGTCCGCATTTTATCATATTCAGAATACATTTGAGTGAGGGTTAGGCCACCCTTGCCGCGCGAAGACCTCGGTGAAAATGAACCGATAGGAGTGCTGGGACGGAGCGGAGTGTTAAAACCACCATTGAGGCTTTGCATAGGAGTTGATGGTTGATTTCTGCTAGAAACAACCTCGGATTCCAATTGTTTCACGGCTAGCTCGAGCTCTGCCACGCGGCGTTCCGCTGCTTCCTTATCAGAATGTTCCGTCTCAATCTCCGCGCGTAGGCGGGAAATCTCTTGAACGGCGTCATCTTTGGCCTTTTCCAGGGCCAATTGACACTCTTGAACGCGTCTTTTGGCTGTCTCAGCTGCGGTTTGTTGCAGTTGTGCCAATCGTCCAGCACTGTCAAGTTCAATCCTAAAAGATTCGGTCGTTTTGATCGTTTCTTCTTGTAGTTGTTGAACGGTGACAAGAGACTCCTCATATTTCTGTTCGACTTCTTCTAAACGCTGTTTAAGAGAGGTTTCGTTCCTGCGCAGAGTATCGATATTGGAATTGGCTTCCTCGTTTTGACGTTGCAACTCTGAAATGCGAGCGGCCTTTTCTTTCCTAAATTTGAGGTATTCCGCAGACTTAGTTTGAAGCTCATTTTCAAACCATTCGTTATTTTTCTTCAGCAAATCCAATTCCTGTTGTAAACTTTGCTCACGGAATCGCGTGCTTGCTGATGCTGAATTGGCCGTTTGCAGTTTCTGCTCAAGATCCGCGACTTCACGCCTTAACGTGACCGTTTTACGATGCTGCGTGGACAGCTCTTCGGCAAGCTTGTCATAAGCGTTGGACTTGGACTCCAAAAGGCCCAGAGTATCTCGATTAGACGCCTCAAGTGACGCAATTCGGGATTTCAATGTACCAGATTCCGCTTCGCTGTTAGATGTGGAGGATTTGAGTGTTTCGAGCTCCGATTCCAGTTTGGAACGCGCATTATCTGTCTCTCCAGTCAGTATTCGTGGTCGTCGACGGATGGTAGTTCCAAGTGCTTGCCTGTTTCCTGTAGCTTGATCCGAAGACTGGAGATCTCGGTATGGCCCTTCTCGACTGACGATTTGAGGACCTTGACTTTGGCTTCGTTTCCACGAACAATATTTTCAAGCTCTACCTCGAGGCGTAATTTGTCGGATTTGAGCTCCTCTGTTTCACGAGCCTTGGCTGCAATGCTTTCGAGCAGTTGGGCGACGAGGTCGACGGTCGGGTTTTGGGTGAGAGTTGTAAGGGTAGTTTCAGGGATCGAGTAATGGGAGGAAAGGAAAGGAATGTCAACGGCCGCTGTAGCCATGGCTGCGGTCGAAGCAATGCCTATAAAAGCAATTATCGGAGGGAGTGTGATTATTGATTGACCATTTCAGGTACCTGGCCTCAACGAAGCCGCTTCGCGCGCGGGTACAATGCGGTTGTTGCCAAATAGCTCTAGCCAAAGCTCCCAATGCTAAGCAAGGTGACGCATGATAGACAGTGACGAAGGGACTTTTGAGCTATATGAATCTGACTGGGAGTCCTTGGTACAGGACAAAACTCCGGACAGAGTAGAGTCTCAAAGCTGATCACGCAGTCAGAGAGCTCAGCGAAGAGTTCATCCAGCTTCCTTTGCTGCAACAACAATACTAACCTATTTCGGACTAACTAGCGCACGGCGGGAGCCTCACCCGAACGATTAGTCATCCATTCACCCTATTCTGATAGACTGTATGATTGTTGTTAGATTCGCTATGGAGGATCTAAGCTTGGCGGGCTGGTTCTCGTCCACCCCGGATCTCGTCCACTTGTGTAGACACGAGTAGCCATCAATTATTATTATTATTATTATTCATTATAGTCTTGTGCAGTCTGAGACTATGAAGACTACCTGCTGGACTTCACCAGCAGGATTTACCTAAAATACAAAAGAATGACTAAAGCTATAGTCATAGAACGGAAAACAAAATAACAAAAGAAATACAAAAGAGTGTCAGGGCAATATCAAATCTTTCCTCCACAGAAATACAAGTACCAGGAATATCTCAATTCAAATACATCCTTCATCTCACATGCAGGAGCCACTTCCTAGTGGCAACCTCGGTCTCCTTCAGAAACAACACCAACCACTTCAATCCCATCTCAGTCTCAAAAACAAACTTCAAGGAAAGTTGGGGAATCTCAAGTTCTTGTTGACACCTCTGTCGTTGTTCTTGCCAAACCTGACAATCTAAGAGCAAATGCTTGGGTGTCTCCTTGCATCTGCAACTTCTGCAAGTGTCTGAAGCATGGTCAGAGAGCCTCACTAAGTAGGAACCAAAGTAGCCATGCCCCAATTTCAACTGCATGATTGTTGACCAAATGCCTTTGGAAATATTCAACTGGGAAGCCTTCCATTTGGGCTTTGTCTCAAACTGGGAGTAGTGGTTCTGTTGACTTGCTCTATCCACAAGGTCATCACACCACTCAATCAAAGTTTGTTCCTTGATTCTTCTCTTGATGTAGGAGAGAGAAACATACTTCTCAGGGTATGTTTGCTTCAATTCAGTGGCCCTCTTTGCAGCTTTGTCAGCTTCTTCATTTCCATGGATATTCAAGTGTGCAGGAACCCAATGAAGATGTGTCTGAATGTTGAATGTCTTCAGCCGTTTCACAATCTTTCTGAGGGACTCAATGTAATAGAGACCAGCATTCAAGTTTTGACTGCAAAGTCTCTGAATGGCAGCTTGACTGTCAGAGAACACCCAAATGTCAGAGATTGTACTAGTGTCTGGAATGGAGCTTGCAAGTTTGAAGGCTTTTTCAATGGCAAACAACTCTGCATCAAAGACTTCCATGTGCTTTCCCAGCTTCCAGGAGTATCTTTTGTCCTCCTGTAAACAGTAAACACCTGCACCAGCTGTTTCATCCTCAGATTTTGAACCATCAGAGTAGAAAACCAAGGTAGCAGAATGATCCAACTCGCTGACTTTGGTCTGATGATGCTGTTTTGCTTTGGCTTTGTCCGAATTTTCAATCTGGATGTCCACAAGGTCTGTAAGACTCTCAGACCAAGGTGCATTCCATTTTGCTTTCACCTTCTCAGTTTTCAAGGAGGGAATCAAGTTGGAAATCATAGAGCAAACTTTGAATAGTTGACTTGGATATTTCTTTATCCTTTTTGTCTTTCGTCTTTTTCTCCTACTTGGAGTTTGCTCAACATGTTCAATGTTCTCTTCATTTTGATTCCAGTCAAGATACTTTCTCCAATCAAGTTCAATCCCATTGTCATAGGGAGGGAAGCTTGAAGAGACTCTTGTTCTGATTGCATGCTCCTTTGGCATCTTGAGGAGGCGGCAGGCATAGCTTCTGCAAAGACCATTGAATCTCACTTTTGCTGGTGGAATGGCTGCTTCAAGCTCCATAGCATAGATGGGAGAAGTCTTGAAAGTACCCAGAATTTTCCTCAAAGCAGTGTTTTGAAGTTTCTCGTACTTCTTTAACAACTGCTTTTGGTTATTCCACCAGATGGGAACTCCATAGTCGGCAACTGAGGTGATACAAGCTACATACAGTTGTCGAATAGCTTGGAAGTTGAGTCCCCTCTCAGTGTTAGAGAGTCTTATGATTTGGTTCAAAGTTCTCTCTGCTGCTGCGATTTTGATTTCCACATGTCTTTTGAAGGTGAGGTTGTTGTCAAGCCAGATCCCCAGCCATCTCACAAGCTCTTTTGGATTGAAGGTGAGGTCATTGTGTTTGACACAGTCCTCATCAGTGTATTTTGAAGTCTTAACAAAGTGGATGAGTTCAGTTTTCTCCATGTCAAACTGAATGACCTCAGAGTCTTGTCTATATATCATTCTTACAAGGGCAGCTTGTAGCTTCACACAGTTCTCTTCAACTGATGGGGAAGAAACAATAAGACCAGTGTCATCAATGTAGCTGGGAACCCTTACATCTTTCAACTCATCCTCATTCCTGAATAGATACCTTGTATAGATAGAGTAAAGAATGGGTGAAAGAGGTGAACCTTGAGAAATTCCAACATTAATAGATGCAGGACTCTGTTGCTTTTCTCCATCAAAGACCAGTTGGATTTCCCTGGTTTGCATAAAGGAAGAGATCCAGGAGGCCAGTTGCTTTGGCAGTTGCAGGTCAGAGAAAATCTTCATGAGTCTATCAACAGACACATAGTCAAATGCACCTTTAATGTCAATGAAGAGGGCTGAAGTCACTAGATTCTTTGACTTTGCAAGTTGTATTGTAGCGGGGAACCCGGGGCACAACCCTCGGGACCATAGTTTTTCCATTCCGTTCTCGCGCCGGATATCAGATACAACATCTGACGGAGACGAGGACGATGACACCTTCATGTCACCTTACACCTTAGTTATGCGATAGCTATTGAATACAGTATTGCCTTCTACTCATTCGTTACGTTCCTTACGTTGTTGCTTCTTATATGTGTTGTTACGTCGTGCTTCCTATGGTGATGCGACCACCCACCTTCCGTCGTCCATGCTGCATACCCATTTGATCACGCTGATGAGGCATCCTCCTACGAGAGCGACCCTATCCCCATATCCTCCACGACATTTGGTGACCAAGCTGAGACCCCTTCCTTTCGCGTCAGTCGTGTGACTATCATGGGCATTGCATGCCGAGGTACGAATAAAGGGGGGGTGCAACCGGTTGTCCGAGGTTTTTGATATGTTACCGATTGGATTGATATGATGAGATTGAGATGAAAGATAAGTTTAGATAAGATTTTGAGATTTTGTATGATTTGATTTGATACCTACACTGTTAAGATTATAGATTAGGATATTGTGATACCGAGATACCGAGATACCGAGACGCCGTTTGAGATACCGATATAGAATTGAGATACCCGAGGCAATGCTAACATAGGGGTTTTAGATTACGTACATCGTGAGAAAGGATACCCGGATACCAAGTCTTCTGCTTTTGATACGCTCTGTGAGAATTGAGAAGACTGTTTTGGGTGATTTGAAGAAGATTTTGAGAGTTCGTTGAGATTTGTTGTCAGAAGACGTACCTTTAAGAAGCTTGATACTTTGATTGTTTTATTGTTATTTGCCGTCGCGAGACTCGGAGAAGGATTCAACAATGGCCCCCAATTCGCCCCGTTCATCCATGCAGGGAAATACGCCTTCGCAGGGAACTGCAACCCCTACCATCATGCAGGGTGAGCCGAAGATCGTGGTGCATACGCCAATGCCAGCACCAGGTACCGTTAATGCCCCCTGGTTCGATGGAAAGGACGCCACTCTGTTTTTGGAGCGGTTCCATCAGCTCTGCGTTGACCATGGGTTGAAGCCGAAATCTCAAGCGATTATGGATCGAATGAGCCACTATTGTATCACTTGGGTTGGTCAGTGGATCAAAACATTGGATGGGTACAAGGAAGGAGATTGGGATAAGTTTGTTACCGCCATTGTAAGAAACTTTCGCGAGGACGACATCAGTCACAAGATACACCGTCGAGAATATCTGCAAGCGCTCTCCAACCGTCAGCATAAGGGAGATGCTAAGATCCGTGCTTACATTCATGAGTACAACACCGTTTCCAATGCCATCAAGAAAAATGGACGTTTGGATGATTATACCCGTGCCGTCTGGTTTCTTCGTGGTTTGCCTGAATCCATGAGGAATAAGGTGTTGGAACGATCTAAAACCAACCTATCGGATGACACCAAGGCGATCGATTTTGCGAAGATTGTTGAAACTGCCATTGCCTTTGTGGAGCAACGTGAAGGCAACAAGACGATTTTCGATGATGATGACGAAGCCGTGAAAGATATGCAGGAACTAGGTGAAAAGTATCAGCTAGCCAACAAGCCCCCTTCGTCATGGATGACCGCGTTCTTGGAAGAAGCGAAGCAGACGACTGCCAAAGCTGCGAAAGAGAAGACGACCGAATCGGATAGCAAGCGTGTTGAGACGATGATGGAGACTTTGACCGAGAATATGAAGAATCTGACGTTAGCGTTGCGTGTTCAGTCCGGTCAAATCGGGATTGAGAACGGAGAAGTCTACCACCTTCTTCAGCGAAATGGACCACCAAGACAGATGCCGCCAGGATTCCAAGCCAACTCTGCGAATGTTCAACCACGTCAGCAAACCGAGATGCCGCAGAACCCCTATGTCGACAGCAGCCAGCAGCGCTTTGATAATCAACAAGGATATGCGTATCAGAATGCTCCACGATTCAATCCATGGCAATCTAGAGGTCCTCGTCTTGGCGGACGTGGTGCGTTGAGAGGTGGTTACGCAGGTGCAGGCTATGGACGAGGAATTATTCCGTTCGAGATGAGTCGACCTTCGTGTTACTATTGCGGAAAATTTGGACATCAGCAGGCGCATTGTTATGAGTTCATCAACGATGCGGAGAATGGATACTGCCACATCGACGAGCATGGTGTGTTGCGCATGGGCGCACCAGGACAAGGCCTTGTTGCCGTTCCCCTTCGACCAGGAATTCCCAATATGTTTGTGGTTCGATCGATGGATGAGAACACAACACATCCGCCGGAGAATAATGCGAATCAGCAGCAAGATGGAGTGAATCGGACCACGAGCAACGATGCTAGACAGCAGCAACCCGACGTTAAGGTAAACGCCGTTCGAATTGGAAGGATGTTCGATTACGATGAGGATTCGGACCTAGAAAGTGGCACGGAGTTACAAGTCAATGCGGGATTCATGGCGAATAAAGCAGCAACGGGTCAGAAAAGATCAACAGCCCACGATAGGATTGCAACCATGAAGACAACACGATCTGGAAAATATGTGCCTGTCGCCGACATTGATGGAAGAGAAGAGAAGAGACGCGTTCGATTTAGTGATGATGTTAGAGACGATGCGGCGATGGACGTGCCGTATACGGAAGCGCGCTCTTCTTCTAAGACCCGATCGACTCGATATCGTGAGAATCCTGATAAATTGTCAGCCAAGCTCAAAGACGCAATAGATCCAGCAACGATTATGGATCGGATTCTTGATGGAAAGATCGAGGTGTCAGTTCGCGAACTCATGGGGGTGTCGCAGAGGTTGCACAAGGAATTCTTCAGCGTTCCCGCCAGTACCGTTGAAAAGAAGTCAAAAATTGGTGCTTCGCAGCCTGTTAAAGTTGAGGTCAAACATTCAAGGATCTTGAGATCGGAGCCTATCGTTGAAGAAGAGATAGGAACTGTTTATGCTGTGAAGACGATTCGTGTTGTGGCAACGATTTGTGGAGAAGAATTGGATTCGCTAATTGACACCGGGTCAGAGATCAACGTTATGTCACTCGGCTTGGCAAGAAAGCTCGGTGTGAAAGTGCGACCGCGTCCGCGTTGTGTGATGGTTGTGCAGACAGGCGACCACTCCGTCGTTCCTGGGTGCACAGTTCCGTTGCCCGTTCAAATCGGAGACCTCGTTGCATACACACCTTTCTTGTTGATCGAACAAGGAGACAACGATGTTATTCTCGGACGTCCGTGGCAGTTTGTGACGAAATATGGGCATGAGACGATGCCAGATGGAAAGGTTCGATGCGAGATTTACAACGAGGATCGTACACGCCGCCTAGAATTTGAAGGGTTTAAACCGTCAGCACAGAGTATGAGATTTGAGATAGATTTGTTTCCCGCCTCACAAAGGGTCGAAGACGTTGACGACGACGAGTTTGATGAGTTAAAAGATTAAGCGGACATTATGCTGGGTTGATGTCTGCGATGGATGAGGGGAAGCCCAGCATTTATTCAGGGAAGGTGAATGTGAGAGCGATTCGTGTGATGTTCGACGATGAGATTGGTGAAGTTGAGGGAGGAAGGGTTGGAAGATTTGAAAGGGTTGAGGGGGGAAGATGCGGGGTAGGATTTAGACATGACGCACTGGTGACTGACCAATCAAATCAATTCACCAGTTTTCTGGTCAATCGTACGGGCCAATCAGAACGAAGCGTTGCCGTTGACCAATCAGATGGATTCACCAGTTTTCTGGTCAATCCAACCGACCAATCAGAAGCGTTAGTTCGAAAGTTCCGCGCACGCAAGGGGCTGGAGGAGAAAAACGAGTTGCATGTGAACAGCGCGTCGATGAATGTGTACGAGACGACAACGCATGGAGATGAATTGTTGTTTGATGTTAAGCGATCGAAGCAGACGGATATTTTTAATTGCGGATGGGATGTGGGACCTCGACGCTCCGGTCCGAAAACGCCAGGGGGGGTTGAACTTTTCGTTGGCAAGACTAAATATAAGAGAAAAGCAGAAAAGGTCAGGCCAGTCGCATCGGATCAGTCAGATGGGAGCAAACCAGAAGGTATCGCGAATTGGTTGGAGGTTTGCCTGGAGAAGTATCACCCAAAGGAGTCGAGAGTGGAGTGTGTGTGCGATTTTGATGAATGGTTGTTGCCGAGGATATCCTCATTCCCCGTTGGCGAACGGCTCACGCAAGAAAGAATCGAGAAGCTAAATGTAGGAATCGAATTGCGACCACGAGAGAAAGAGCTGCTTCTAGCTATGTTGTATAAACGCGAGGGTGCATTGGCATGGACGTTCAAAGAGATGGGCAGGGTTCACCCTGAGGCTTTTCCACCGCAAGAAATTCGAACGGTTCCACACGTCGCATGGAAGGCTAAGACTTATCAGATCCCCCGTTCAATGCATGAAGCGTTTATCAAGATTATTAACGATAGATTAGAAGCAGGGACGCTAGAGCCCAGCCACGGACCGTATTCGAATCCGTATTTCTTGACAGAGAAGAAGCAAAAAGGCACGTATCGATTCGTGGATGCCGCGCAGCTGTACAATGCTGTGACAATTCGAGATGGCTTTATTCCCCCAAGTTGTGATGAATTTGCAGAAGAATTCTCGGGAATGGTGACAGCTTCGCTCGTTAACTTGTTCTCTGGATATGATAATTTTCCGTTGAAAGCTGAAAGTAGGGATATCACCGCATTCAATACGCCGATCGGATCGTTCCGCCACACCACCTTGGTGCAAGGGGCGACCAATTCTCCCGCTCAGGCGCAACGAGGGATTACAGCAATTCTACGAGATCTCATCCCTGACAAGGTTCGCGCATACATTGATGACATCGGGATCAAAGGGCCACGCTCGAGACACAACAACGAGGAAGCAATGGAAGGTGTACGCAGATTTGTTCTTGAACACATCATGAATACCGACCAGACGCTTTACCGAATCGAGATTGCGGGTGCCCGGGCAGCAGGTGGAAAATCACAATGGTGCATGGATGGAATGAATGTGGTAGGATGGATTTGTGATTACAATGGTCGACGGCCTGAAGCGGCAAAGGTAGAGAAAATAGTGAAGTGGCCTACGCCTGATGGCCCTACCCCTTTGAGAGGCTTTCTTGGTTTTACGGGATATTTTAGGGTCATAGTCGACAAATACGGATGGATTGCAGAGCCATTATACAATCTCCTACGACGCAATGTGGCTTGGGTATGGGTCGAAGTGCATGATCAAGCGTTCAATAAGCTGAAAGAGGTGATGTCAACATTCCCTACTGTGCTTCCGATTAATTACAACGAGATACCCCTGATCATTATTATGGCCATTGATGCGAGCGGAATTGGATGGGGAGGTTGCATGATGCAGATCCAACGCAATGCAAGACACCCTGCAAGGTATGAGTCTGGTGTTTGGAATGAAGCGGAGAAGAAGTATGACGCAGGGAAGAGAGAATGTCGTGCGGTTTTGAAGGTGCTGAAGAAGTTTCGTCATTGGGTATATGGTGTGCATTTCACCTTGGAAATTGATGCGAAGACCTTGGTTGCGCAGTTGAATAGGACCGCTACGGATGTTCCTGGAGCCTTAGTCAACAGCTGGATTGCATGGATTCGATTGTTTGATTTCACAGTCAAGCACGTGCCTGGAAAGAAACATACGGCAGCTGATGGATTATCACGACGTGGTTTGGCAGAAGGTGAGACCGTTGACGAGACTGACCCCATGGACGAGGATGTTTTTGCGCGTGTTATGGCTGGAAGAACGTTGAATGCGGATACGGCGGATACACCAAGGATCCTGGATGAGACTTATTCGGATGAATCAGAGAAGATCGCATTGTGGCTCACCACTTTGGTAAAGCCTAAGGATCTCAGCGCCAAAGAATATTATCAGTTCCGGAGAAAAGCTACGAAGTTCGTGGTGGAAGGTGA
The DNA here is from genome assembly GCA_029850275.1 of Chrysosporium keratinophilum. Lineage (NCBI taxonomy): Eukaryota > Fungi > Ascomycota > Eurotiomycetes > Onygenales > Onygenaceae > Chrysosporium > Chrysosporium keratinophilum. The sequence continues at coordinate 919,979 of JARBIX010000025.1, forward strand.
CCAATTGTTCCGACGTGCTGGATCCGGAGTCCCGTTGCGGAGAGTTGTGGACGACCGTCAAATTCGAAATAAAATCATGCACGACCTTCACGACGAACTAGGACACAAAGGACGCGAGGGGACGTATAGCGCACTGAATGCTCGATATTGGTGGCCTGGAATTTACCGAGACGTGTCTGCCTATGTTAAAGGATGCGAGGCATGTCAGATGAGAGATTCGCATCGAATGAGTGAGGAGCTTCACCCTACCTGGACGCCTGTTGTATGGCAACGTGTCGGAGTTGATATCAAGCATATGCCTTCTTGCCGCGGAAGAAATTACCTTGTTGTTGCGAGAGACGATTTATCGAACTGGCCAGAAGCTCGCGCGTTAAGACGTGCCACGGCGGAAAATGTTGCAGCCTTCTTGTATGAAGATGTCATTATGAGATGGGGCGTGCCATGCGAATTCGTTATGGACGGCGGACCAGAAAACAAGGACGTGGTTGAGGTTATGGCAAAGCGATATCGAATAACCAGAATCATCATATCTGCGTACAATGCCAAAGCGAACGGGATGATCGAAGCAGGACATAAGACATTGGGAGATGGATTAGCAAAAGCTACTGCAGGAACGGGTAAGGATTGGTTAAAGCATTTACCTGCGGTTCTAATGGCAGATCGAGCTACGACAAAATCAACAACTGGCATGTCTCCCTATCGCGTTTTGATGGGCCAAGAGGCTGTTCTCCCGATAGAACTTGAGGTTCCTACGTGGCAAACGTTACCATGGCGAAGCGTGCGAACAACTGAAGATCTTCTGATATTGCGAGCGCGACAGATTGAGCGAAGAGATGAGGATATCGAGGAGGCGGTTTTACACAAACAACGCATGCGGCAGAATAACAAAGAATATTTCGATGACAAGGCAAATATCCGAACGGTGCCGATAAAAGAGGGGGATTTGGTTTTGGTGCATAACACGAAAAATGAGCGGGACATGTCGCGCAGCAACACGTTGAGATTTCGATGGTTAGGTCCGTACCGAGTGAGGAAGGTCATGGAGGACCGAGGTTCCTACTATCTTGAAGAGTTAGATGAAACAGAGATCAAGGGATCGTGTGCAGGCGATCGGATCAAGAAATACTTCACCAGATCTGAGGTCCTCCGCATGGAAGCAGAAGAAAATGTTGACGAAGAGGAAGAGGAGATTGGAAGACGAACGCGAAGCATGGGTGAGGTGATGGGAGACTCAGGGGACGAGTCGATTCTCGATGGTGGGGAGGAGTCAGATGCTGATGAAGAAGTTGAAATTCCCGGTGATGTTGATGAGGACGATGAAGATGTTGATGTTGAAAGCGTTAAAGATGAGGTTGACGTTCGAAGAAAGCGGAATATTCCAAAAGGTTGGAGCATGGCGGTGATTGTGTAAGGATGCGAACGTTGATGCGCGCGAGTTTGATGTTTGATGCTTTGACATACTTTTGCTTCACTTTTCCGCTTCGTTTGCTATGAATTCACTGTTTTACTTCACTCTTTTGACTCGCTTATTTTAGTTCCTCTCCTGCGCACCTTTTTTGCATATAAAAGCCCTCTCCTTACCCGGTTCACTTTGATGTTTTTGATCCTTTGGATGTTGCGCTGAGATACGTGAGATTTTCCCCTGGTTTACACTTGACATTCGATATTTGATATTTGGATAGTTTGATTCGCAAGGTGAGGAGAAGAGGATGTCAGGTCAGAATCGCCCCCTGGCGATCATGCCAATCCAACAGACATTGCACACGAGCTATCGAGGCACGGCGGTTACGTTCAACAGCATACATTTCAACTCCTTGGACGATGCAATTGCCCACATCGAGTCGTTCCCGCCTACGGAAAGATACGATCTACAACGCAGCCTCATGGATCAGATACTCAAAGTGCACTCTACGGTCGAAGACATGGTTATGGGGTTCTACCAATACGTTGAAAGGGCAAGATCGTGGACGATGCTTCAAGGAGGAAACGAAAAATTCGAATCGGACTTCCACCACGCAAAGAACCTTGCAGCAAAGATTGAATCGAATAGAAAGAGGCTCAATGGCATGTTCGAGAAGGTTGAGGCACTATACGGTACGAATCGGGCACGCGCATTGTGGACAGCATATGACTCGGCATGGGCAGCAGAACGGATCTATCGTGCGATTAGAAAAGTTGGAGACTGGAATAGGTTTATGACACTGATAAATAGGAGCATCGTTACCCGGATGACTGCGCCTGGCCCGGGTCACCGTCGGACCATTGAGATATCGGCGTACGATGCTGACAATGCGTACAACAATTACGACAAGAACGTGCAACCGGTTACACAGGATGAAGCTCGTCGGCATGGCTTGAATGTTGATGAATTCGGCATCTTGAGGGTGAGATCGTTGACACGGACAGGAGATTCTCAAAGATCGATCAGAAGGCCGCCAAGCGATGTGGTTGTGGGCGATACGAGCAGAACACATAGCAGATTGCCGAGCGCGTCATCCATTCACAGCAACGTTCCCATCAGGTCGCGTCCCGCTAGCCAATCAGAAGGATTCACCAGTTTTCTGGTCAATCCGGCTGACCAATCAGAAGGCGGCAGGGTAAGGCGAAGCGACCGCATCAAGGAAATTGCGCAACGACAGCCAAGCGCGCCGCTATCAGACGACGACGACCCCCTGTTTTCAATAGAAAGTGACGAGGAGATTTCACAGCAAGCCATAGAAGAGGTTCGACGAGGGAAGGGTTTGTGCAAATGCTTAGGGTTCGAACGTGGCCTGTTGACACGCATTCGGGAAACGAAGACCAGATCGCTCGTAAAAACGTTGGATATTCTCGAAGGCGTCGCAAGCACATATGCAAAGGACGGGACTGCAAGCCTATGCTATGATCACGCCAAACTGATGGCATCAAAGCTAGGTCTACAGACGCGTTCTCTGAACAGGGACGGGCTTTTGCATAGACTGAAATACATTTGCAACAACCGACAGAATATCGGCAAGATCAAGACAGACGAGAGCACGTATCAATGGTTCCGCATTAACGATAGACCGGCACGACCAGAAGACGCTTTGGGAATATTCCGATTTGCACATGTCAACCCGCTCCCCAAGGTTGCAACGATGCAACATTTCGATTTCAACAGGCTCTTGAGAATTTCGGGAATCCACAACCCGAATAATAAGGATGTCAAAAAGGCATGGTCAGATACCGGATCTGTTGCCCTTCGTGGATTGATGAGATGGTGGGATTTTGAACAACCTGGTTCCAATAATTCGATTGCCAAAGGCGTCAAGCGAGAATATGACATATACCTGCACCACCAAAGAAAAATCGGTGGGAGAGAAAACTACAGATGGTTGAGAACAATGTATCACTCGATCGGGCAGCAGTTGATGCGGCAAGACCCCGCCTATTACATGTGGTACGTCGCGTTGAGAGGCGATCATGCATGGCGTTTGATATCATACCCTTATTATGCCAAATACACGAAGTCTGGAGACCAAACGTTCTTCCGGCACATCGATATCAACGTCCCTGACGCGATTAAGAAGCAACGCGGAGTCAACATGATCCAAGGCTCGCTGACATTGACACAAGAAAGACCTGGGGACTGTACGCAAATCTTACCAGGCATGCATAAACACATCGAGGAATGGTGGGTTCGAGTTGTGGAACGAGGCTTGGGAACGGATGGTCTCGTCCACAGAATCAAAGATCGGATGTTCACACAGGACGACGCGCGGAGATTCCAAACGGGATGGACAGATGTGGTGTGTGATGCATTTGATGTACGCATCACGTCTCCTCTTCTTCCGCATGGCGCACACGGACCTGCAAAGACCGACCGACGCACCATGCTGCCATGGTATGTGGCGATCCAACCAGACCACGAGTCCCTTGAAGTTCTCGAATCTGCCACGTGGTCAGAGCTTTCTGCAGCACACAGAGATTTGATACCCGGGCCTAGATCGCCTAGCGGCCATTCGAACCGTTATGCCACGGTGCCATATGCCTTCCCTGCTGCTGTGCGACTGCAAGGCCTTGGTGCGATCTCTGATGCGCTTGTCGGACAGAAGAAATGGACATCGCCTGATGTGATCGCTGAGCTTGACATTCTTTTTGGTGATGATGAAAAAGCGGCCAAGGACTATATCATACGATGGCGCGAACGCGCGAAAAACGCAGCTCTCGCTCTCTTTGGAAGGACGTTTGATCTCGAAGAGAAGATTTACCGAGAAGCTTCGTATGGATATTGCATGAAAAAGAATATACCTTCTGACAAAGTTGCCGATACTCCAATGACAGAGAACACGCGAACTTCGCCACCACCCGAAGACCCGGAGGCTGTGGATCACTATTAGATTGAAGACGCTGACTTTCCTCTTTTTGCTTGCTTTTTTGTTTCGCGCGCTCTAAATTGACACACGCGTGCTGTCTATTAGATTGTTTTATGCTTTTACACGTTACATGCCTTTTTAACTGCGTTGCTTTTTGTGCTGCTCAGGGGACGAGCAGCGTCGATGGTGGGGAGGAGATGTAGCGGGGAACCCGGGGCACAACCCTCGGGACCATAGTTTTTCCATTCCGTTCTCGCGCCGGATATCAGATACAACATCTGACGGAGACGAGGACGATGACACCTTCATGTCACCTTACACCTTAGTTATGCGATAGCTATTGAATACAGTATTGCCTTCTACTCATTCGTTACGTTCCTTACGTTGTTGCTTCTTATATGTGTTGTTACGTCGTGCTTCCTATGGTGATGCGACCACCCACCTTCCGTCGTCCATGCTGCATACCCATTTGATCACGCTGATGAGGCATCCTCCTACGAGAGCGACCCTATCCCCATATCCTCCACGACAGTATGTCATGCACCAAGCTCATTGCAGCATCGATTGCAGAGCATTGCTTTCTGCCTCCAAATTGATCAAAGTACAGAAGATCAGTGGTTGAAGCCAAGTAGGAGAAGCGTGAAGCAATGACTCTTTCAATAACTTTGCCTAGGCAGTTTAGCAGGGAGATGATTCTGTAAGACTTGGGAATTGTGGCATTGCGATTTGGTTTCTTCAAGATCACACCCACAGCTTGCCTCCAGCTCTTTGGATGATATCCTTTGTTGAACATGGCTTGATAGAGTCTGAATAGCCTGTGTCTGAGTACTGGGTAGACCTTTTGCAAGATCAGGAAGGAGATCCCATCTGGACCAGCTGCACTGGATTTGGAACCTGAGAAGATGGAGTTTTTGATTTCACTTTCTTCCAGGTCTGGCCATTCCCAAGCTGGGCTTTGATTGTATTCACTCCAGTCAATTGGTGGATATTGTGGTGGATCTCGAAACAGAGTCTTCAGAAAAGCATTACACTTCTCATCAAAGGAGACTGCTTTGTCTTGAGTCTCATTCAGTGGGTCAGTAAACTCTAGGATTGGAGTCCTTTCAACCTTATTGCTTTTGGTGTACTTGTATGCTTTGAAGATCTCTTTTCCCTGGGCATTGGCCAGGAAGTCGTTCCAGCATGAGGACTTTGCCTGCTTGATTGAAGCAAAGTAATCTGATCTTGCTTGCTGAAAGACTTCATGTTCGACAAGGCCTTGTCTGTAATCTCGAAAGGACTTTGCCATTGCTTTGCGTTGGACCTTAAGATCAGGATTCCACCATGGCTTGGACCTTTCAATGACTTGTTTCTTGGGAACATGATCTTCAATAGACGCCAGAATTAGGTCTTTGACCTTTTCTGCCTCCAGCTCTAGTTCTGCTGGGGTGTCTTCTATTGAAGTCCATTGGTATTGAAATTGAACCAAGTTGTCAATCAATGCCTGGTTTACTTTTTTCCAATCAGCTCTCTGGAAGTTGTACTGATTTGAGTATAGCGGATTGTCGATCAGGTCTTCAGATCCCAACTGAATGTCAAACTGAATGATCTCGTGGTCAGAGCCTGAATGAAGATTCTCATCAATCCACCAGTCAAATGGTTTCTGAAGCAAGTCATGGGAGAAAAAGGTCAAGTCTATCACAGATTTGGAGGTAACATTTGATCTGTGAAAGGTTTCCTTGTCTACTTCATTCACCAATTCTAGATTTTCAGTCTCTAGCCATTCCACAAGGTCCTCAGCTCTCAGTGAAGTGGTGATTTCTGAGTTCCACCAAGGGTGGTGAGCATTGAGGTCTCCTGCAAGGATAAAGGATTTTGATGTCGAAAGAGCAAGCAAGTCTCTTTGGACAGTCCAGTCGTTGTTGCCTTCTACAAGACTCTTTTCATTATAGATGTTGCACAGCTGGATTGTGTCCAACTGTTTGTGCTTGTCTTTGATATCTATAACAAGCAGGTCTGAACTAGAGCAGATATCAGGCCTTAAGCAAGCTTGGAACCTGGAAGTTTTTCTGGCGAAGATAGCAACTCTTGGTCTCAAGTCTCTGTTTTCAGGAAGCAAACAGTAATAGGAGTTGTGGGAGATAGTGAAGTCGTTGTTTAAGCTCATCCAAGGTTCTTGAAAGAGAATGTAATCAATTTTGTTTGCAAATCCAATGTCTAAACAAGTTTGCATTGGTATTTCTTTTCTTCCCACATTGTTTTGAAGGAATGTCAGTTTTGATTGAGGCAATGTCTGGTTTTCTAACATTGTTTGGGGATTCGTACTTCAATTCTTGGTTTGTTGCTGGAGATTGTTCGAATCTCATCTTCAGAGTCTGACTCATGAGGTCTCTTAGCAACTGCTTTGGTTAATGGAGCATCTATTTTTGCAAGGGCTTTTGCAGTGTTAATCTTTGTCAACTGTTGACTTGGCTGTTTGTCACTTGCAGAGTGATTGTTCTCCTGGGTTTTGGCTTTGGGCCCTTGGTATCCCTGGGAAAAGCAGCAGTCAGGGCTATTTGCTTGGTGAGCTTCAAAGCAATTGGCACACTTGAAGATTGTGTGCACACACGAGTTTCCAACCATGTTGCAAGTATCACATTGGTGTTTGTTGGTGGAATGCTTCTGGGAACAGAATCCACACTTTACTTCTCTTTTGCAATTGAGAGAAGTGTGTCCAAAAATCTGACAGTTGAAGCATTGAACTGAAGACTTGAATCTGTTCTGCTTGTTTTCATATTTGGCCACCTTAAGGACTTGTCCAGCAATGTTTACTGCTTTCAGTCCTTTAGCAACTGTGATGTTCTCAACATGGAAAACAGCGGAAGCATGCTTTTTGATAGCTCTGTTGTCTGAAGATGAAAGCCATTGGGGAGCTCTCTTCAGCAAGTGGGAATTAAAGGTCTCAAATTCTTCTCTCAGCAATTCAAGTCCATTGTCAATGTTAAATATCTCAGTGGGAATGCCATGCACAACAAAGCTGCCCCAGTGTTCATCTTTGTGGAACTTTGAGGTGTCTAGATTGAAATCAAAGTCCATGATGTCAGAAAGAGCAGCTTGCCAGAGTTTGCTATGTTCTTGCAGATACTCTGCTGTAAAGTCTTCTGTTGTCATCAGCACCACAGAATACCCTTTGAAGGACTTGCAGACACAAGAGACCACTGGTTTCTTTGTGAGATTTGCAGTGGAGAATGCATCATTGATTCTGTTTCTCACAAGGAAAGCTTTGTCATGGATTCTCTGAGTGGCTTCCTGGGATGTCTTCACAATCAATCTGCGATCTCGAAAGGTTTTCACAGGAGGTGATGCGGCAGGAGGCAATGGAGTTGGCTGTGAGTTGGTGGTCTTTGGCGATCTTCCAGGTGTTGGAGTGATGTTCACCTTCACTGCATCTGAGTAACTAGGCTTAGAGGAGATGGGTGTGGGGGATGCAGGGTGTTGTTCAGATTTCTTTTCCAGGTCCATCAACCTTTTCTCCAGTGACATAAGTTTGTCATTGGCAAAGCAAGAGGTGTCTCCATTCCTGTAAAAGGACAGGATCTTCTGGAGTCCCAGAACACAGTCATTCAACTCCTTCTGAACCAGAATGTGATGTTCTTTCTGAAATTCTTTCCCAAGCATCTTGAGAATGTCTCTCAAGTTCAGTGAAGAGATTTCCTGGTCAGAATTTCTAAAAGAGTCATCAACAGAAGCATTTGCCATGGTGATAAGCAAGACACAAGTCAAGAGGCAAGGAGCATATAGGGGAAATAGGGGATACAAGAAGGGGCTTCGAGGGAGGTGCAGGTAGATTTTTCCTTGACAGAAATCTACAAAACTGTACCAACTTTTCAAGAGATATTGGCAAACTAAATGCACCAGTTTTGGTCATAAACCAGTTGCAGAAAAAAGCTGAATCTTTTGGTACTCTTGAGTGCCAGCTGTCAGTGATTCCTGACACTCAGTTTCCACAAGGTTGATTCAGAGACTTAATGGCAAAGGAAAACGTGCAAAAAATCAAAGGGGGTGAACAAGAAACCTCTCCACAGAGGCAACTTGTTGGTGATTTTTTAAGAGAAACACCAAACTATCAGATCTTTTGCAGGGAGATCTGAAAAACCAGTTGTAGCAGTGAGAGGGTATCAAGTCTTGTCACACAGAAGTGTCACTTAACTCCTTACCAATTCAAGGCAAACAACAAGAACAAATCATGAGTTGAAGTTGGGCAGGGTCAGGAGTCTCTGTTTTTCTGATGGAGTCAAACACAGAGAAAAAAGCTCTCCCTGCTTTTTGAATAGAAGCAGGAAACTTTGAATGAGAGAGTGGAACCAGTATCCACCTCTCAAACAACTCAGTAGTTTTTGAACCTCAGCCTACAGTCCTTGTTTAACAAACCTCAACTGCAGAAACACTGGAGAAAACTGCTATGGTGTGCAAAAGTAAGGAGTTATTCTTCACCAGGAAAGGCAACGTGCTTGGTATGCCTCACTGACTATAAAACACCTTAATGATTGTCACCAACTGACAACTGCAGGGACCAGTGGCTCAGTGAAACCACAGGGTATCAAACTGATCCAAAATAGTATGATAACAGGGCGAGTTTCTTTCGTAGATGGTTGTTGTTTGCACGAACGGATAGAGGGCGTCGGGGGGACTCAGGAAAGTATAGGCTCGATTGTATCGAACCAGTATTGGAGACGTTATGAGTCAGGTGGTGAGGTGTATGTGACCCAAAGTGGCGGCCGAAAACAAAAGAGTACTCAACGAGTATTTGTTGTGCGCAGCGGACGGTACCACGTCTAGATAGAGCTAGTCGAGAGCAATGCGGACAATATCGATTCGATAAAATCGGACCAGTGCTGAATGAGGTAGAGGTGCAAAGGTTGGTGGGAATTGGGGGCAAAAGTGGCGGCCGAAAATGGGCGAGTACTCCTTGAATATTGGGCCCACAAAGCGTTCGATAACACCTCCAGATAGAGCTAGTTGAGGGAAACAAGGACGATGTTCGTTCGATAAAATCGGTCCGGAATTGGAGTGCCAAAGCTTGGTGGAAACTGGGGCAGAGGTGGCAGCCGAAAATAGGCGAGTACTTCTTGAATATTGAGCGTACAAAGCGGACGGTAGCACGTCAAGATAGAGCTAATTGAGAGCAACCGGGACAATATTCGTTCGATAAAATCGCGCGAGTGTTGGTAGAATTGGAGGTGCTAAGGTTGAGGGAGTTTGGAGCAAAAGTGCCGGCCGAAAATAAGCGAGTGCTCAATGGGTATTGGGCGTTAAACAGCCGGACCAGGGCGTGTGTAAAGAGCAGATCGAGAGCTATTTAGCCGTATCACTTCGAGCTTGAACAGGCTAATGGTGGTTGAGATATGACCACAGTGCCTTGCCAGTATCTAGATTGATTTGGTATCTTGGGATATAGATCTGGTGCTGCGAGTTTTGATGAGGTAGCTGATAAGCTCAATGATAAGAGCTTATCGGTGCTTGGCAAAACTCCGACAAGCCTTAGTAAGCCAGGAACACCAAATTGAAAGGGCAGGCAAGCAGAGATTTTTCGGTCACAGACAACCAGATATGTTGATGAGGAGGCAAGGGAAGGCGATCAGATTGGAGGGAGTTGTTTGGTATATCCGGATCGATAGGTGTATCCAATCTGGGAGCGTCCGGCCGGCTGGTGGCTGAGCACTGTGGACCAGGGCCCAGTTGGGCGAAAATTCACGTTTTGAGCGATAGCACAACAACCAGCGGTCCAGAGAGGACGGGATAAATCGTAGGATATTTAGCAAACGAAGGGCTTCAAACTGAAGGTATTTTCAAAGTGTTTGGACAAAAACTCATCGAGTTGATGTTTTTGTTGATGTCAATGGGGTCGGTTGCAACCCCCATGCAGAAGAACACGAATATTGAATTCGCTCCAGATGATGCGGATCCAGGATTTGACGATCAATTTACGCACAAGAACTACCGAAAAGGCACAGGCTATTTGCAATTCTTGGTGACCTGCTGCAGGTCAGATATTGCATTTGCGGTAAATTATCTATCGCGATTTAATAGCCGACCTAATAGAGAATGCTGGGCTGCCTTGAAATATCTACTCCGGTATTTGAAAGGAACCAAGAAGCATGGAATCATCTTCAAAGGACCCGATTAGAACGAACAAGCTGCAGATTCAAACGCGGATTCAAATGCGAATTCAAACGCGAATTCAAACGACGACCTACGACCCAAGGGCTGGTCAGATTCGGATTGGGCTGGAGCTGATCCGGCATTCATATTGACAAGCGGATACGTGATTACAATGAACGGTTCACCAGTTTCATGGAGATCCCAACGGCAGACGAGTGTTTCCAAATCCTCCACCGAAGCTGAATATATCGCGGCAAGCGAAGCGGCATGCGAGCTTGTTTGGTTGAATGACCTGCTTATATTATTATTATTATTATTGTTCATTATAGTCTTATGCAGTCAGGGACTATGAAGACTACCTGCTGCACATGGCAGCAGGATTTAACTAACATACAAAAGAAAGCTAAAAGGATGGCACAAAACAAATAAAACAAAGGAAAAGTACAAAAGAGTGTCAGGGCAATATAAAGACTTTCCTCCACAGAAATACAAGTACCAATAATGTGTCATTCAAGTTATACACTCACTATCTCTCATGGGTAAGCCACCTCCTTGTGGCCACTCCAGTCTCCTTCAGAAACAACACTAACCACTTTAGTCCAATCTGTGTCTCAAACAAGAGCTTCATGGAAAGCTGAGGAATTTCAAGTTGTCCTTGGCATCTCTGTCTCTGTTCATGCCAAACGTGACAGTCCAGAAGCAGATGCTTTGGAGTCTCCTTGCATCTGCAGTGCCTGCATGTATCAGTGGTGTACTCTGGGAGCCTCACCAAGTAGGACCCAAAGTAACCATGTCCAAGCTTGAGTTGTGTGATTGTGGACCAAATGCCCTTTGCAACAGACAAATGTGATGGCTTCCACTTGGGCTTTGTCTCAAACTGTGAGTAGTGGTTGTCCTTCCTTGCTCGAAGTGCAAGGTCATCACACCACTCAATCATAGCTTGTTCTCTGATTTGTCGTTTGATATATGACAAAGAAACATATTTTTCTGGATGAGTCTGCTTCAGCTCAGTAGCCTTCTTAGCAGCTCTATCAGCTTCCTCATTGCCATGAATACCAAGATGTGCAGGAACCCAATGCAAATGAGCTGTAATGTTGAGTGCACTCAGATGTCTGCGAAGCTTTCTGATAGATTCAACATAGTACAGCCCACCATTCAGGTTCTGTCCACAGAGTCTTTGGATAGCAGCTTGACTATCAGAAAAGATCCAAATGTCTGAAAAGGATCCTGTTTGGCAAAGTGTGAATGCAAGCTTCAATGACTTTTCAATTGCAAACAACTCAGCATCAAAGACTTCCATGTGTTTACCTAGCTTCCAAGAGTATCTTTTGTTCTCTTGAAGACAGTAAACATCTGCACCAGCTGTATCGTCTTCAACTTTGGAGCCATCAGAATAGAAGATCAAAGACTTGGATTTGTCCAAATAGTCAATCTTCTCTTGATGTTTGATCTTTGCTTTGGCTTTTTCAGTGTCTAGTATCTGAATGTCCATCAGATCCTGAAGGCTTTTTGACCAAGGTGCATTCCACTTCACTTTGATCTTTTCTGTTTTCAGAGAAGGAATCTGATTGGCAATCATAGAGCAAACTTT